>QGSO01000195.1:1424498-1735882 GCA_011037825.1 Carya cathayensis | reverse complement strand
GGCAAGAGGTAGGGGAAGAAGTGGTGAAAAGATGGTGGCCGGAGGTGGTGCGACGGCGCCGGAAACGGTGACACACCGTGCGGCTTAGATGCGCTTTTCCGGCCAAACGGCCGGCCGGTTGGGGGAGATCTTCGGAGGGGTGGTACACCGGAGGGAGGGGAAGTTTTCTGGGTGGGTGGTGGAGGCCACGCCGCCGGCAAGTGGCGGTTCTGGGCGGAGGAAATTTTTAGAAACAGGGGAAAATTCTGGGTTGGTGCCGCTACTTTGAGCGGCTCGTGGTGGCTAACGGTGGCTCCGATGACTCTGAAAATTGGAGGGGTTGTAGTCTGCCGTGAGAGGAAGAGAATGGCGGGGGTGGTGTACGACACCTCCACCGGACGGCGGAGATACGGCTGGCCAAAGGTCGCTGCACGGAATAGGAAAAGTGCAGGGGAGAGAGAGAGAAAACGACGCACGGGAGGGAAAGAAACGGGAAAAAGAAAAAGAAAGGAAAGAAAGAAGGAAAAGAAGAAAAGAAAAGGAAAAGAAGGAAAAAGAAAAAAGAGAAAAAGAAAAGAAGGAAAAAGAAATGAAATCCAAACTTCACTTCCGGGATCCCGAAACTGATCCGCCGAAAACGATATTAAAAACATAAAACGACTAAAATAAATTAAACACTACATCAAATAAATAAATAAACACCAAGAAAATATTTTAATCACATCGATAAGCTAAAATAAAATAAATAACTAGCAAAAACCAACTGTTAAATTTTTTTAAAACCAACAACGAGCTAAAATCAATTAAACGGCAATTTAAATTAAACAACCAATAAAATCCAATTAAAATCCGATAATTTAAAATAAAAGCACTATAATAATAATTTAATTAAATTATTCCTTCAGTGAAAATACACGTAAAAACGGGTCATCACATTTCCTCCCACCACATGCTAATATTTCTGAAAAAATAATGGAGGCATCCCATTCAGACATGATGCTTTCTATGCTTGCATCTAGAATAATGCAGTCCTAATCTCAATGTCACTAAAAGGCCTTGTTAGATCAACATTCATTGAATCTGAAACACATTGTTGTATAGAACTCAAGACAACATCAACAGTAGTAGGATTAGTGGACTTAAACAATTCAACAAAGTAATCTGCAGCCATAGAAAACAAGTTAGAATCTTTGTGTCATTTGTCAACATCATCTTTAAGACTGAATATCAAATTCCATCGACGTTGCTGAGAAGCTTTAAAGTGAAAATAATTCGTGTTCTGGTCCCCAACTGTTCACTCTAGATCTCTGCCTCCACATCAGCTCCTCCTTTTGCAATAGAAAATTAATATCCTTTTTAACATTACACATAACTTGATAGGAATGTGTGGGTGAAGCCTGTAATAATTCAAATCCCCTACATTTGACAGCCAAATTCCTTTGTACATATCCAAAATAAGAGCAACTCCAATCTCTTAAATCTGACCCAAATTGCCTCAATTTCTCAATCATGGGTGCCATTTTATACAAATTCCAGGTATTCTCAATTGTTTTGTCATATCCCCTTGTACCTACTCACATTGCCTCAAATTTAAATAAATGAGCATGATTATAAACATGACGGCCCATATCCATAGTATTCAATAGCAAACAACTATGGTCAGATATAGACGTAGGAATATTTTGGATTTTACACTAGGGATATTGTTCTTCCCAATTAATAGTACTTGTAAAACGATCTAATCTCTTTTGTATTAAATCTCTCCCTTCTCTTAAATTGCTCAATGTTAAAAATGATCCCTCTGTATTAATGCTTTCCAAGTGATAGTAAGCTAATGCAAATCGAAAATCAAGCATTTGCTTATGAGGCCTTACCCTTCCACCCAATTTCTCAGACTGAAATACAATTTCGTTAAAATCATCAAAAACCAACCACGGCTCATTTGATTGATTTTTCAAATGGTGAAGTAAGTCCTAAGTTTCATGCCTAAGATGAGTTACAGGATGACCATATATAACCAATAATCTCCAAGTGGTTAAATTTACAGGATCTGGAACACACACATCAAAGTGAGATTTAGAATAAGAATGTAAGATTAGATTTACCTCACTGCATCAAAAGAGACAAAGACCTCCACTTCGACCATCGCTAGCCACCACAAGAAAGCAAGAAAACCCCAATTGAAGCTTAAGCCTTTCCATGCGACAAACACCACAGCGAGTCTCCATAATGAAGACAACTTCGGGTGTGATACCCCGTATTTTAGTAAATTTTTATTGAAAGAGTATTTTATTTGATTTAAAAATTGGTTCTCTTATTTTAAATTTATCAGATTTTCTTTGGATTTATTTTTATAATTTAAGTTATGAAAAATTATTCTGATGTGCTTTCTTAATATTAATTATTGTTTTGCATTTAAAATAAATGCTCTTTATTTTAAATTAGTTTGTTATTGGATTTTATGATTTTATTTTATTTTACTAAGTCACTGCATTTAAATTATTTTACTTATATTGTGGTTTTAAAACCTTTTTTTTTATTCTCGTTGGATCAGTTTTGAGACCTGAGTTGAAAGACTGGATCTCATATTCCTTTCCCTTCTTTTTTTTTTTTTCCTTCTTTTCCTCTTTTTCCTTTTTCTTTTTCTTTATTTTCTTTTTCTTCTTTTCTTTTCCTCTTCCCTTTTTCCCCTGCCTTTCCCGTGCGATCAACCCCCTCCCCTGTTTTCTCTCCATGCGGTCTCTTCCCTAGCCCACCACAGTGCACCGCCCACCTCATCGGTTTACCATCTCGCCGGCGACCCAACCCCACCGATCTCAGCCACCATACCGTCCCCCTCCTCCCGCATGCAAGCCCCATCCAAATGGGTCTTCCGTTCGTTCCCTCCAAAATGCAGCCCCAATGCCGCTGCCAACAGCCACCCATGCCTCGTCGGACCACCCTCGACCACCTCCTTTATCCCCAACCACATTCAAGCCCCTAGCACGTAGCTCCCTCTTATCCCGAAATAGGTTTCTCGTGCATGGGTTTAGCAACCCAGTGCCGCTATGCGCCACCGCATCACCTCACCGCCACCACCATCAACTTCCCCTTCCACCAGTGACCTCCCTTAACCAATCTCATGCCTTACCGTGACCCCTAGCCGCCACACTCTCCTACGGCCTTCCTCCACCTTTCTTAGCCCATCTCCACCGTGCACCGCCACTAACAGCCAACCACCACCACATTTATCTTCACCAACACCCCTAAGCCATACCCCAGCCTTCCGTAGTCTTCATTTGTCCCCGTTCAAATTTGGATATTTTGAAACTCATGGCCATAGTGCATTTTGCACTGTTACGTTGGTCTGTCGCCACCTTTTGCAGCTCATTGGTCCTCCAAGTATTATTTTATAGCGCTGCAAGTATTTTCCAAACTTCCTTTAAGATTTAAATATATTTTTTCTTTAACAATAATTTGTGATTGGTTGGTTATGCCAGATTGAGTCCGAGGAGTTCGGGGGTCAGATGTATTTGACGACGAAGTTATTTGTATGTTGGTTGATGTTGGGATTTGTTGGATATTTTGTGTCTTGATATGTGCATTACATGGAGCATGCATGTTCATGTTTAAAAAAGGAAAATTGGATTTTTCACATAATGGCATGTGTGTACGTATGTGGGAAATAGAAACTGGTTTCAGGTGTTTAAATGAATTTTTGGGTGTGTGTATATCACGACCCCAAGCCAAGATGGGGCATTATTTTGGTGGAGCTCATCTGGTCACTCGGGAGCACAATATACTGAGTGATATCCTCTGGGTTGTCGCTGGGTGACAACGAGATCGGACGGGATGGTAACGCTCTCGTGGCGACTCCAAGGCCCTTCTGCTGGTAGGGGCTGGAGGATACTTGGCTACGTATGCGCTGGACGTGAAACTGGGCATCGCTCGTGTAGATGTCACATGCGTAGTCGTTACCTACAGGGTGTGCGGATGGTCCCTAGGGAAAATCATGGTGCATACGGATAAATTGGATGTTGATTTGAAATTAGATTTTTGGGCCATTTTCTGGGAAAATGGCGATGAAATGTTTTAAAGGAAATGTTTTGGGCCAAATGTGATTTTTGGCGTGCATTGGGAAAATGATTATTTTTGTGAAAGGTTTATTTTCGGATATCATGCATATGGCATCCTGTTCATGCATATTGCTGAGGTTCTAATGTATTTTCATTTTATTGGTTGCTTGGATTATTACTTATCTGCGGTACCGTCTTTGGCACCATAGTTTTGGATGCAGATGATGAGGAGGTTGAGCCTGAGGATGAGGTTCTGCTAGAGGAATGTTTTGGTGTTGCTTTTATGTCGGGATTTTTTTCCTACTTTTGGATCTTGTAGTATGGTTTTATTATGTTTTTATCGGATAATTATAATATTTTTGAAATACTTCTACTTAAGTGAAATTGTATTTAAAATTTATGGTTCTTAGCTGGTTGATATAACTTAACCATTGCGACTTTTGTTTATACATGTTGCTTATGCACACACTTGGCACTTAGCGATGGGATGCGTGACCCGTGTTGTCATCATCCTGACGTCCCTATTTTCACATGTCCATACATGGGAGTTGGGGGCATCACATCTGGATCTTCCCTCCAAATCAAATCTTGGAGTACACGAACTCCTCGAGGGTTCCCAAGCCCTCGGGAGTTCCAACTCATTATCTTCATGGCGTCTGGTAGGGCTAAGCCTCAGCCTTCGTCGATAAAATCGGAATCTCCACCATAGCTTCCTTATCAATAGATTCCAGTTTCTTAAGTTGACCCAAACTAATAGAATCTTATGATAGTTTCTCAACTTGACTATGTTGCCTTTTGGATGGAACCACTGTTGCTCGCCAAGGTGCACCACGCAGGTTACAGTTGCCAATCCTTAGAGTTCCCTTCCCCCTTCACGATTTAGGCATGACAGAAGAATGAGTCTTTGCTAGGGCTTCAACTAATAGTGATGGACCAGGCCGTATACAAGGCTCACTTGAAGTTGGATTAAGCCTAAAAGGCTTATCAACAAACTCAGAAATATTCGACCAAGGTTTTGGGTCATCATGCAACTGCTTTCCACCAATAACTGCCTGTGACAGAGGACCAAAAGCGTTCATCGCCACCAGAGACTTTGCTGGAGATGGAATACAGTGATTTTAAGCATTCACTGTCACACCAGAAGGAGGTCCTTCATTCATATTGTTTTTAACTTCCACCCTAGGCCTATTCTGCATTGATGCACCCCCAACCTGTAACCATGGACCGTAAGGAAATCCTTCATTTTCAAACTTCTCTTTGGTTTGTATCCGCATCAAGCAATCCCGATCACCTTGCCCAAGAAAACCACAACAATAACAGAATTGTGGTAGCCGCTTGTATTTGAAGTGAATTCAAACATAATCTTGGCTTCCCTCGATACCCTTTTACCACGCGACAACGGCTTATTAAGATCCAAAGAGATCCTGACCTGAACAAATTATCCCCACCCTGGCTGTGACTCTTTTAAGTCAATGTCCTCAACATGGCCCAAAGTTTCTACAATCTTTTGTACTATCCTAGCATTCATCCCATCCATCAGGAGATCATAAAAACGAACCCAAGAAGAAGCCATAGAGAGAGGAACATTTGAGAGTTGCAACGAGCCATCATACACTGTCAAGACTCAAAACCACAACTATTACCGAACATCCATGAACCATGATTCACAATACGCTCATTTTCACCCTGTTTTGCAAATGCAGCCAAAAATAAATTATCTCTCATATCATAAATACATAACCCAGTAGAAGGACACCATAAATTCTTCATCATTGTCTTAAAGGCCTCTTTGTTGTAGAACTTCCCAATTAGAAGTTTGAAGAGAGAGCATTGATCAGTGGAAAAAGTATTATTTAAGTCCCACTGATCAAAAAGTTTAACCACTGTTTTCTCATGTTTAGACAGGGACAATACTTTCCATTTTTTAGAAATATCCTCCATCATTTTGTGATCACATAGAGGAACAAAAGGTGAATAATTGGTATTCGCCAGTGTAAAATTCATACCCAATTATCTAAAAGAGGATAAATAGACTCTCATTTATGTAAGACTTGGATAGTGAGATGAGATGAGATAAGATAATTTTAGATAAAAGTTAAAAGTTAAATAAAATATTATTAGAATATTAATTTTTAATATTATTATTATTTTAAGATTTAAAAAAATTAAATTATTTATATATTTAATGTAAAAATATTATAATTAGAATTAAGATGAATTAAGATAAGTTAAAAGCATATTTGCATCCAACCAAAGAGAGAATCACACTCTCATGGAAGGAGGGAAGAAAATCCACGGTCCCACACGAACCCGGACTTGATTTGCAGTTAGTAGCGGTTATTAGAAATCGCCCTGAATCGCGGGAGGGAGCCGGATGAAGACTTTCTTCTCATTAGAATCCCTGATTGACAGATTCAACAGTACAGTTCCATTCCTTTTTTCCTTCTAAGAGACCCTAACCCTAACTCCCCCAGCCCGTCATCGTCTCTCTCTTCTGGTGACCATCTAAGCCTCCTTCTAAGCTATATTTCGTCGAAATACATATTTCGTTCGTGGGAATATACACATATTTCGTGGCCGGCGACTCGGCGTAGACATTTTACTTTCTCTGAAATTTGTCCAGGGTCTCGAGGATAACGTGACAAGTTCGGTCGTTTTCTGATGTTCTCTTCTCTATTCTTGAATCTAATTTGTGGCTAAGGTTTTTGCATTGCAGCAACCGCTGCCAGAGGTGGTTTTGATTGTAATCTTTATCTCGGTCGCAAAAGGGAGACCTCTCTCATATTCGGTGCAGATTCCAAGGCTCTAAGAATCCACGCCAAGGAAAACCTACCCATCGACTCCATAACCGACCTGCAGGTATTCTATATCTCTTCCTTTTTCTCTTCTTTTTTGTTTGGTTTCCCTGACCATGCAAGGAATTGAAAATTTACTGATTTATGCAGCACTTTGGAATAACCTCCTCTCTATTCTATCTACTTTTTTTTTTTTTTTAAATTTATTTTTATTTTTTATATTTATTTTTTATATATTTATAACTGAGAAACGCTTCATTCATAAGCAAGCATTACAATATCTAAGGATAGTTACCTAGGAGTTGGCTCAAGTGGTAGAAGGCATTGGGCTTGGGGGTATGATTCCTCAAGTCTAAGGTTTTAATCCCTTGAGTGCAAACAATCTCTAAGGGCTATCGGACGCTATCGATTTTTCTATTAAATTACCCGAGGTGCACTTATGAAAAACTTCTTACCGAGGGCTTGTGCACCCCCGGGATCAGTCGAGACACTATTCTTGGACAACTAGTGCCAATAAAAAAAAAAAGAGTAACACCCTGCCGGATAATAGCAGGAATAGAATGCCACCAGAATCTGGTATCCTCCACACGTTTGGAACATCTAGCCAAAGTATGTATAACAGAGTTGCTTTGCGAGGAGTATAACAAAACTCGACATCTTGAAGCCATAGAAAAAGTCCTAATATCAGCCAAAATAGCCCTCTTTTCAGACAAATCCTCCTCAGCATTCAACATTTCAACAATGGATTGTGAGTCCGTCTCAACTATTAGTCTTTGAAAACCCATATGAGAAATAAATTGCAAACCCCTTAAAATAGCAAGAGCTTCAATTGTTTGAACAGAACACGCACCTTGTACCACATTACACACAGCCATTAAAACAGATCTGGAATGATTGCATAAAACAGCCCCCACACCTGATTTATTCAGCTCAGAAAACAGTGCTGCATCCACATTTAATTTGACTCTATCAATTGGTAGTTGTTGCCATCGAATGCATCTATCTCTAGCTACTGGTAAACGATGAGAATGTACCTTCTGAAAACTTTGAAGCAGATGCAATCCTTTCCGTACAGCAATATCTGGAGCCACATGTTGATGTTGGAAAACTGCCAGGTTCCGTCTTTACCACAAACTCCATGCAGTAGTAAAAAACTTACCAACATTCAGATTGTCTTTCATCAACAAATGACATAGATTCACACCAACATCCGGATGTAAATGGAAATCAGAAAAGAGTCTTGGAAACTGTCTTACCCATACCTCCTGAATTTTCTCACAAGAAAATATAGCATGCTGAGAACTTTCAACCTGTTTTTAACATAGAGGACAAGAATCCTCAATTTCTATGTCTTTGTTTGAGCAAGTATGTGGTAGGAAGATATCATGACATAATCTCCAAGCAAACTGCTTTATTTTACTTAAGAGTATGCATATTCCATATGGTTTTCCAAACTTTCTTCCAAACAATAGCAGTAGAGCTTTCACCCTCCACGTAATTTGGCTTGCACCTTGAGACTCTTCTATATGCTGATTTTACTGTAAACACACCATTTTTCTGATCTTCCCAAACAATTTTATCTTCCAAATTGGTGTTACTCAAAGGAATCTTCAAAATAGCTTCTTGTATCCCCACCGAGAAATTCCTGGACAGTTTGGCCTTATTCCACCAGAAAACTTCCATATCAATTATCTAACTCACCGTTGCATCATAAGCCAAATCCTCACTAGCATTGAAAGGAATAACAAAATCAAGCCAAAGATCTTGCCAAAGTCTAATCTGCTGACAGTTTCCAACTCTCCGTTTACAGCCTTAATGCAGAATCCATTTAGCTTGGTGTATCCCCCTCCAAGCATATGAAGGATGATGACCAAGTTTAGAATCAAGGAAAGAAGAATGAGGGAAATACTTTGCTTTAAAAACCTTATAAAACAAAGAGTTTGTCTGATGAGGCAATCTCCAGCCTTGTTTTTCAAGTAAAGCCAGATTAAAGTCTTCCAAACAACGAAAGCCCATCACTCCATCAAACTTAGATTTACACAATTTAGTCCAACGTATCCAATGTATTCTTCTTTCATCAAACCTCTGCCCCCACCAAAATTGTGCCATTGACTGCTCTAGGTCCTTACATAAACCAGTGGGAAGTTTGAAACAACTCATAGAGTAGGCTGGGATAGATTGAGCAACAGCTTTAACTAAGATCTCCTTCCCCGACTGTGATAGAATTTTCTCTTTCCGTCCTTGTAATTTCTTCCATACTTGATCCTCAGTTCCATTGAACATGTTTTTTTGATCGGCTAATAAAAGATGGCAATCCCAAATATTTATCATGGACAACAGCTCTATCCTCCTGCCATACTCCCATGATACCATCCCAAACCTCAGCTGCTGTATTTTTAGTAAAACACATTGAGATTTTATCCCTATTAACCTGCTGTCCAGAGCCCTCCTCATACTACCACAAGAAGGACTGAATCTGAATGTTATCTTGAAGTGTAGCTTGACAAAATAAAATACAATCATCAGTGAAGAAGAGATTATTGATACGTGGGCAGCCCCTACATCACTGAATACCCTTTAAACATCAGCCATGTGCAGCCTTCTTCAATAAAGCAACCAATCCTTCTACACAAAATAGATAAAGATAGGGGGATAGAAGATCCTACATCAGGCCTGATAAGGACTAATAGGGCCATGAGGAACCCCATTCACTAAAACTGAATAAGAAACAGTAGAGATACACATCTTCATCAAAGAAACCCACTTTTCAGTAAATCCCATCTGACACATAACAACTTCAAGAAAAGACCATTCCACTCTATCATAGGCCTGACTCATGTCAAGTTTGATCGACATAAAGTCTTTCTTCCCCTTAGTTTTATGATGTAAGAAATTAAGAATTTCAGAAGCAACTAGAACATTATCTGTTATTTGCTGATCTGGAACAAAGGTGCTTTGATTTTCAGAAACAATAAATGGTAAGATGGACTTCAATCAGTTGGCCAACACCTTAGAAATTAGCTTATAAATCATGTTACACAAAGTTATAGGCCTATAATCTCCAACCTTAGGATTCTTCAGTTTTGGAACAAGAACAATAAATCTATGATTCAAATCAGCAGGTAATTGACCAGAATTTATAATATTTAAAGCAGCAGCAGTAACCCCTCACCAAATGCCAATAATGTTGATAGAAAAAGGGAGACATACAATCTGGTCCTGGAGATTTATAAGGATGCATTTGATTCAATGCCTTCGAGACCTCAGCCAATTGGAATTCAACATTTAAAGAAAAATTCATATCATCCGTGACACGGGACTGTATGAGAGACGGTAAATTACTTTCTGGGCCAGAACTGACTGAAGAAAAACCTCAGTATAACGTCTCAAAATCTCGGCATTCATCTCCTCATTCTCACACCAACGACCATCAGCTCAAAGAATACCATTAACTCAATTTCACTCAAATCTTTGTGAAGCCTTTGAACAAAAATATTTAGTATTCCAATGACCATCACTTAACCACTGGACCTTAGACTGCTGTTTCCACAAAATCTCATCCCTTTCTAGAAGTTCATGAATCTCCCCATTTCAGGAGATCAAGTTGAGAAATCATACAAATATCGCAATCGTTCTTGTTTGTCATGAATTTGAAGCTGTAGAGATCCAAAACAGTCCTTGTTTCACATTCTGAAATTATGGCTACAATCAGAAATAGATGAGAGCACGGATGAAACAATATCACTTCCCCTATCAAAATTCAAACTCCTTATAACATCCTTACAATTAGGAGCACGAGCCCACATAGCTTCAAAACGAAAAGGTTTACGACCAAAAGCTTTGCTGCAATTCCAACCAAATAACGGTTGGAAGATGTTTCACAGAGGCTTTAGGGAAATGCTCTACCCATTCAGCAGTTTCCAAAAAACGGCTTGACCATTCAGATATTCTATCCCCACCCTCTCTTTGGTTACACCATGTGAAAGGAAAACTCAAGAATCCCAAATCAATTAACTGACAATGATCAATAAAATTATGAAATGCCATGATCTGATTAAAAGGCCTATCAGCCCCTCCTAGTTTCTCCTCTTGCATAAGAATTTCATTAAAATCACCAAAACATTACTTATCAAAAAAAAAATCACCAAAACATAGCAATGATGCACAATCAAAAGAGTGTTGAGATTCCAACAAATTCCACACCTGTGTCTGTCAAGATGCCTGAGGATGACCATAAACACCAGTGAGTTGCCACTTGACATGAGATAACGGATCAACAATCCATGCATCAATATGATGTTTTGAATAACTACGCAGCTCTAAATTGACATCATACTTCCAAAAAGTCCCAAACCTCCACTCCGACCATCACAATCAACACCAATATAACCAGAGAAATTTAACATAAATTTAAAGAATTCAAAATTACCCTTAACTAATTTTGTTTTCTGGAGGAAGAAGATATCGGGATCTTCTCTTTGAATCAGAGTTCGAAGAGATCGAACAGCCCGTGGGTTCCCAAGCCCATGGGTGTTCCAGCTAATGAGTTTCATGGTGATTGGTGGAGCTTGACACCAGCCTCCGCCGATAATTGAATTCGTAGGTCATCCCCACTCCTAGGGCTCTGCTTTCGTCTTTTCTGAGACCGCTTTGCACCACCGGAAAAATTAGATTCAACCCTAATATCATGTTGCCCTTCATTTCGTTGCAGATTAGATTGAACTTCCTTGCATTTGAATTGAGACCTCTGACCAGAGGTGACACCAACAGCGAGGGTTTGAGAAGAAAGTAAAGCACTTTCTACTCCAGTCACATACGTTGAATACCCCTGAGTAGAACCAGACAGTAATGGGCCCGAGACAGAGGGAACATGTGTTTTCCAAATTTTTGGAATGCTGGGCTCTGATGAACGCCCAAAGCCCAGCCACACTTTTAATTGCTGATGACTAACTTTTGAAATTGAATAGGTTCAGTAATAACGGCCCTCTCTTTCTCCACCATTTTCGCACCAGAAGTTAACTGTCCTGGCAAGAAAGATTTTTTTGAAGGAGAAACCATACCCACCTCTATCCTTGGTACAGCATCATCAGATTGAGAATGAAGCGCTTCAGTATCTGAGAAGTCCCTAGGAACATTCTGTTTAACATTTAAAGATGGATTCTTTTTGAGTTGTAACTTTGAAACACAGAGCCAAGGACCAAACTGGTGTACTTCATCCGACTCTGAGTTGTTCTTTGCATACCTGCAATCTTTTTCATTGTGACCAAGATGACCATAAACATAACAAATCTTAGGACGTTTTTCATATTTAAGATTCACCCAAACAGGTTCTGGTCCACCAATGTTAACAAATATTCCTCTCGGAAGAGGTTCGAACACATCAATAATTACCCGGATATGCATATACGCACCCAAACAAAAGTCATCTTCATGAACATCCACAGATACGACATCCCCAATAGATTGTTCAATTAATCGACCAACATTACCTGACATGCTATGAAAAGGTAAATCATAAATGCGAATCCAAAATAGAGCACAAGACATTCTGATTTTTTATGGTTGCAGATCACCCTCAAAGTCCTTCAAAATAAACAAATTCTTATCTAAAGACCATGGACTATTGTGCCAGACTCTATCCTTATCAGCTTTGTCAGTGAAAACCAGAAAAATATCAAACCCCACTTCTGTGAATGAAACTCTCTGATTCGGTTTCCATAAAGTAATGAGAGTTTTAGAGCCTCCTTGTTGTAATACTTGTTTGTCAACAATTTAAGCAATAGACAATGCTCCCCTTTACTGGAAATTGCTGTCTGCCCAACATCATCTGTAGAAACAGCCCAAGATTTACGTTCAAAAAGGGAAAGTTTCCTCCACCTTTTTGTAAGATCCTCTTCCTTCATCAAAATAGATACCATACCAAAATATGAAGCCCAACCAACAAATAAAAAATTCCCAGACCAGCAATAATTCCAAACTAGAAAACCCACAATCTTGTACATGACAAGAGAAACACCATCGCCAAGAGATAATGCGCAAAACAGCAAGAAACAAACTCCCAAGTAAAACGAAGTGATCGCCTTACTGGGAGAGACCAAGATCCAAAAAGGCAGTTAAAAATAATTTCCGGAATCCCGACGCAAAGTAACCATCATTGAGATTTCCACTTTGGGTCTTTTTCATTCTATCTACTTTTAAATTCTCCATTTGTGCGAACAATTGGGCTTAATGATTATACAAATCCGACTTGCTGCTCTGACAAGTCAGATTGGAGTCTATAGTAGTCAGAGTCTTCCAAGTTTTTACGTGCATATTCTATTTGCATGAAAGATGTATGCCTTCTTTGCTGCCTGTCTTACCTTTTTTATTATGTCACGATTTATTTACTTCTATTCTAGATAAATAAGGTGCATTGCTATTTTTTTTTTCCTTTAAATGCATTTATGTTCTATTTAAGTTGAAACTTACTGTTGTTTAGGGTGAAAATAATCATCACATTCCTTTTGCTTACATGTTACATATTTCTGCTTCCCAGGGACATGACAGGCAGGACTTGAAGGATGTACCTTTCCATTATCATAAAATGAAGAAACCTAGAGTTCAAGATTCTTTATCGTGGGGAAGGCGGAAGATGTCTTCTAAGGATGCTGACCTTATATCTGCTGCAGTATCTAGCTTAAATAGGTTTGCCAATGATGGGAGCTTTATGCACAGTGCTCTTTGACATTAGAATAATGATCCTGTTGGTTCTGTTGAGGGAAACGTGGAGACGGAATTTACTTAAACTCAAATGAAGCAATCTAGTGAAGGTATTGGCATGGCTAATAATGCATTGAGTGCAAACCAGTTGGCAGCTAAGGCAATTCAGCTTCGTATGAAAGGAAAGTATGAAGAAGCCGATAACCTTTTGGTAAGATAGTGTAGTTTGCATTATAAACTTTTCTGCTCTTTTCTTACCAATCAATATTTTCTTTGTATTGTATCCTTCCCCCGTAACTCTTTTCCCCATAGTTCAATACCTAGTTGCCACTCCTTGACTTGATAGAACTGAACTGGTTGATATACTAAAGTTATGAATTGAAATGTTTCCCTGCATTACTTGGGAATGATAAACCTAGGATAAGGCGGCGCGGCCCTAACCTGTTAGCATACTTTTATACCCACCAAAAAGAAGAAAAAAGGCTACTGTTGGGTTTGTGTGGAAAAGTATTTGTATCTTAATTAGAGTCATTATACATGATAAATTAGTTGTTAAGGGTGTGAGCTTATGCTTCAGTGATTAATCGAAGGTATCTTGCTTTT
The DNA here is from genome assembly GCA_011037825.1 of Carya cathayensis. Classification (NCBI taxonomy): domain Eukaryota; kingdom Viridiplantae; phylum Streptophyta; class Magnoliopsida; order Fagales; family Juglandaceae; genus Carya; species Carya cathayensis. The sequence continues at coordinate 1,721,751 of QGSO01000195.1, read as the reverse complement.
CTTTCTTTTCACTAGCAAGAAGCAATGAAGATAAAGGCAAATGAGGATACTGGTGATAATTCAATTAGACTGCAGAATGAAGGAAGCTCAAGCAGGTAATTATGCAGCTTGTGATTTTTTATTTATTTTTTGGGGGGAAGGGATGGGGGGGCTTGTGTGTGTGTGCGTGTTTTTTTACAGAATCTCTGAATTTCATTGTTTATGAGAATTCAAGTATTTGTGTATATGAAACTTTTAGCAGCAAAGATGTATTTAACTTGTGTGAGTGGGTAAGCAGATTATTTTCCTTTTCTTCATAATGAAGTCATCAAAAGTTTTTTTTTATTGATTTTTTGAAATTTCCTGTACAGTGTCTCAATTCAATATCTTTCTTGGTTGTAACCTTGGTGGTGGTAATATCATTGTATTGATATATCCTTTTTTACCTAGATATATTATGCAGGATAGATCTTTTCGAAAGAAGGATGAGGATGATGCTGACATGCATCTAGCTCGGAAGATAATGCATAACAAACAGTTTACTACTTATGGTCAGGCAGATGATGAATATGATTTTGAAGATGGCCCTAGCAGAAAGGCTCAGAAGAAGGGTGGAGGTAATGAGCAAAATGTCACCCAGAAGAATATGCGACTGTTAACTCAACAAGACAGGTGCTTGAGAATCCAAAGGCTCCGAAACATCTTATTGTGTCAATTGCACAATTCACATACTTGATGTTGCCACATTGGCAGCCCGTAGTGCCTGGTCATTGCTGCATTGTGCCACTGCAGGTGAGCTTAACTTGTTTCCTTCTTGAAGTTATAAAGTGGATTAAACTAGGTTTACTTTTAACTTCCAAGTAGGTTTTTGCCTATAGGTAAGAATGAAAGTGTGGTCAGAGTGTTGTATCAAAGGCCCATCCTTTAAAATTGAACTAATGGTAGAAAAGAGTGGGAGAATTGCGTACTACTTGATCAATCACAAAAATGATAATGAATAATGTTTGCGAGGTCAGTTGTCTAATGTGCTTATACCATGAGACGCAATGGATTGTCTACCTGATCTGGAAAGTTGGGTTAATCTGTTCAAAGTGGTATTAAAAAAAAAATGTATATATATATATCATTCTTGGGGACATGGACATGCTTCTTCTTTTTCTGTTATTTAGTCAATTTCCTGGATATGAAAATTGTATTCCCTGAAACATATCTTTTTGCTCTGCAGCATGAATCGGCCACAAGAATTGTGGAGGATAATGTGTGGGAAGAAATTCGTAACTTCAAGAAATGCCTTATTGTGATGTTTGCAAAGCAAGAGAAGGATGTGGTGTTTCTTGAAACAGTGATGGGATTGGCACAACACCACCCTGCCATTGTTTGATTGAGTGTATCCCTTTGCCTCGAGAAATTGCTAAACAGGCCCCTTTATATTTTAAAAAGGTATTGTTCTTTTTTCTTTGTAGAAAATGGTACTGTTCTGTAGTCGGTTGAATTTTGTGCTTTTAAGTTTTTGTTTCTTTTTTTGGGGAGAAGGGTCTGGTCAGTTAGTAAGTTAATAAATCATCAAGAATATATACATTTTCAGAGATCCTCGCCCATAATTTACGCTGGTACATTGCAGCTGCAACACCTAAATTATATTACCCGCAATAGCAAACACAAATTTCTGCAGAGTTTACTCTGTAACTACCAAATTACAGCTAATATTCATGCAAGGAAAATTATATATACTACACCACCATCTCACTTCCAACCTACTATGTAATATATGACACATTTATTGCTATTGGATGATCTTTTATTAGCTGATTCTTTATCATCCAATTGTAATAAATAAATGTTCTACATCTCATATAACGGGATGAAAGTGGGATGTGAACCTTTTATAATTGGATGTTTTTAGCTTTGAACTTAGCCGAAGAGATATTTAAAAAAAAAAAAAAAAAAAAAATCTTAGAACAATCTTTTAGCAGGTAGAAACAGTGTGTCAAGTTGAAGCAAACACCCCCCCCCCCCCCAAAAGGAAAAAAAAGGGGAACATTATTTGCCCATTGATTTCTTGTTTTACTGTTTTGATAATTATGTTATTATTTCATAAAAAATAATTATGTTATTATCTGTTCTAACTTCACAAGTGGCTTGATCTCACAATTTATCTTAAGAAAAGAAACTTGTGCTTCTTCATTAGAAGCTAGCAGTTGATGTTTATCTCATTGAAAACTGGATTTGAGATTCATGGATTGTATAGTGTACATATCTGAGTTCATGTGTCGGATTTTGAATATACCGTAAGTGCTTGCTATTTATTTAATATTTGTTTTACAAGTTTCTAAAAGAAGTTTATTTTAGGCAATTGATGAAGCCGAGGATGAATGGAGCCAACATGATGCAAAGAAGCTCATTGATACAAACCGAAAGGGGTTGCGTGGTTCAATTCCCAAAAACTTTCCATACTTCCATGTTGAGTTTGGTCTATATAAGGGGTTTGTCCATGTAATAGATGACGAGAAACAGTTTCAGAGGAGCCTCGGCCTTAATGTCATAAGAGGCATGCTACAGTTGCCGGAGGAAGACATGCATCGCTGCCGAAGTTATGAGTCCATTGAAGTTCAAAGGGAAGCAGTTAAAAGCTTTGTCCAAGATTGGGAACCTTTTGATTGAACAAAACAGCTTCAGCAGGCATCGTGACACTGTCGAAGCAGTTAGAACTCATTGCTTGTAGCTGCATCTTCCATTCAGCATATTTAACTGATTCAGCAATCAGGATGCCACTAGCACAAAAGGGTCCCTTTTCCACAAGAATATCCTATATATTAATACACTAATCTGGAACTGTCTGTGACAGACGTGCGCTGTGTGCGTGAGAGACAGAGAGAGAGAGAGGTGCAAATTTTTTAACTGGAGAGATCAGAGATATAAAGTGGTAAAAAAAAATCCCTCCACACGTCCCTATTTTTTAATTGAAAGAAATACAATAAAATGAATTAGAAATTTGTTCAAAAATATAATTCGGAATATATACGTTTTTCTATTTTTGGGCTCTGCCTCTGCCTTCTCCCTCTCTATCTCTGTTGCTCCTTCGGCCTCTCTCTCTCTCTTTCCCTTTCTCTGAGTCTCTCAGCTTCCCTGGGCCATTTACACTGTTTTTCGATTCCATTTAAGGTTTGCACGCCCATTCGATCTATGCCGATGTTGTTCTGGATTTTAATTTTCCAGTTATTCTTTTGGACTTTTAGGCGTCTCCGAGTGTCAACTATCAACTTCTGCCTCTACTCCAGTTAGAACCAAGAACAGGGAAACAAAGAACGAAATGAACTAGAAAACCATGAATGACTTCAAGAATGCAAGAATTCATTCAAAAATTGCGTGAGAACGAAACAAGGGAATTTTCGTGAAACTCCCAACCTCCCACAACTCCATACAATCAACCAAATGCCTTCACCTTCACAATTCCCGTTTATTTATACACGTGTTGAGTTCTTACATTTGCTTAAATGTACTGTATTAATAAAGTTCCAAAACACAAGTCGCTACACATAAAACGCAGTCTATCAATTATTACATAGATGAAACACATCATTTCATTAACCCAAAATGCCCCGTTTTCCAATTTAATCTTTTCTTCCTAGTACCGTTGCTTCCATCTTCCCTTTCGCCTTCACCCGTGACAATCTCCTTCCCTTCAAAGCATTGCCCACAAGGCATCCATGACAACCCCACTTCCTTACAAGCCTTGCCCCAAGGCTCTTGTGACACCCCTCCCCCTAAAGGACCTTGCCCACGACGTGGGGTTACAAGCTACGCAGCTTCCACAAAATCTCCAAAGAACCGTCTTCAAGTGGTGCCCCCAACCATTTAAGGACTTCAGTAGCCATATGATTACCTACATTTTTCATTCTCCTTTCAAGGATAGCCTCAGGTTCTGGTTGTATACTTCCCTCACCGTCTGGAGGTGGAAGTGTAGGCAAAGGAGTAATTTGTTCCCCCAATTTTTCTTTAAACAAGAAACATGAAAAACTGGGTAATATGCCACAGTACCAATTTTAGCAACCACCTGAAAAGGCCCAAAATATCTAGGAGATAACTTCAAGTGCTGGGACATTGTCACTGTTTTTTGTCTAAAAGGCTGAAGCCTTGAGAAAACCAATCGCCCACTTAAAAAGATCTTTCAATTCTTTTCCTATTAGCAAAACTCTTCATCTGCCTATACCCACATCACCTTAATTGGTTCTTTTCATACCCTTTTTCTTCACGTGTGGGGAAAAGTTGAAAAAATGATAATAATAAAAATAAGGAAAAGAAACCATCATGAATTGGTAGTAGTAGAAGTTCAACTTCCAACAAAAGCATGACTATTGCATTATAAGCCAAAAAGCATTATCAAACTGGAAGAGGAGCAGGTAACACCTAAAGCAAATTCACTGAGACTATTATTGCAAAATTATAAGTGAATTATTACAAATATTGTTCTAAACCACTTGCAAAGATCCACAACAACTTTCCTTTCCTGGTTCTCATAGGACTTGGATTGAACTGGATAGATGATATCCACCAGATTTGCAGGACCAGCGCACACCACAATATTCCACTTGACCCGAATGAAGATTGAAAAACAAGTTGCTCCCCCTCTGTCAAATATGTTCACTTGATAGAGAAACTGAGGGCTGCAAAAGTAGTTTGCCCGAGAGAGCAATACTATTCTTCGTCATAAATTTTACTATGGTACATTTTAAGTACTTTATATGTCAACAACTTCAATGACAACTATATAATAAGCGTGACTGGAGTTGAAAAAATTTAAGGTAGTAAGCAACACTTCCTTATTTAAAATACCAAGCGAAACCCAAAACTTAAGTTTGATGCCTTTATTTCAGGATGGGTCTAAATCCAAGCATGAATGTAAATGTGCTTCCCATCATCTTGGTATGCGAAGGTATGTGCTTCTTGGTTCCTCAGCTCATAAAGATCTGATTTTCCATTGACAAGTTCCTGTCATATATCTTAGGAGTGGGGGCCGGCTGTAGAATTTTGAGTCCACAGCAACCAATAACTGAATCATTGATCTTATATAAAATCATTCATTCATTCGTTGTGAATGGAAAAAATAATAACGGGTCTCTCTCAAATTTGTCCCATCCAATATGAAACCCAGAAAATTATATCCAACAGAATCAATTATGTTTGAATTCAGTCACAATTTAATTCATTTTTAAACAACTCACTTGACTCTCCGCCCTTTATTTATAGAATAATGATAGCATTGCCACTGGGCTTACCACCAGTTCACAACTTAGATATTAAAAAAATTTTAAAAATTAATAAAATAATTATGTAAATTGTTTTCTATAATTTTGTAAAATAAAATGCTACTTAGTTCCCTCAATGTTATTTTTCAAAATTACTGTTAGAATGTTTTAGTTTTTATTTTTTTTTAATTTTTACTTAGTAGTTAAAAACATGAATATTAGTAAAATTATATGTATTTTTTTACTTTTTTTTAATAAAAAAATATTTAAAATAAAATAGTTAAAAAGAAACAATTTTATCAATTTTATTAATTGTAAATTGATAAAATTTTAAAATAATTTGATTGCCTTAATTGTAAATCGGTCGTTAACAAGTTGGAAAGGTATCGTTGTCTATGAATTTATTTTATTTCTTGGGTGTGAAGTGAGCATCTCCATTCCTACTTAATTATTTTCACCGCAAACAATAATGAGTTTCAACTTAAATAGAACATAATGGCATTTAAAGGAAAAAAAAACAGCAATGCATTGGATAATGCAAGGTGGCAAGGTACCTTTTTGGTAACTGTCTCACTTTGATTATCTGAACATATTCGCTGTTTCCCTCTCTTTCTATTATTTATGACATGTACTTGAGTTCGAGATGGGGCAACTGAACGACATGGTCCATAAATAGCCAATTGACCAAGAGAACCCCACCTTTCTTCAACAACCTGCACAATTCCACTTATAAGAAACAACAACGAAAAAAATAGAAAGAGAAAAAATGATCAGGTATGTTTTTGGTAAGGTGGCAAGGTACCTTTTTGGTAACTGTCTTACTTTGATTGTCTACACCTGTTCGTTATTCTCCTCTCTTTTTATGATTTATGGCATGTAGATGAGCTTGGGATGTTATATAAATAGCCAGTTGACCAAGAAAACCCACCTTTCTTCAACAACATGCACAATTCCATTTGTAAGAAACAACATCGAAAATAGAAAGAGAAAAAAATGAATATAGAGATGTTTACTAATATATAAAATACAAGGTAACATACTTCCTCAAGCCTTCGCCCTTTTCGGACTGCTTGTTCTTGTGCATGCTTCAAGGCTTCCAGTCTCCAACAATAGAAGAAGATAAAAAGTTGGTCCTCACTAGCTTTACTCCTGTTGATATTTTATGGATAACCACTACCATTCGAAGGATTCAACTCCTTATATTTGTCATCTTGTATTTTTTAGAACTCTCTAGGAAGTTTACGTTACCTCGAACAACCCTAAATATTTCCATGAATATATGACAATATTTCATCCATATACATTCACTATTCCCTTATAATTCCTTTCATTTTCATCAACTCTTCTCGCACCAGAAGGAAATACTCGATCAGGGAGCTAACATTTGATATCCAGAGCCAACAATCCTAATGGCAGAGGGCACACATTCTAGGCATCAGCAAGACACAGTCCAACAACAAGTTGACTCTTATAAAGAAACATCACAAACCTTGAATGAGAGGTTAGATCAACTTACTTATATGATAAGAACTATACTGGCTCATCAAAACAACAATATTAATAGAGAACTACAAGTGGGCTTAGAAGGAGAACATCTGCATAATAGAGGGGAGTTCACCTTCAGTTTCCTCATTTCGATGGGTACAACCCATCGGGTTGAATCTTCAAGGCAATTTAGTATTTTGAGATTCACCGAACAAACCCAAACCAGAGATTGTTAATAGCCTCTTACCACATGAAGGGTGATGCCTTGGTTTGGTACCAAGATGCTCGAGAGTCAAGGTAGTTGACTAGTTGGGATGTTTTCATGAGGGCTTTATTACTACATTTTAGGCCAACGGCTTATGATGACCCAATAGAAGCACTTACACATATGAAATAAATAACTACTCTTGCAGCATATAAGGCTAAGTTTTAATCACTATCTAATCGCTTAAGGGGTCTATCCGGTCATCACAATCTGAGTTGTTTCTTTAGCAAGCTGAAAGATGAAATCCACCTACCAGTTAGAATATTAATCCCCATTAATTTGGGTGTTGCCTTTGGTTTAGCAAAAGTACAAGAGGAATATTTAATCACCACCGGAAGATCCTACTCTAAGCCAACTCCAGATATTTTCCCCTTCTAGTACTAACCATAACCCGATTGGACAGTTTAGCAAAATGACAATAAAGTTGGAAAATATATACCCCAAACAGAAAAATCTCCCCAACAACAATGGATGAGAAGCATCGTAAAGGACTCTACTATCACTATGATGACAAGTGGAGTCCAACACATCTGTGACGCTCCCAAATTCCGCTTGGGATTGAACGGACATTTGAAGCGTCGGGACATGCAACACAAGGTTACCTGCCCCCGTTCATGACATATAAGATGCAATGTTCCTAACATGCATCTAGCATTATGCAATATTCGCAGCGGATAATTTAAATTTTCTTTTTCTTTAGCAATACTATGCACCAAACTAAAAATATCCCAAATACTTGAAACACATTTCATACATAAAGGCATACTAAATAGCCGTGATCACCACACTAGTCCAAAATGATTGTGATCAAAAGAATACTTGAGATACAACTCCAAAAGTACAAGTAGTAACCTAAGTTAAATACTATGCCATCATCAACATCGCACCGTGGCCTAGTCGACCGTATTCAGTTGGTCAGATTCCAATTCTCCTTCGGGTCCTGTAACAAGATCTACCATTCGGGGGGAATGGTAGTTGGGACTACCACAGTGAGATTTGATTACAAATCTCAGCAAGTTAACATAAAACTCCCACACAGGTTAAAGATGCATGCATGGCAGTAAAAGCATAAATGCATAAGTAAAGTCGTACATAAGCATAGCATAACTTGACATATAGCATGACATAACCAGAACTTAAACGTGAACTGAACTTGACTTAACATGACATGAACTTGAGCTTAAAACATAACATGGACTAGCAACATAGCCTGAACGTAAACATGCATAACATAAATATAAACTTGAACGTAAAATACATGAACTTGAGCCTAATATGACATAAACGTGAACTTGAGTCATAATGTGAACGTGAACATTACATAACATGAACGTGAGCTTGAACATATCATAAACGTGAACGTAACATGATGTGAACATGAACTTGGAACATAACATGAACATGAACATAACATATATGTGAGCATAACATAACATGAACTTGATCTGAAACTTGACTTATCATGTACTTGATCTGAAACTTGAATACACGTAACATAAAATATGACACGTATTCTACATGTCACAATTGTTGTGTCTCACGTAGTGTATGCTCCACAGTTGTTGTGGCCCCATACTTCATGCTCCACAGTTGTTGTAGCCCCATGAATACACGTAACATAAAATATGACTAGTATTCTATGTGTCACAATTGTTGTGTCTCACGTAGTGTATGCTCCACAGTTGTTGTGGCCCCATGAATACACGTAACATAAAATATAATACGTACTCCACAGTTGTTGTGGCCCCACGTATACACATAACATAAGATATAATACGTACTCCACAGTTGTTGTTACCCCACGTATACACATAACATAAAATATGATACGTACTCCACAGTTGTTGTGGCCCCACGAATATCTTAACTTGTACATGATCTGAAACTTATATGAACTTTACATAAGGTGAACCACGCTTGAGTCCGTGGCACTGCATAACATAACTTGTGATGAACACGCTTAGATCCGTGTCACCCTTAACATGTCTTATCTTTCTTAATGCATGAGATATTATTTAATATCATATACTTTTCTAACATGGCGTATACTTGTAAATGGCACAATATAATTTAATCATAAACATTCCATGGCATACATATATCATATGGCATACTATAATGGCATACTTATAACATACAGCCTTGCATGACAGAAAAGATTGTGTAACAGATAAATATTCACGAGAGAATAAATCATGCCTTAACAGATAAACATGTAATGACATTGCATGACATGGCATATATGATAACATACATACATAAATTGTAGTTCCCTTACCCATCACACATACACAATAAAACTGATAGTAAGTTAGAGGCTAACTTACCTTGATCGTCGTGTTCTATGAGAATAGAGCGCGAAACACGAGGAACTGCACAACAGCTGGAAGAGGAACACTCAAGTCCTTAAGATTTTCAATTCTGAACTCAATTGCCATATTGTGAGCACTTGCAACATCACGGGTAACTTGAGGTTTCACTATACTCAGAAGAGATAAAATTGACTTCAGAAAGCCTTTACACTAAATCAAGTTCATTAAAATTATCAATAACAACTAAACAAACAACTCATTTCTCAATCCATATACTCTTAGCCATAGTCAACCACAAGATGACACCTGTCACCCCGGACTATAAGCCAAATCACCACTACTTCGGGACACTGTCAAACAGTTTCCCAGCACTACACCATACGCTCTACACTTCTCTGTTACGCCATCCAACCCTTCGTGACACGCCATCCGGTGTTTCACGACTTAGTACAGAGTACACTCACGTGAACTCTCTTCCATCCATACTACAACACACATCGCTACGATACACGCCTCACGGTGCATCGCTACCCGACACAGAGTATGCGCTACGCGTACTTCCTTCGCTACAACACTCATCATCATGATGCATATCACACGATGCATTGCCATACAACACGGAGTACACTCCATGTGTACTCCCTTCCTTCTACGCCACACATCACTATAGCGCACAACGCACGGCGCGTCACTACATTACACAGGATACGCTACACGCGTACTCTCTTCACACTACACGCCGTATCACAACTACGGCATCCATCTCACGCCCATACTTCACAGCACAGTCCACAAAACTACAAAATCAAGCCCAACACTTCACAACCACACTTCGCTTCACAACTACGCAGTGAACTCCACAAATACAACTACACAGTCCACAAACCAATCAACTAACTACTTTAAACGTAAACAACTATAGATAGAGGGTTATACCATCGACGGGATAACCCATGCGTCGCTCGCTGCTCGTCACGAACATGCGTCGGAGGAACATACGTGGCGGTAACACCGTGTACGGTGGCTGTCCACCACATAAAGTGGTAGTTTGGGGTTGAGAAAAGCTAAGCGTGGCCTTGGAAGGCTCATGGTAGCCTTGTGATGGTCAAAGGTGGCGGAGCACGGCGGCATCACGCCATGAACAGTAAATCCGAATGGTGGGAGGAGGCGTGAGGTAGCGAAATGCCATAGAACTTCATGGCAAGCTAGGGAAAGGTAGATGAACATGTGGTGGAGCTGTGGTGGCGAGGTAGTGGTCGTACGGCGGCTAACGGCGGCGGATCGGCCGTTTGAAGCCATTTTCGGCCTTGGAGAGTGAGGAAGAGTGAGAGCTCTACAAAGCTCCGTTGGCCATGAAATTTCTTGGAGAGGTTCATGGGGATGAGAGAAACAAGATGGTGGTGGTGAAACACCACTGGTGGCCGTGTATGGTGGTGCACGGTGGTGCAACCGAATGTGTGATTTGAGAGACCCATATGAGAAAGAGTGAGAGTTAGGGAGAAAGAAGGACATGGAGAGGAAGCCCTTGACATAGTGGTTCCAATGGTGGTGCTTGGTGGCCGGTTTGGCCGTGTATGGTGGTCCAAAATGGAGGAAAATCCATTAAGACCCATTTCTTGGGAGGGAGAAAGAGAGAGAATCGGTGACCGGTTTAACTCACCAACGGTTGGATAGTGTTCACCGGAGGGAGGAGGTTACGCCGGTGAGGGAGGTGAGGCATGGTGGCCAGAGGTGGCGCCGGCTGGAAGCTTGGACCGAACGGCCATGGAGGAAGCTTACGTACGTTGGCCATGAAGAGGAAAGAGAGGAGAGAGGAAAGAGAAGAGAGAAAAGAGAAAAGGAAAAAGAGAAAAAAGTGAAGGGAAAAGGGTAGGGGCCTAGGTAATTAACTTCAATCCTACGCTTCGGGATCCTCAAATAATCCAACAATGAGTTAAAACACTGATTTGAAAACGTGTAAGTGTTTTATTTTAAATAAAACACTACGAGGAATTAAGGTAGAATATTATTTTATAAAGTAAAGTTTATAAAATAATATTTCCTCATCATTATTTAAAATGATAAAGTACCGTTAATTAATTGAAGAGGATAAAATCATTTAAATTAATAAAACACTTAATTACAACACTGAGAGGAATTAAGATAGAATATTATTTTATAAATTAAGGTTTATAAAAATAATATTTTCTTCATCATTATATAAAATGATAAAATATCATTAATTAATCAAAGTGCATAAAACACTTAAATAAACACTGAGAGGAATTAAGATATATTATTATTTTATAAACTAAGGTTTATAAAATAATATTTCTTCATCATTATTAAAATGATAAAGTATCTTTAATCACTCAAAGAGGATAAAATCATTTAATTTAAATAAGAGTTTTCAACGTAAAATTAAACCTCTTAATATCTTAAAACAACTAAAATACTTAATCTAAGTAATTATCCACAATTATAATATTTTCCTAGCTCATTAAATTATTATAATTGTGCTACTTTAAAAATAAGCTTATCTAATACTTTGAAATCCGGTAGATAAGATCCAGAATACGCCATCGAGGTACAACGCTTAGGATAATTCTGTTCATGATTTTACAGTTGTCGGTGAAGAACAAAATAACGTGATTTACGGAAAAAGATAAATTATGCACGTGATTTCGGGTGAGGGTAGAGACGAGAGAGATAGTGATTGCTGTCGGGAAAGAATCCAAAATTGATTGCCGTGCTGTCTAAAATGTGTGAAAAAAAAAAGAAAGAGAAGGGTGAGGAGATAATGCTAAATTTTAGCGGGATGTTACAACATCAGTGTAAATCTCCAAAAAATTACTTGTTACAAACACAAGAGGAGCTTGTAGCAAGTGCTGATATTGCTGACATTGAGTGTGATGGTGATAAAGAAGAAGTGTATCAAAACTTGCCTCGGAGCAAGTTGAAGCTGAGATCTCACTTAATACTATGGTGGGAACTCCAAACTCTCAAACCATGAGAGTCATTGGAACTTTATGTTGGGAGCAGGTGGTGGTATTGGTAGATCTAGGCAACATAAACAATTTTATGGACCCCTATATTACTCAGAATAGAAGACTACCAGTTGTTGAAACACGAGTCATTTATGTCAAGATTGCTAATGGTGATATTGTACAACGGGAAGGCCAATGCAACAATGCTCCCATTAAACTCCATGGTACACAGTTTAATCCCTCTTTTTACTTACCTAAACTATGTGGAAGTAAATTGTTTTAGGGATGACTTGGCTGCAAACTCTCGGGCCTATCATATGGGACTTTTCAAAGTTGACCATGGAATTTGGGGATAATGCTGAAAGGATTATATTAAAAGGATTGACTCTTAAAGGGCTAACATTAGAAGACAATAGTAAATCTCTACTCCATTCTATGCACCGTAGAAAGGGATTATGGCTACAATTACAAGAAATACAAGACCCTGATCTGAACCTTAAAACCCCCTGAAATTGAAGCAATTCTGAAAGCCTTTCACTAGGTTTTCGACACACCCCAAGGACTACCCCCTCCTCGTTTTAAGGATCATAGAATCATTCCTAAATGGGGAACCCAACCAATCTCACCAGGACCTTACCGGTACCCCCATTTTCAAAAAATTGAGATTGAGAAAATAGTTGCTAACTTGCTACATTTAGGGGTCATACAACATAGCTCTAGCCATTTCTCATCCCCGATATTATTGGTTCATAAAGCCATTGGTAGTTGGCGACTATGTGTCAACTATTGAACTCTAAACAAGGAACCAGTGAAAGATAAGTTTCCTATATTGGTAATTGATGAAATACTTGATGAATTACATGGGTCTGTATTTTTTCTAAACTGGTTCACTTGAGGAGGATATATTGAAAAATGCCTTTAGGACACACGAGGGTCATTTGATATCCTCGTGATACCTTTTGGACCTCACAAATGCCCCTTCTACCTTTCAAGGACTTATGAATGAGATCTTTAGACCATTCCTAAGGAAGTTTGTACTGGTTTTTTTTTTTTTTTTTACATCTTAATTTATAGTAGCTATTGGGCTAACCATTTAATTCACCATAAAAAGGTGTTGGAGACTTGCAAGAGCACAAGTTATATGGTAAGGTCTCAAAGTGCAGGTTCGGAGTTACTAAGATTGATTATTTGGGTCACATAATAACGCTGAAGGAGTTAGAGTTGATTCCTCAAAGGTGCTGGCTATGTTAGAATGGCCAAGAACAAAGAATGTTAAGTCCCTAAGAGACTTCATTGGCTTAACGAGCTATTACCAAAAGGTCATTAAGCATTATGGCACCATTGTTGCACCTCTTACACAGTTGTTGGGAAAGAATTCTTTTGTGTGGACTCAAGAAGCCGACTAGGCCTTTCAAGAACTCAAGGAAGCCATAACACAGCCGCCAGTTCTTAGGCTGTCTAATTTTTCTTAGCTTTTTACTATGAAACGTGATGCTAGTTGGAGATGGGTAGGAGCTGTCTTGATGCAATTTAACTAGCCCATAGCATATGTGAGCAAGGCACTAAAGGGGAGGGCCCCATCACTTTCGACCTATGAAAAAAGAACTATTTGAACTGGTCACAACAATGCAAAAGTGGAGGCCGTATTTATTGGGTCAATAATTCATAGTGAAAACATACTAGCAGGCCCTTTAAATTCTTGCTGGAACAGAGGGTGGGTATAGTGGCCCAACAAAAGTGGTTGAGTAAGCTTATAGGGTATGATTTTATTATTACTTACAAAAAAGGTAAAGAAAATAAAGTGGCGGATGCTTTATCGAGACAAATGCAAGGGGAAATGACACAAGAAGCCACCCAAAGTGGCCATTTTTTTCCCACACCTGAGTGGGCTGAGAAGTTGAAGACCAATTACAATGACTTAATAGAGGCCCAACAACTAATATCCAAGCTTGTTAATAGTGATGACCAGCCAAAGGGGTACAACATCTAGCAAGGCTTGATTCTTAAGAAGGGGAGAATTCTCATGGTGCCTGAATCAGCTTTTAAAACCAACTGTTGCACTTTATTCATGATGATCCAATTGCGGGCCACTTGAGGTACTTGATGACTTACCAAAGGGCTAAAAGGGATTTCTTTAAGAGGGGCATGAAGAAAGACATTAAAAGATTGATGAGGGAATGTGAAACCTGCCAGTAGGTCAAGTATGAGACAACACTTCCAGCAGGCTTATTGTAGCCTTTGCCGATTCCAGAACAAGCTTGGATTGACATTTCTATTGATTTCATAGAAGGGTTGCCTAAGTCTAAATGCCTTGATGTGATTATGGTGGAGGTGGATCATTTTACAAAGTTTGCTCACTTCATTCCCCTAGCCCATCCATACATTGCCTCCATAGTGGCAAAATTATTGATGAGCCACATTTTCAGACTCCATGGATTGCCTAAATCCATAGTGTCTAACAAAGATCCCGTTTTTATCAATTCATTTTTGAAGACATTGTTCACTTTATAGGAGTGAACACTGCAGTTCAATTGAGCCTATCATCTCTAAAATCAAACGCTCTAGATCTATTCTTATTATCTTTACGATCTTAATTTTAACTCTATTTTCTTCAGTTTTAATTTAGATAACCTATTATTTAAATTTTGAATTTTCAAATAGTAGTTAATTTAGTAAATTTTAGTACTTAATAGCATAATTAATCTCTGTGGGTTTGAAATTCATTTTCTTTAAAACAATTTACTACTTGTTACAATTCTATGCACTTATAGATATTTGCTTAAATAGACCTCAATTTTGCTTTTCTTCTATTTCTATTTTAGGATTTAGAAGTGTATGCCTCGATCTAAACCATTAGAGCCCACACCTTACGATCTCGAGATTGAAAGAACTTTACGTAGAATCAATAAAAGGAAGAAGCAAGAGGCTACCACAGCTGCATTCACCATGGCTGACCAAGATAATAAAGCTTTAAGGGACTATGCTATGCCTTTGGTTAATGAGGCCACATCTAGCATAAGGAGGCCGGCTATACGAGCTAATAATTTTGAGATTAAGTCGGTGATAATTCAAATTATACAGCAAACTATTCAGTTTAGAGGGTTGTCATAAGAAGATCCTAATGTCCATGTTGCAAATTTCTTGGAAGTTTGTGATACTTTTAAACATAATGGAGTGATGGATGATGCTTGTTAGATTGAGACTTTTTTCCTTTTTCACTCAGGGATAAAGCGAAGGCCTGGTTGAACTCTTGGGAGGAGTTGGCACAAACTTTTTTAGCGAAATATTTCCCCCTGGCCAAGACAAACAAACTTTTTTAGCGAAATATTTCCCCCTGGCCAAGACAACGAAGCTAAGGAATGATATTACTATCTTCACCCAATTTGAGAGTGAATCTCTATATGAAGCATGAGAAAAATACAAAGATATGTTTCGCAAGTGTCCTTATCATGATCTCCCAGCATGGCTTCAAGTCCAAACATTTTTATAATGGTTTGGGAGCTACGAATAGATCCATGGTTGATGAAGCCCCAGGAGGAGCTTTAATGAGTAAGACGCACAAAGCGGCCTATGAGCTCCTGGAACGGTTGGCGTCTAACAATTATTAGTGGGCACAAAGAGAGCAATGCCAAGGAAGACAGACAACGTAGTTGAGCTTGACTCTATGTCTGTAATTGTAGTCCAGTTGGCAAATCTATCCCAATAACTAGGTAAGATGAACGTTAATGCTATTCAAACTAATGTTGTTTGTGATCATTGTGTAGGAAATCATTCAAGTGGAGATTTCCAAGTGTGGAATCCTTTTGCCCAACCAAGTTATGACAAGCCCATTACGTGTCCAATTTCCAACGTCAAAACAATCCTTATTCAAAGATGTCCAATTCCAGATGGAGAAATCACCCCAACTTTTCATGGAGCAATAATCAAGGGTCGACTAGACCACCTCAACAGTTTCCACAGAAAGAGAAGAAACTAACGCTTGAGGATATGTTTATGCGGTACATGCAAAAGACTAATATGGTGATCCAAAATAACTTGTCTTCAATCTGCAATCTTGAGGTGCCAATCGGTCAGCTCTCAAACATGCTTACCGAGAGGACCGCATCGACTTTGCCGAGTCACACTATGACCAATCCTAAAGAACATGTCAAGGCAATAGACTTGTGGAGTAGGTGAACATATGAGCAGCCACAAGCGGCAAGTATCGAGCACGCATGGAGAGGCCAAGTCCAAGATGAAGGAAGTAGAGCAGGAAGTGGCCTACAAGCAAGCTGAGAAAACTAAGGAGAATAAAGGGGCTTCAAAAGCCAAGAAATCCAGGGAATTTACATATGCAATTCATTCTCCTTCAATTTAAGATCCACCAATTCCTTTTCCACAAAGATTAAGAAAAAATAAGATTGTTAATGAGTTCTCTAAATTTCTGAGTATATTTAAGAAATTACATATTAATATTCCTCTCATTGAAGCCTTAGAGAAAATGCCTAAATTTACTAAATTTTTGAAGGATATATTGTCAAACAAGTGGAAATTGGAAGAGCATGAGATTGTGATGCTAACCGAGGAGAGTAGTGCAATTTTACAAAAGAAGTTGCCACCTAAGTTGAAAGATTTAGGGAGTTTCACGAGCCCTTACACTATAGGAAATTCCTATTTTGATAAAGTTTTATGCGACTTAGGGGCAAGTATTAATCTAATGTCTCTCTTTGCTTTCAGGAAACTGGGTCTTGGAGAAGCAAAACCAACCACCATCTCTCTACAGTTGGCGAACAGATCTATTAAATACCCGAGAGGACTCATTGAGAACATACTGGTGAAAGTTGATAAGTTCATCTCCTTGGCTGATTTTGTTGTACTTGATATGGAGGAGGACGAGGAGATCCCTTTGATACTGGGCCGACCTTTCCTTGTTATGGGGAAAACCTTAATTGATGTCCATTAACGGAAACTCATTTTGAGGGTCAGTGAGGAGAAAGTCACTTTTGATTTATTTAATTCTATAGAATTCCCTTCTGAGGTACATTCTTATTTTCAAATAAGCAACCGAGACGAGGTCATGGCCAACAAGACTTATGGAGCTGAATTTTCAAAGCTACCACACCCGGTTATGTCTTACTCACTCTATGTCTGTTGAATTCGAAGAAGAAGAGATTAGGAAATGTGAGCGACACCATCCTTTCCTCCTTCAATAAAACCGAAAGTGGAAGAGTTAAATTTATCTCAGTTGACATCTCCAAGTAAGGAACCACCCAAGCTTGAGCTCAAACCGCTTCCATCAAATTTGAGGTACACTTTCTTAGGCCAAGACTCTAATTTTTGAATTATTATTAACAGTTTCTTGAGTAATGTAGAGGAGGAGAAGCTGCTGAGAGTCTTGCGGGAACACAAGATGGCCTTGGGTTGGACCATCTTAGATATCAAAGGATAATTTTAAAACGATCGTCCAACTCTAAAGGAGATTGAATCCATCCATGCAAGAAATGGTGTATAAAGAAGTACTGAAGCTGTTAGATGCCAGGATTATCTATCCGATTCAAAAAATGCATGGTTAAGTTTGGTACAAGTCGTCCCAAAGAAAGGTGGGATAATTGTGATCAAGAATGAAAACAATGAACTTATACCGACGAGGATGGTCACGGGATGGCGAGTATGCATAGATTATAGAAAACTTAATGATGCAACTCAGAAAGACCATTTCCCATTACCTTTTATTGATAAGATATTAGAAAGACTTGTAGGCCATGCTTACTACTGTTTTCCAGATGGATATTCCGGTTATAATCAAGTAGTCATTACGCTCGAAGATTAAGAGAAAACCACTTTCATTTGTCCGTATGGAACATTTGCATATAGGCAGATGCCTTTTAGCCTTTGCAATGCGCCGGCCACATTCCAAAGATGAATGATGTTCATCTTCTTGAACATGGTGAAAAAATTTTAGAAGTCTTCATGAATGACTTTTTGATTTTTGGGTATTCTTTTGACAATTGTTTGTCTAACTTATCTTCGGTTTTGCAGAGATGTGAGGAGACCAATCTAGTTTTGAATTGGAAAAAATGGCACTTTATGTGAAAGGAAGGGATAGTGCTTTGCCACCGAATTTCCTTCAAGGAAATTGAAGTTGATCAAGCAAAGATAGAAGTGATCGACAAACTCCCACCACCAATGAATGTGAAGGGTGTGAAACGTTTATTAGGACATGCTAGGTTCTACCATCGGTTTATTAAGGATTTTTTCCAAATTACTAAACCTCTCTACAATTTATTGATTAAAGACACTCAATTTGAATTTTCAAATAAATGCTTGCATGCTTTTGAAACTCTTAAAAAGAAATTAATTTCAGCACCTATAATTGTGTCATTGGATTGGAATTTACTGTTTGAATTCATGTGTGATGCTAGTTACTATGCTATAGGGGCTGTTTTGGGGCAGAGAAAAGAAAAAAAATTTCATGTTATTTATTATGCAAGTAGGACTTTAACAGAAGCCCAACTTAATTATGCCACTACTAAAAAAGAACTATTAGTGGTGATATTTGCCTTGGACAAATTTCATTCTTATTTGGTAGGGTCGAAAGTAGTCATCTACATCGATCATTCTGCTCTTAAATACTTGTTGTCGAAGAGGGATGCCAAACCGAGACTGTTAAGATGGATTTTGCTCTTACAAAAGTTCGATTTGGAAATAAAAGATAAGAAAAGTACTGAGAACGTAGTTGCCGACCACTTATCGCGTCTCAAGTTTAAAGAGGCGGCTGGCAAGGAGAAATTCACAATTAATAAGACCTTCATAGAAGAGCAATTGATGCCTTCCATGGTATACCGACATAGTATATTACTTGGTGTCAAGAATTCTATCGTCCGAGATGACATATCAACAAATGAAGAAGTTCTTCTCCAACTTGAAATATTATTTTTGAGAGGAACCTTTTCTATACTAGCATGGCACGGATCATATAATCAGAAGATGTGTTCCTCAGGAGAAGATGGAGAGCATACTTAGACACTGCCACTCATTGGAAGCAGATGGCCAATTTGGTGGAGCAAAAACAACAGCGAAAGTTTTACAATGCGGCTTTTATTGGCTGACTATTTTTAAAGAATTTTTAATTTTGTTAATTTATGTGATTATTGTCAAAAGGTTGCCAATAATTCTAGGAAATATGAGATGCCTTTAAATAAGATTTTAGTGATTGAATTATTTGATATTTGGGGTATAGATTTCATGGGTCCTTTTCCATCATCATATTCTAATAAATTTATTTTGGTAGCTATAGATTATGTCTCCAAATGGGTAGAAGAGGTCGCCTTACCATACCAATGTTGTGAGGGTCATAGTGAATTTTCGGCGGAAGAACATCTTTTCCCAGTTCGGCGCTTTGAGGGCTATAATCAATGATGGTAGGAAGCATTTTTGCAATCGCTAATTTGAAACGCTACAAACTAAGTATGGAGTTACCCATGACGGTCGACACTATACCATACTCAAATGAGTGGCTAGGTCGAGGTATCTAATCGAGAGCTAAAGCGCATACGGGAAATAACTGTGAGTATCTCTCAGACAGAGTGAGCGAGAAGGTTAGATGATGCGCTATGGGCCTTTCGAACAACATTCAAAACACAGATTGGGATGTCCCCTTATCGACTCGTTTATGGAAAAGCATATTCTGATAAGGGAATTCGAACTCGGTCAGAAAGTTTTATTATTTAACTCAAAACTTTAACTTTTCCCAGGAAAGCTGCGCTTTCGATGGTCGGGACTATTTGTGGTGACCCGTGTCTTTCCTTATGAGGCAGTTGAAGTCCATCACGAGACAAAAGGAACATTTAAAGTAAATGGACAAAGTGTTGCCCAGATGACTAACACAAGATGGGGGTGAATTGAGTTGTATTTAAACAAATAACAATTATAAATCAAATATACAATATTCAATATAAAAAAAATATGAAACAACAATAAATATAAAAAGTGTAAGAGAGAAGCAAACTCAGTATGTTAACGAGGTTCGGCCTCACTGCCTACGTCCTCTCCTCAAGCTACCCCTTGAGGATCCCCGAATTAACTATTCAACCTCTTTCAGGTGGAGATAGAAACCTATTACACTTTTGAACAACGCCGCTATAAAGGATCCGTGTAGAACACCCTCTACACTTGCAATCACCTTACACGTGGTGATTCAACTATTCTTTGTGTAGAACAATTTCTACACGCACAAGGGTTATACACACCATTTTACTGATACAAGAACTGATAGTGGGTAGGTTATCAGAAAACACTCATCAATGAGTGAAATAAGAACAATACAGCGCAAACTATATCTCTCAAAATGAACAAGGGTTAAGGCTCAATACTTAGAGAAGAGAGAATGAAAGTTTTGAATGAATATTGTATGCTCTTGGTGTTGTGAATGTGAAACTCTCAAATGATCTATTTATATGCATATGAGACTTCATATTCAAATTTAAAAAGATTCACATGTCAAATACATCATCATTCACTTTTCAAAAATTTCAAACCTAATCTTTTTACTTTTTGCATGTGACAAAATGAGCACACTTTACTTTTCAAAAATTTCAAACCTAATCTTTTACTTTTTGCATATGACAAAAGGAGCACACTTTACTTTTCAAAATTTTCAAATAAAGATATCTACCTTTTGCATAAGTCAAGAAAAACATCCATCACTTTTGAAAATATTCAAATAAAACATGCACATGTGAAAGATGACAATCAATCATCTTAATATTTTCAAAGTTCAAACCTTTAATCATGTCATGCACATGTGAAATATGACAATCAATCATCTTTCAAAATTTTTAAATTTAATTTTCAAAAAATTCATGCACATGTGGAAAATGTATTTTAATGCTTTATGATAAAATATTAATTTTGAGCCTTAATCCTAATTTCAAATTTTTAAGAGATTTACAACATTACTCTATGACTTTAATGTGAACTTGCTCCCTTCTTGCTCATACTTGGTTGTTTGATGTGTTTGACTCCATTGTGTGGACAACTTGAGTTTGAGACTCCTTTATTCTTTGAATTTATTTGTTATCATCAAAATCCATATGTAGATTTTTAATTACATGAAACTTAAAACCTTGGGTTCAACACAAAAATTAAAATCCTATGTGGATGGAGACTTTAACTCGGAAAAGTCTTCCATCGATCTCGCCAATGATAAATGATGAGAGGATAAATTCTAGCTATGGACTTTAAATAAAGCACTTTTGGGAGGCAACCTGTGACGCCCCCAAATTCCGCTTGGGATTGAACGGACATTTGAAGCGTCGAGACATGCAACACAAGGTTACCTGCCCCCGTTCATGACAGATAAGATGCAATGTTCCTAACATGCATCTAGCATTATGCAATATTCGCAGCGGATAATTTTTCTCTTTAGCAAAACTATGCACCAAACCAAAAATATCCCAAATACTTGAAACATATTTCATACATAAAGGCATACTAAAAAGCCGTGATCACCACACTAGTCTAAAATGGTTGTGATCAAAAGAATACTTGAGATACAACTCCAAAAGTACAAGTATTAACCTAAGTTAAATACTATACCATCATCAACATCGCACCGTGGCCTAGTCGACCGTATTCAGTTGGTCAGATTCCAATTCTCCTTTGGGTCCTGTAACAAGATCTACCATTCGGGGGGAATGGTAGTTGGGACTACCACAGTGAGATTTGATTACAAATCTCAGTAAGTTAACATAAAACTCACACACAGGTTAAAAATGCATGCATGGCAGTAAAAGCATAAATGCATAATTATAGTCATACATAAACATAGTATAACTTGACATATAGCATGACTTAACCAGAACTTAAGCGTGAACTGAACTTGACTTAACATGGCATGAACTTAAGCTTAAAACATAACATGAACAATCAACATAACATGAACGTGAAACATAACATGGACATGAACATAACATAACATGAACGTGAGCTTGAACGTATCATAAACGTGAACATAACATGATGTGAACATGAACTTGGAACATAACATGAACATGAACATAACATGTACGTGAGCATAACATAACATGAACTTGATCTGAAACTTGACTTAACATAAACTTGGAATCTTATTTAATTGTCTTGATTAATAACGTGCATTAATACGTACTCCACAGTTGTTGTGGCCCCACGTATTCAAGTAACATAAAACATAATACGTACTCCACAGTTGTTGTGGCCCCACGTATTCTACATGTCACAATTGCTGTGTCTCATGTAGTGTATGCTCCACAGTTGTTGTGGCCCCATACTTCATGCTCCACAGTTGTTGTGGCCCCATGAATTCACATAACATAAAATATAATACGTACTCCACAGTTGTTGTGGCCCCACGTATTCTACATGTCACAATTGCTGTGTCTCATGTAGTGTATGCTCCACAGTTGTTGTGGCCCCATACTTCATGTAACATAAAATATAATACGTACTCCACAGTTGTTGTGGCCCCACGCATTATAAGTAACATAAATATAATACGTACTCCACAGTTGTTGTGGCCCCACGCATTATAAGTAACATAACATAAATATAATACGTACTCCACAGTTGTTGTGGCCCCACGCATTATAAATAACATAACATAAATATAATACGTACTCCACAGTTGTTGTGGCCCCACGCATTATAAGTAACATAACATAAATATAATACGTACTCCACAGTTGTTGTGGCCCCACGCATTATAAGTAACATAAATATAATACGTACTCCACAGTTGTTGTGGCCCCACGCATTATAAGTAACATAACATAAGATATAATACGTACTCCACAGTTGTTGTGGCCCCACGCATTATAAATAACATAACATAAATATAATACGTACTCCACAGTTGTTGTGGCCCCACGCATTATAAGTAACATAACATAAATATAATACGTACTCCACAGTTGTTGTGGCCCCACGCATTATAAGTAACATAAATATAATACGTACTCCACAGTTGTTGTGGCCCCACGCATTATAAGTAACATAAAATATAATACGTACTCCACAGTTGTTGTGGCCCCACGCATTATAAATAACATAAAATATAATACGTACTCCACAGTTGTTGTGGCCCCACGCATTATAAATAACATAAATATAATACGTACTCCACAGTTGTTGTGGCCCCACGCATTATTATAACATAACATGTCTTATCTTTCTTAATGCATGTGATATTATTTAATATCATATACTTTTCTAACATGGCGTATACTTGTAAATGGCATAATATGATTTAATCATAAACATTTCATGGCATACATGTATCATATGGCATACTTAACATGGCATACTTATAACATACATCATTGTATGGCAGAAAAGATTATTTAACAGATAATTATTCATGAGAGATTAAATCATACGTAACAGATAAACATGTAATGACATAGCATGACATGGCATATACGATAACATACATACATAAATTGTAGTTCTCTTACCCATCACACATACACAATAAACTGATAGTAAGTTAGAGGCTAACTTACCTCGATCGTCGCGTTCTATGAGAATAGAGCGCGAGACACGAGGAACTGCACAACAGCTGGAAGAGGAACACTCAAGTCCTTAAGATTTTCACTTCTGAACTCAATTGCCATATTGTAAGCACTTGCAACACCACGGCCAACTTGAGGTTTCACTATACTCGGAAGAGATAAATTGACTTCAGAAAGCCTTTGCACTAAAACAAGTTCATTAAAATTATCAATAACAACCAAACAAACAACTCATTTCTCAATCCATATACTCTTAGCCATAGTCAACCACAAGATGACACCAGTCATCCCGGACTATAATCCATATCATCACTGCTTCGGGACACTGTCATACAGTTTCCCAACATTACACCATACGCTCCACACTTCTCTGCTACGCCATTCAACCCTTCGTGACACGCCATCCGGTGTATCACGACTTAGTACAGAGTACACTCACGTGAACTCTCTTCCATTCACACTACAAAACCCATCACTGCGATACACGTCTCACGGTGCATCGCTACGCGACACGGAGTACGCGCTACGCGTACTTCCTTCGCTACAACACTCATCAACACGATGCACATCACACGATGCATCGCCATACCACACGGAGTACACTACATGCGTACTCCCTTCCTTCTACGACCCACATCACTACAGCGCATGTCGCGCGGCGCGTCGCTGCATTACACAGAATACGCTACACGCGTATTCTCTTCACACAACCCGCCGTATCACATCTACGGCATCCATCTCACGCCTATACTTCACAGCACAGTCCACAAAACTACAAAATCAAGCCTAACACTTCACAACCACACTTCGTTTCACAACTACGCAGCGAACTCCACAAACACTAACTACACAGTCTACAGCCAACCAAATCAACTATGTTAAACATAAATAACTAAAGATAGAGGGTTAAGACGAGAGAGATGTGATTGCTGTCGGGAAAGAATCCAAAACTGATAATTTTAGCGGGCTGTTACATCCTCCCCTCCTAAAAAGAAGATTTCGTCCTCGAAATCGACGCAAGTACAAACGTAAAACACGCTTAAAACACTGTAGATAGTTTGAAAAAAAAGAACCGTCCGTCACCCGACAAGTGCTGCAAAGTCTAGGGGCCTACTCTATGAATTTAATACAGCTGGCGATTTGAACAAACGCCTGATGTTGATAACAACCGTGATTGAAGGCTTTGAGTTTCTATAAAGAAACAGGATCATCTTCATCCATCGTAAAGAAAAACATCGCTTCTTGACCTGTGTTTTGTTTTTCCATAACAAAATAATGGCTGGGCAAAACTCTTCCACTAATGTTCCAGACTTGAATCAGGAACCCTTGACGCATCAACCATCAATCTTTTCTCCTGAGGTCGTCAATACTACGATAGGAGCAGCGAACTGTTCTTCTAGTAGGACTGATTCTGAGATTATTACAGAATCATGGAAGCTCAGTAGTCAATATGCTGCCTCTGTTACGATCATGTCTCGGAGGTTACTGACGAGGGTAAGTGAGATTGATCATCTTAACATCCGAATATCTGAGTTACAACAGAAGCTTGCTAATAAGGATATGGAGAATAAAAGGCTACAGCAAGAAAACCAAGAGTTGAAGAAATTTGCAGATTGGTATGCTCATGATCTGCAACCACGAATAGAAGAGCTGGAACGAGAAAGGATTCAGATACAGGGTCAACATCGACAGATAACAGCAGAGGTTCATCGTTTTCTAGAGAAATAGGGACAAACTACTGTTAATCTAGCTGGCTTAGTAAGAAACTTTTGACAAAGCGTGTCCAGCATATCTTGTATTTCTTTTGACTAAATAAGATTTGAAGAGAAACTAGTTTGTCTTCTTCTTTATGTTATCTCTATAAAGTCAGTCTTCAACTCAATCCAATATGCATCAAAACTTATTCTCATCTCTATAACTCCTCTGCATTCCTTCAACATTCTCGCCTTAAGTTTTCAGTTCTTTTCTCAATGGCTCAATCTTCTAACATTTCCCTAGATCCATCCATGAGGTATTCAGCACCTCAACCTCCTGTCCTTTCTGCAGCTGCCATTGGTGCCATGATGCAGCAAGAAAATACTAGTATGGCTAATAAGTCAGACTCCGATGCTATCTATGACTTGGTGAGTCTTGGGACTCGCTACTCATCCTCTATTGTGGCTTTTTCCCAGCGGGTACAAGCCAAAAACAATGAGGTTGAAAGGCTTAAAGAACAAATTGCTGTACTACAACGAATTGTTCAAGAGTCTCACACCAGGGAAGGAATCCTTCGGCAGCAGAATAAACAGCTGAAAACTCTACTGGATTCTTCATTCCGTTTGCCAGTTCCCATGAATAGGGATGATATGATATTGTATGAAGAGAATGAGCGTCTCCAACATGAGGCTAAGAACCTCAAGTTTATGTAGAAGCATTTTATTAAAAAAAATATCTCTATATTTATGAACTCTGGTTTTATCCTTTAAGAGATATTCGTAACATGCTTCATACCTATTTCTCTTCTAATCATACATAATCTATCTTCTGGTAAAGGTTTTGCGAATAAATCTGCTAACTGATCATGTGTGTTTGTGAACTCTAACACTATATCGCTTTTCTGCACATGATCTCAAAGAAATTCAAGCCTAATGAAGACTAAAATCTCAAACCTAGTATTTGGTGCATTTCCTAAGAACATATGGATTTACAACCCAGAGACGTATTGCTCTGATACCACCTGTGACGCCCCCAAATTCCGCTTGGGATTAAACGGACATTTGAAGCGTCGAGACATGCAACACAAGGTTACCTGCCCCCGTTCATGACAGATAAGATGCAATGTTCCTAACATGCATCTAGCATTATGCAATATTCGCAGCGGATAATTTTTCTCTTTAGCAAAACTATGCACCAAACCAAAAATATCCCAAATACTTGAAACATATTTCATACATAAAGGCATACTAAAAAGCCGTGATCACCACACTAGTCTAAAATGGTTGTGATCAAAAGAATACTTGAGATACAACTCCAAAAGTACAAGTATTAACCTAAGTTAAATACTATACCATCATCAACATCGCACCGTGGCCTAGTCGACCGTATTCAGTTGGTCAGATTCCAATTCTCCTTTGGGTCCTGTAACAAGATCTACCATTCGGGGGGAATGGTAGTTGGGACTACCACAGTGAGATTTGATTACAAATCTCAGTAAGTTAACATAAAACTCACACACAGGTTAAAAATGCATGCATGGCAGTAAAAGCATAAATGCATAATTATAGTCATACATAAACATAGTATAACTTGACATATAGCATGACTTAACCAGAACTTAAGCGTGAACTGAACTTGACTTAACATGGCATGAACTTAAGCTTAAAACATAACATGAACAAACAACATAACATGAACATGAAACATAACATGGACTTGAAATATAGCATGAACGTAAACCTGCATAACATAAATAAGAACTTGAAAATAACATAAACTTGAACATAACATGTACGTGAGTATAACATAACATGGACTTGATCTAAAACTTGACTTATCATGTATTTGATCTGAAACTGGACTTAACATAAACTTGAAATCTTATTCAATTGTCTTGATTAATAACGTGCGTTAATACGTACTCCACAGTTGTTGTGGCCCTACGTATTCAAGTAACATAAAACATAATACGTACTCCACAGTTGTTGTGGCCCCACGCATTATAAGTAACATAAATATAATACGTACTCCACAGTTGTTGTGGCCCCACGCATTATAAGTAACATAAATATAATACGTACTCCACAGTTGTTGTGGCCCCACGCATTATAGTAACATAAAATATAATACGTACTCCACAGTTGTTGTGGCCCCACGCATTATAAGTAACATAAATATAATACGTACTCCACAGTTGTTGTGGCCCCACGCATTATAAGTAACATAAATATAATACGTACTCCACAGTTGTTGTGGCCCCACGCATTATAAGTAACATAAATATAATACGTACTCCACAGTTGTTGTGGCCCCACGTATTATACGTAACATAACATATCTTATCTTTCTTAATGCATGAGATATTAATTAATATCATATACTTTTCTAACATGGCGTATACTTGTAAATGGCACAATATGATTTAATCATAAACATTTCATGGCATACATTTATCATATGGCATACTTAACATGGCATACTTATAACATACATCATTGTATGACAGAAAAGATTATGTAACAGATAATTATTCATGAGATATTAAATCATACGTAACAGATGAACATATAATGACATATATGACATGGCATATACGATAACATACATACATAAATTGTAGTTCTCTTACCATCACACATACACAATAAACTGATAGTAAGTTAGAGGCTAACTTACCTCGATCGTCGCGTTCTATGAGAATAGAGCGCGAGACACGAGGAACTGCACAACAGCTGGAAGAGGAACACTCAAGTCCTTAAGATTTTCACTTCTGAACTCAATTGCCATATTGTAAGCACTTGCAACACACGGCCAACTTGAGGTTTCACTATACTCGGAAGAGATAAATTGACTTCAGAAAGCCTTTGCACTAAAACAAGTTCATTAAAATTATCAATAACAACCAAACAAACAACTCATTTCTCAATCCATATACTCTTAGCCATAGTCAACCACAAGATGACACCAGTCATCCCGGACTATAATCCATATCATCACTGCTTCGGGACACTGTCATACAGTTTCCCAACATTACACCATACGCTCCACACTTCTCTGCTACGCCATTCAACCCTTCGTGACACGCCATCCGGTGTATCACGACTTAGTACAGAGTACACTCACGTGAACTCTCTTCCATTCACACTACAAAACCCATCACTGCGATACACGTCTCACGGTGCATCGCTACGCGACACGGAGTACGCGCTACGCGTACTTCCTTCGCTACAACACTCATCAACACGATGCACATCACACGATGCATCGCCATACCACACGGAGTACACTACATGCGTACT
Organism: Carya cathayensis; assembly: GCA_011037825.1. Lineage (NCBI taxonomy): Eukaryota > Viridiplantae > Streptophyta > Magnoliopsida > Fagales > Juglandaceae > Carya > Carya cathayensis. Next base: position 1,692,976 of record QGSO01000195.1, on the reverse strand, counting down.
CCCTTCCTTCTACGACCCACATCACTACAGCGCATGTCGCGCGGCGCGTCGCTGCATTACACAGAATACGCTACACGCGTATTCTCTTCACACAACCCGCCGTATCACATCTACGGCATCCATCTCACGCCTATACTTCACAGCACAGTCCACAAAACTACAAAATCAAGCCTAACACTTCACAACCACACTTCGTTTCACAACTACGCAGCGAACTCCACAAACACTAACTACACAGTCTACAGCCAACCAAATCAACTATGTTAAACATAAATAACTAAAGATAGAGGGTTAAGACGAGAGAGATGTGATTGCTGTCGGGAAAGAATCCTAAACTGATAATTTTAGCGGGCTGTTACACAACTCAAGTTTTTATTTTTCTGTTTAAATTTTATTTTTGTTTAATCTTATTCGTTTGCTTTCATCTTGAAGGAACGAAGAGACCGGGGAGATCTCCATGGAGTACACGGCTGCACCTTCAAGGAAAATATTCAATTGGAAGAAAAAACAAATAATAAGGGGAGCATCTCTTACCTGCATCTTCCTTTTGCATAAGTCAAGAAAAGCATCAATCACTTTTGAAAATATTCAAATAAAACATGCACATGTGAAAGATGACAATCAATCATTTTTAATATTTTCAAAGTTCAAACCTTTAATCATGGCATGCACATGTGAAAGATGACAATCAATTATCTTTCAAAATTTTCAAATTTAATTTTCAAAATATTCATGCACATGTGGAAAATGTATTTTAATGCTTTATGATAAAATCTTAATTTTTGAGCCTTAATCCTAATTTCGAATTTTAAGAGATTTACAACATTTCTCTATGACTTTAATGTGAACTTGTTTCCTTCTTGCTCATGCTTGGTTCCTTGATGTGCTTAACTCCATTGTATGGACAACTTGAGCTTGAGACTCCTTCATTCTTTGAATTCATTTGTTATCATCAAAATCCATGTGTAAATATATAATTACACAAAATTTGAAACCTTAGGTTCAACAGGGGTGAAATCATTCTCATGGACGCTAACGGAAGGTGCCTCACTGTCAGGTGAAAGATGAGGAAGTTTTTTTTTTTCCTTTTCTTCCTTCATATTACAGGACAAGTCAGACATATAATTTTCTAGAAAGGAAAAGAAATCCCCAGTTCGTTTCTGATTGATTTTCATTAAATGGGTGCGGTCGGATTTCAATCCTCTATGGTCTGCCCAAAGTTCCATTCGCTTCGTGTCTCTAGATCTTCCAAGACTGTGGGATGCCCCGCTTCACACCATCATATTCGAGATTGGACACTTAACCCCACAGAATGTAACCGGTCGTCTTCAAGTTACTGAAACTTGCTGTTAGGTCAACACCCCCTCTCTGTTCTCCGATCCCCTACTCCCCCCTTCCCTCTTCAATCATTTGTTTCTTTCTTTCCATTTTAATCTTGCATGTTTGTTTGAATATACAAATAGAATTGGTGATCTTTTTACAAATTTTATGCATGCTAGGTTGAAATTAAACAACCATTCAAGGTGCTGCATGGAGGGGTATTGGCTCTGATAGCCGAGGGACTGGCAAGCATAGGCGCACACATGGCTTTGGGTTTCCAGAGAGTGGTTGCCGAGATCCACCTGCATGAAGAGATAACAACATGCAACCTATGTTCTTCCAGTCAAAAATAGAGGACGACGTGTGAAGCCCAAAGCTAATATGATCACTCCATTCAGAGCACCACCTCCATCAAAAGCACACTAACAACACGGATAGTCACTGTAAGCCACCACCTAGCCATGTCAAAAGAAATATCAGAGGTTAGAAGAATAATTTAGGGGGAATACGATTGGAAAAAATACGGAATATTGTGGCATTAACCTCGCATTAATAGGCTTAATAAAAACTTATTGATCTCTTGTGATAGTTTTTGTTCTACATTAGTGGAGAGTGATTTAAAAAGAAAGCCTGTGGAGTTTTTAGAGATATATTATTTATTTACTTGTTTGCATAAAATCATCTGGGGAGCTAATGATGAAGTGAGAATGATAAGTATACATGAATATTAGGATGGATAATGCGGTAGAATTGAGTTTTGAATTAACTTTTGGACTTGATTGAAATTGAATGATTCTTTTGAATTATAAACTTTAGGCAATCTTTAAGGCAATAAATTTTATGAATCAAACCAATGCTTGTTTTAATTGTTTTTTCCTTTTTCTTTTTTTTGGAAAAGTATGGAGAGCCTTTGATCTTCTTACAACAAGCATGGAAAAGTTTGACAATGTGCACCCACAAGATAAAGAGGTCACGAAGTCACGCCGCATTAATAGTGCCTATCCCAAGACTCAACACCGCATTAATTGAGTCACCCTAAGAGCCATGCTACATTAAAGGATTCTGACTAAATGAACAGTTGATGGGACATATGCTCCATGAGACAAGGTATTTTTTCCTCAGAAACCTAGTATGAAAGTCATCCCTAAGTATAAAAAACTCTTTCTGAAGACATAATTAGTTTATTTTTTCTGAGCATTGGAAGGTCGGTTAATTAAATATCCCGTTCTGGAATCTGGATATAAACTAGAAAATTAAATCAAGCACCAGGACTGGATAAAACTGGGCTGTTTTGTGCAATTTAAAAGTCCTTATCTTTGAGCACATTACAATATCATTATCTTTTTGGGTCAATTGACAAGCGTGTGCACTTGATTACTTTTGAGTTTTGAGACGTAACCTCCAGTGGTTATCATCGATATGATTAATATTGAGTGATGTCTTTTACCAATTGGTATGGGCATCCAGAACGGAACAGTACGTGACATCCATACAGAGTTGGTGCACATGATCTTCAAAATTAATGGTGCACGGCTTTCATTTAAATATATATATGCAAGAATCATGTGTTACGATTTCTGATAATTTATAGTATTCTTACGCAAGGACCACTTTGACTGGATACTTACAGTAGTTGGCACTATTTATGAATTATTGAATAAAAAATAGCATATATAAAAAATATATATATTTATATATATAAACGTCGGGAAATTATTTCTGGGTTTGATTTTGACGAAAAGATAGTTGTATGATAATGATTAGGGGCAAAGATACTTTCATTTATGCCACTCTATTTTCATTTCCACTACTTTCACTAGCATTTATCTTCCTATCAAATACGGAAGAGTGAGAAAATGAAGTATAAAAAGATCCCTCGGTCCTGCTTATTGTGATTGAAGGTCTGAGCATTTTCTTTGCATAGTGACAGAAAAGGCATGAAAGGGAAGTGAGAGAATTCGTTCACCGAAAGAAACGAAAAAAGGCAAAAAAGAAAATCAACATCCCAATCACATGGAAAGGTATGGAAAGGTATAGAAGGTAGTGACATCATTTTCGGCGCCAACAGGCCTTGTTTGTAGGGAAGGGTGGTGGTTGTGTGTGGAATATACTATCACATAGCATGTGCAAGCAACTTGCACATTTACAACCAAGTGGTGCTGTATTCTGATCCGTTCCAACTTAGTGGTTGACAATGCTTTTCAAATCAATTGAGGAGTTCCTCCGCCAATGCTTACCGTGATTGGACTCCAAGCGCCGCCATAGTTGCATGTCATATCGACTCCTTTCTTTATCTAATGATCTTTATCTCATCTTTAATGTCAATTATTGGGTGCACTGAATGTGAAATACATGTCTTTTACATCGTATTATACGATACGTATTCCGAGTCAGTTTTACATGAAATTTTTCTCTCCTTAGTTGTAGGGTATATTTTCAAGATTTTGTTAGAGTTCCACCCTCAATTAATCAAATCTAGCCACCAAAAAAAAAAGTTTGAGGGTTGTTACTCCGTGCCTGCGAGGGGTGACTTGATATTTAGGTACCGCATGAAGTGTTTTGGCATTATGGGAGTTTCTTTTTTTTTTTTTTTTAATATCTGTCTTATCACAAGGCATCTTTGGCCGAAGAGGCATCTCATCTCTTCTTTCTAGAGAACCTATTCAAGGTAGCACTAGTTATCGGGTTGGAGATTCTTGTATCTTAGAAAAAAGGACCAAAAAGACAAAGCAGAAATCTAAATCATTGGTGAATTTGATTCTGAATAATGTAATCTACCGCCAAAGACAAAATCAAACAGGAAAGAACTTTGACAATTTGAACCAGGAAATGGCACCCAGAAAATTGTAAAGGGTGATGAATTCAAGCACACGCTTGGTACCATATTTAACAATTCTCATTTGTTCTTTGTTGACATTAATCTAATTGCTGTCGTCAAGGTGCTATATACAATTTACTGCACTTTAGCACGTGTAAAGATGGTATACGTCAACAAAATAAATGAACTTGCAAATATTATTTCGTTTTGATAGCCAATCATTTTTCTTTTGCAAATTTTTGCAGTTGGGAATTAATTACTAAAAATTACTTATCAGAGGAAAATCTGTACTTTCCCTCTAAAGCAAAAACAAAAACTGAAAACACTGCTGCGAAGAAAGAAAGGGTTACATGTTATTCACAGAGAGACAGAGATTTATAAACAAGGGAAGTTGCAGATTTGAACCAAAAATAAGAGGCACCACAACTGAAATATAACAGTCAATCTTTTCCTCAATTTGGAAAAAAGGTTAAAAATTACCCCCATAATTGCCATTTCTAAAGAGTAAAAGACAAGTGGAGATAGAAGTACTGTGACCATGGAAACGCGAGACCCGTGGAGAAAGCTGCAATCAGTAGAAATTATCCAATCTAATCCTTCCTCTCGAAAGGAAGAAATTTGAGGAACAAGCTTATCTGTGGGCAGTGACCAGGGTTTCAATGAATCTTAGACCATCGAACCTCGGAGCAAATTTCTCAGTCGAAGGTGACCTTTGATTTTCTTGGTTTTGTTTCATTTCAGCCTCCTAAAGAATCAAGGAGAGAATAAAGAACAAAAATTAGTCTTGCGATTAGATATGAGAAATAAATGGCAAAGAAATAAAATCCTAATGAAAGGGGAAAAACTAGATGAAAATTAAATTCTTTGGTCGTCAAGAAAGTAAAGGAAAGAAAAATGAAAAGAAAAGTTGGGAATTATATAGAGCCATAGGCTTTAGTGTGAAATCAGAGAAACAAGTCAAACCTCAATTTGCCAGGCCTTGGTTTTCTTGGAAACCAAACAAGGAAGAACCCCAAAAGAACAAATAAAATTAAAGAAACCCAACTTAGAATCAATGAGCGACAGGAAGAAGAAGACCCCAGAAATAAGATTAAGGTTTACCTGTTGAGTACAGTTGGAGGAAGAAGAGGAAGACGAAGCAGAGATGGCCGTAGCAGAAGCTGCGGCCACTGAGGCGGCAACGAATCCTGGTTTCTTCATTTTCTGGGGATACGGATTCTAGTATTACCAAGAGAAAAAGAAACTGCGGTTGGAAAGAGAATTTTCCAGGCAAGAAAACTGGAGAGAAAGCGAGAGAAACTTGGGGGAAGTTGGGGTCGTTGACGGCAATTTATAGAGGTCCAGAGGAAGGGTCTATGGTCAGTGTTGGTTCGTATTCTGAATATTTACGCGGCAACTCTCGCCATTTCTTTTTCAACTGAAGTTACCCATTCCACCCTTGACATTCTTCATTGAAAAAATTTGAGTTGACCAAATTGCCATTTTTATGGCGGCCAATTGACATCTATATCTTTGTATTCATAACCTATGGTATGATGTCATATTAGAGAAACACTAGCCGTTTTTTACTTAATGATTAAAAAAATTTTAAATAAAAATAACTGAGCGGCACATCTAGCAGTATGCTCCAGGTGGCATAGCAGCCGCACCTCTCATATTATTAAAAGAATAATAATTAATAAGACAATATTTGAGAAGGTGAGAGTAACACCTTATCTAAATTTTAAGAGTGCCTAAAAATCAATAATTTCTTACTAGCTTATAATTGGCAAACATTTATGTAATAGATGATATTTCATGTCAAACCCATTTTATGTATAGCAAACAATTTTTTATCAAATTTGATAAAGAGTAATATTATATACAAGTTTAAAATAAATTAGTTATGCAAAGACTCTTTATCAAAAGATAAATTCCACTAAAAAGAAATAATTTTTTCACACTTTTTTAATGTGTGATTCATTTTTTATAAACGGACTACACGTGGTTTATCTATTTAATATTTGTATAAATTATTTCTCTTTGATAAGTAGTCACATTTAATTTAAATAAAATAAAGAAAAATCGTATCATATATATCGTTTATGTACTTTCTTAATGCATATGAAAAGAATATGAATCAATATTAATCGTTTTATATAGTATAATTAAGAAAGGAATATTTCTTTTTATTTAAAAAAAAAAAATTTTGGGCAATCCCCACCAAATTCAGCTGACAATGCATTTTTCACCAAAAATAGGTTGTCCAAATTCCCTTTATATCAAATGGGGTTAAATTAGTAAAAAGGAGATTTCCTTCTAGATTCTGACAATATTCCAGAGGGATAAAATCGCAATTGTGAAATTTTCATTTATTGATTTTTTCGAGACGTACTGTTCTAGTTAGAAGTTAGCTCCCCAATTGGCTGGTGTTTTCCAGAAGATAGTCAGTTATTTATCGACACGTGTGTGGAGAAGATGATGCCACCGAATTCACACAAGTTTCACAAGGATATCGATGGACAGATTCGATATGTTGTCGGAATGGTGGAGTGGGGACGTTACAACGGCAAGTTGGAATATCTGTTTCACTTCCTATATTTAGCCCCCTTCTTTTGCATAATTACGGTAGAGGCCCCTGTAATAATTAATTAACTAATTCATTAATGATGGTAATTTCTGGCATCTAAAATTTGTAATTATTACTTTTAAGATTAATTATTAGATATTAAAAAATATAATTTATATATTCGATAATTAGATAGTAAATTCGATAATTAAAATGAGGATCAATAACATTGTTTTATTACTAATATGGTTGGAAGGGCGTTATCGACATTTAGCGTGGTAGTTTGATCGGGGCATGGAACGTGAGGTGTGGGAGAGTCTGGACAGATGACGATGATGAAGTGTCATCTGGGTATCGGACACGTGTCGTGACAACTGACTTGTAAATGCCACCCATTAATTTATTTTTAACTACCTTAGTTATTATTTATGCAACAAAACAAAACAGTAGGTCGGAGCGGACCAAAACCACCAACCTGCATAGCTGCTGAAGAAGACGTGAGGAAGTTGTAATTGTAGATGTATAAGGAGGACCACGTCCACAGAAGAAATTATATAAAAAAGAAAAATGATAGAAACATAATTTTTTTTTATAACTTTTTATATAATTATATTTTAAATTAAGGGCAATTTTGTAGAGTAATTTATAAAAATAACATCACTTTTAAAACCGGTTTAGTTCGATTTTTTATAAATTTTAAGATTGAACCGGTATATACCGATTTTATATTTTCAAAAATTAACTCAGGACCGATTATTATCATATATTGTATTAGTTTTATTTAAATCACCTGCACTCACGTGCACTTTATAAACTAGCATGTGCTTTAGTTAGATTTTACCTTAGTATATAAATACTTTGTGTGAGTACATATTTAGTTTAATGAAAATATTCTAGAATTTTCTCCCAAACTCTCTCGATTCTCCCTCTTAGTTTCCCTCTTATCATGGTATCAAATGAAACCCTAACCCTAGACCAATGAAGCGCCGTCATGTCCAATCCCACCGACGAATCGTCTTCTACCAATCATAATCCTTCCACTGTTCATTCTTCTGTGGACTATTTGAATTCATATTATCTTCAGAGTGGAGATCATCCCGGTGCAATGCTCATCTCCCAATCCCTCACTGGCGATAACTTTCTCACATGGAACAAATCCAAGTCCATGGCCCTTATTACCAAAAACAAACTCTGTTTTGTTGATGGTGCTTTGCTGAAACCTTCTGAGAGTGATCCTATGTATCACGCTTGGATTCATTATAATACTGTTGTTCTTTCTTGGCTGCTTAATGCTTTTGTCCAAAGAAATTGCATTCTCGATCCTTTACATCGATTCTACGGAAGATATGTGAAATGACTTGAAGGAATGATTTGCATAAAGCAATTGGCCTCGTATCTTCTAGATCCGAAAGGCTATTGCTTCTTTACTTCAAGAAATATCTCTGTAAGTTCTTATTTTACACGTTTTAAAATATTTTGGAAAGAAATGATTGATTTTCATCCTCTTCCTCCTTGTTCCTGTGGAGCTATCAAACGGTTTGTTGATTATCAACAAATGGATTATGTCCTGCAATTTTTTTATGGGGCTTAATGAGTCTTATGCTCATTTATGCAATCAAATCTTACTCTATGACCATTTTCCTCTGATTAATAAAGTCTTTTATCTTATTCTTCCAAAGGAAAAGCAGCGAGAAATTTCTTCTGATTCTTTATCTTCTAAGGAGGCTGTTGTTATGTTGACTAGTCGTGATTCTAGTCAGATGAAAGGCTTTGTTGTTGGATCTAGAAATGGTAAGCCATCGGCTCCTCGTAAGGATAGGCCTTATTGTACCCATTGTAGCTTGTCACACCATAAAATTGACAAATATTATAAGATCCATGGTTATCCACTTGTTACGAAACCCTAATCAGGACACTGCTAGCCAATCTGTTTCGAATTCGATTATGGTTCCAACTTTCCCTTTTTTCTCAAAAGCAATGTCAACAACTTCTTACATTTCTCCAAAACCAAACTAATGTTTCCTATGTGAATCAAGCAAGTACAGTTCCTCCCAACTCCACTGCACCATCAACTTCTCCTGCACAATCCTTTTCAAGTATATCCATTACTAATATTTCTCATCCTTCATTACTCTTTGCTTTTCATCAACAGTCTTGGATTCTTGATTCTGGGGTAACTGATCATATGATTAGTTCTATTTCATTTTTTACCTCACCACCAATCCCTGTCAATATATTTGTGAAATTACCTAATGGTTCTTGCATTCAAGTTACACATAAAGGCACGATTAGACTTTCTGATTCTTTAGTCTTAATTGATGTTCTTTATGTCCCTAAATTTACCTTTAATCTTGTCTCAATTAGCAAGTTAACTACTCAATTATCTTGTTTTCTAATTTTCTTACATGGTTTTTGCTATATTCAGGACCTCTTCAATTGGAGGATGATTGGAGTAGCTAAACATTCTCAAGGTTTATATCATTTACTGCAAGTTTTAGGTAGTTCTATTTCTTGTAATTCACTTCCAGTTTCTCATTGTAATGCTGTTATAAACAATTCTTATCTTTAGCATTGTAAACTTGGACATATTTCTAACTCTAGATTGCATGCTTTAGCTTATGATATTTCCTGTTCTGTAAATACAAATAACACTAATTGTGATGTTTGTCCACTTGTTATACAGAAAAGACTCCCTTTTCCTTTAAGTTCTTCTACTACTAGTTATATTTTTTAACTAATTCATTGTGATATCTGGGAGCCTTTTTCCGTCACTTCATATGATGGTTTTAGGTTTTTTCTTACCATTGCAGATGATTACAATCGATGTACTTGGATATATTTGCTTAAATCTAAGTCTAAAACATGATCATATTTGCAATCATTTTTTACCATTGGCTTCAAATCTTTTTACCAAGTCAAAGTCTTCTATAAAATCAAAAGGGCCCATGTTTATTTCCTTTTGCCAAGTCAAACTTCGTGCATGTCTTGTGCCACATCCAATTCTCTATTATTTGCATAAAGGATAAGGAAATGATTATGGGTCCCGCTCCAAAAAGGCAAGGGAATGGTCCATGCATTAACTCCCTCTTCAGTTTTTATATTTCAAAATGCCGAATTTTGCTATTCAAAAAATTCAACTTGATCTTTATCCCTTAAATAGCACCGGTGAAATTTAGATCTTCATTTTTTTCAAATCTAAAATAAAATTTAAATAACAACAATGAAGCCTAAAATCAACAAAAATAAATAAAATTAGACTAAAGTTTAAAGTTAAGAGGTGAAAAAATATACTAAATTATGCAAGTGTAGACGACCCTAGAATGGAGGAGGCCTTTCTGAACTGATCTGGGCAGTGTTCCCAAGTGGGTGACCTTGTGCAAACGACTCCCGAGCCCTCGCATGGCTCCCAAGCCAGTGACCCCGTGAAGCCCCTAGCTGACCTGGGCAGTGTTCCCAAGCGGGTGACCCTGTGCAGACGACTCCTGAGTGGAGGAGAGTTCTAGAGCCCGTGCATGGCACCCAAGTTAGTGACCCTACATAGATAGATTCCGAGTGGAGAAAGCTTCCCGAGCCCTTGCTGGGTGGATTCCAAGTGGACGAGACTTCCTGAGCCCGTACTGGGTGGCCGAGCTGAGTGGCACCACCATTCTGAGTCCTGCAAAGGTGTGGCCGAGTCAGGTGGGTTACCTGTTGACTGCTAGCATCCTCACTGAGCTGTGACATGACTAGGCCGAAGGGGCTTTGGCCTTATGCCTTCCCGTGCTTGTGGCTATATGGAGAGGCTTCTGCTATGCTAGGCTGCCGTAGATGGTCTCAAAGGGGACAAATGGCGCTGGCGGTTCGTATGGTGACAGCCAACACCCCTACCGAGCCACAATGTGACTGGGCTGAAAGGGCTTTATCCCTGTGCCTTCGTGTGCTCATGGCTACACAGAGAGGTCTCTGCTGTGCTAGGCTATAGTAGATGGTCTCGGAGGGACAGACGGCGTCGGCGGTTCGCATGGTGATTGCCAGCACATCCCCCCTCCCCAGGCCAAGACTTAGCACCTTGACACCTGTCTTGGCGCACACTACCGTGCGTCATGGTGCATGGTCCAACTGCTGGGCGCTGCCCCTTGGGTGGAAACCATTTGGCACCAGGAAAAAACTGCCAACGGTCTAGTTGGTGGCCACCGGCAGGTCACTAGGGGCTTTTGGGTTCCAAACATGGGGCTCGGCACCCACATTACATGCCATGCATGAAACCATATGTGCCATGCATGCTCAGCACGTGCCTCGTGTAGGTGCATGAGGGCCCTTGTGTGACCCTGCATGGCACTATACATGCCATGCATGTTTGGTACGTGCACTATGTGAGCACACAGTGCCCTTGTGTGAGTGGCTTGCTCGGTATGTGCACTGTTGAGCAAGTGCACAGTTCCGAGCAGGGGGAAGTGTAGTGGCTCAGAAGCATGTGTGCCCAAACAAAGGACCTGGTGAATGAATCATGTTTGTCATGCACTACCCATTAGAGCCAGACGAGTGTAGTGGCAAGGTGTTTGGTCTCTCGTCTGGTTGAGGAAAAAATTTAATCCTTCTTCGTCCATTTCTCGCACATTTATTATAAATGTAAAGTTAAAAGAATTAAGAATACTCATCTAGGAAAACGTCATTTGTTTGTCCGGTATTATTTTGCATGCTGAGAAATCATCCTCCTCCCACCTCCCACGAAGAGGGAAAATTATATCCCACAGACGATACCACTATTGATGCTCTAAAAATCGTACAACAAGCCGAAATACGAGAAAGAGTCATTCTCGGCCCACTGGGGCAACCCAAGCCTCGAACGGCTTAGTTTGGTGCCCCCGACAATGTTTCGGCATGGCACGTATGGTGTTGGTGCATACACTCATGGCGATGTAAGGAAATAAGTGTAGGGAAAATACAAGAAGTAGACACACGGATTCATATGGTTCGGCACTTGGCTTACGTCCATAGAGGTTTGGGGAAGGGAGATTCCATTATAATGTGCTCGTTTACAGTCTTTCATGGCCTCTCATCTCTCACTATACAAGGAAAGCTATAAATGTGTAGAAGTTTCCTTAGAGCTCTTTCTTGAGAGGTTGAAGAAGAAGAGAATACGAAGTCCCTAGCCCTTCCCTTGGTCCTTACTTTTATTTTGCCATTCATTGTGCAAGCCAGCCTACAATGAGGTGACCGATCTCCCTTGCGTGCCTGAGTGTCTTTGTGTGTCTGAGTTGCCTTCCTTTTTTCCACTTCCTTTCTGACTTCCTCTTACCTCTCTCGCCACTTGCCTTCTCCCATTGTCCCCTTGTCTCCTATTCGTTTCCCTTCCTATCCCTAGTCATGGCCTTGTGGGCTGGGCCTAAGTATGGGCTTGGCGTTTTCCTCCCTTCACAGGAACAATGCCCTTGCTTGCTACAAACAAAACAATGATTTCTTTTTCTTATTGTTTTGACATTTGGGGTTAGGGCCATTTTTCTTGAACTTTTTATCGTTCGTTGCATGAAACTATTTCTTCTGCTTGTTTTTGTTAACATCAATAACGTTAACCTTTATTTTCATTTAAGAAGAATCATCTTTTCTATCTCTATTTCTAGAATCTTCTTCAATGCGTAAATGAAGTTGAAGAGATTCTAAAAAATATTTTCTATCATCATGCTTAATCTTCCTCTTGTAATCATTCCATGCTGAGGTAATTTATTAACAATTGTTCCCCACAAGAAGTTTTCAGCAATATCAATTCCCATTGATTTAAGATCACCAACGATAAGCAATACAATTCATAAACTTGGATTAAAACTGGTTTATCATTAGTCACCTTGAAATCCATAAAATTTGAAATAATAGACATTTTGATACCTACTTTCTTGATTTTCATTTTGTTTTCAAACTCTTCTCTAAATTCGTTATCAAAGGAGCAGATCAATAAACATCATCTATTGAATTTGACAAGAGGCCAAATCCAGATCCCACAGACAGCGCCAATGTTAAGGACGTGTCCCACCATCGCCTATGCAACCATTCATCTGCAAATATTAAGAAAACTCTAGTGTGATGCACCTAAGAATACTCAAATGCTTAAGTCATTATAATATATCTCTAAAAAATCTAGAATTTAAAAGATCCTTCATTTTTGGAGTTACCTGGTATATATAAAGAATGCCTGTTAGACTAAATCATCCTTATATTAGATTATTGTCCTGTGATGTTTGTCATGTGCTGTGTTTGTCCTTTGTTGTGTTTATCGATTTAGACCATCTCTACGTAATTGAAACAGTCACATACATGCATGAGACTTCCTTCTTCTCAAATAAAGTGGTGTGTAGTGTGCAGATCCCTGTTAGGCCTTTCAATTCGAGCCTGCTTATAGAGGACTTTCATGCTAAGCTTAAATAAAAAATGGGCCCTCCAAATACTATTTCTGGTTTAACATATTTATGTATGTGTAACTCAGGTTCAATTCTTTTATGGTGACATGTTGTGATTAGCTTGTATATTCCATCGTTAATAAATTATGATCATTAAAAAATCTACTTGAAAAATGTGATCATCTTAAATAGAAAAAGAAAGAATGATAATGAGTAAAGAAAAAAAAAATTTAATGGTATAGTAGTCATGTGTTTGGAAAGGAGACGCCAATCAGCCAATGCTATTAGTTGACTGTTAACGTTGCATCGGTAAGGATTCCGTGTGACGGTTACCTATCTACTCCTGTGTTAGGTCATGATGCTTATGGCTGGCATTTTTTATTCGTCCCTTTTAAATAACCGTCTACATGATCTTGATCATTCTTTCCTTTACTACCTTGCCTTATTCTCATTCTCGCTTATGCTAGTCCCTGTTCTTGCTTTTTGGCGTCTACCCACCCTGTCTTACTTATTTCCTTGCCATATTTCTTCCAAGATTCTATGGCTGAATTCGGCAGAAAATCTAAGCAACCTTCCCCTACACCAGAAACCCTAGTCTTTGATGGGTATGGGTGGTGTTCTGCATTGAGACAGAAACATTTTCCAGTGATTAGGGATGAATTCCGCATCCCTGAAGATGCCATGCTAGAAGTTCCTTCATCTGGGTGCTGCGACGACAAAGGGTTTATTGGTAAAGTTACCCTAACCACTTCCCTTCTGTCTCATGGACTGAGACTTCCTTTCTCTTGCCCCCTTCACAACATTTTGGATTTGCTGGGCTTGACACCTGCTCAACTCCATCTCTTTGCATTGAGGTTCTTTCTCTACGCCTGTATGGTTTTTTGTATGGTTTTGGAACTCCTCGGGGACATTTACCCTGACTTGACTACTTGGAAAGTTTTATCTTTTTACAATGTGAGGCCCGCCACCAAGGGCAACGTTGCTAGCTTTCGTAAGAAGGACAAAGGGCAAACGTTGGCTCAATTCTATACTCAGCATTCAAATGCCAAGAATTGGACAAGTAGGTTCTTCTTTATCATTAGCTAGGGTTGGAAGTTTCTCGCCTCTGAAGCTCTTTTAAGGGATTTTCCAGTTAGGGCAATCTGGGGCGTCCTTCCTGATGATAAGAGCTTGTGGCGAACATGGAGCCTTTATCAATTAGAGAGCTGGCCAGAATCAAAACCATCTGGTTTTGGGCTCAGGCTCACCCCGACCAGCTTTGGACCGACTTCCTACTGATTCCCGCCCATATTGATTGGTTCCTGATGTCCCCCAACCGCTCCCATGTTCAGGGGCGCTCGTTCATGATTTTTACCACAATTTCTCCTCCCAACTTTGGCAAACCTTCAGAAAAAGGCAAGAAAGATGGCCAAGCCACGCAGGAGAAGAAGGAAAAGAACAGGCCCTTTGAAGAGAAAAAAGGAAAAGAGAAAAAGAAACAAGAAGAATAAAGAGGAGAAGAAGGAAAAGAAGAAAAGAAACAAAAGAGAAAGAAAAAGAAGAAAAGAGGCAAAAGAAAAGGGCCCGTGTCGAGGACACCTCTCCTCCTACACCCAAGCAAAAGAAGACCCTGACGCCTTTAGAAGGTGACCACGCCTAGGCACTTACCCCGCTAGCCACTGCCTATATTCTTGTGGCTGGCAAGTCTTCTACATGGCTGCATTCTCCTGGATTGGGAGATGTTGAGGGCTTGGTGAACTTGGCCTTATCAGATCTGGCCGCCACTTTCGAGCTTGACCCTCCAACAAGCACGCCCTAGTGTCTAACCCCATTTTCGAATTCCCCATCTTCGAAAATTTGGTGAGGGAGGGCGAGTTGGACCTCGAAGTTGAGGTTGCCCTCAATCTGAATTTTGACGTTGGTGAGGAGATTCGTCTGCCTGTGGTGGGAGATCATGCCCCAGTCCGACCTGAGAGTGTTCGCGAAGGGATAGCAAGTATTCCACCTACTGACAGGGTGGATAGAGCTCCCACCCCCGACCACGCCACCTTGCCACGAAGATAGAGGCGATGAGATGGACACCAATTCATCCCTCCCAGAGACTTCGCCAATCACTGTCTCTAGGGATAATACTCCCTCGTTGTCTGGCAGCGGTGAGTGCCTCTCACTTCCTCTTCTCTTTACCCTATCCTTTAGCAAAGATATTGAATGCCTTCTTCTTGAGGTATGGGGTGGTGCGCTGGGAGAAGAAATTTGCCTAATCAAGGTTAACGTGGCCTATACTAGGACCTCCCTCCCATCTGCAAGCTTCAGAGGTCCCCCAGAAGGGATGGTGGATTCAACACCAAGGATCGACCAGACTTTCTTGTATGGGGAAGTTCCTAACCCCGAAGAGGTCTTTGGCCGGGAGGCTAGTAGTGGCGCCTCCTCTTCCTCTGCCAATGCCCAAGCTGAGGCCACCACCCAAATGGCCATCCGCTTTAAAGATTGGCTTTCTGAGGTATCACCAACAATTTACTTGCTATCCCTTTTCTTTACAAGTTCTTATGTGGTTTCTCACTTGAGTGCCCTTTTTTTATTTATTTTAAATTTTATAGGACATTAATGGTTTGGCAACGTTGATCTTGGTGGATCAAGCCCTCCTTGAGGAGGAGGTCAGAGAGCGGCGAAAGCTATGGTACATCTCCCAAGCTCACTTTCGAAAAATGGTGGGTGGACCAATTGGAGCTGGAGATTCTGGCGAAGAAAAAGGAGTTGGAGGTACTGCTAGAGCAGTCGGAAGGCTACTTCTACTCTTTGCACATCGACATGGAGATTCTCGAGAGTGATGTCCTTGAGTTTTGCGACACCATTTGCCATGCCCAAGAGGCACAGACTAAGGATGACTTCGCCTTAAGGCTTCTTCAGTCAGAAAATGACTCTGTGAAGTCCCAAATTTCTGATGCTTGGAGAGACTTCAAATCGGACCTCACCTGCCTTAACCCTAAACTGCTCGCCCACAATGAGGAGCTACGTTCAACCCGCAAGGAGTTGACCCGCTTGCAAAAACGCAGCAAGGGGCTAGCTCAAGAGTTGGCAGTCGCCATGGAGAAGAATTACCGCACCACTCTGGACCTTTCAGAGACATGGGAGGCCTTCGAAGAACTTTAGAAGCGTCACCAACAATACAAGGACAACCACAAGGATTCAGACAATGAGCTTAGGAAATTAAACCTAGCTTTCCTTGCCAAGGACCAGCAGTTGACCAAGAAGAAGGACAAACTAGCTACTGCCAAGGCAGAAATTGCCCATCTGCGTGGCCGACTAGTTCTGACCCCTGCTACTAGGGATCATGCCTTCGCCTATGGTTATGGCCCTGGCATCTTGAGGCTCAAGTCCCACCTCCTGATCAACCCTGGTACAGACATCGAGAATCTAGATCTGGACTTGTTCGTTGTTGAAGCTGCTACCCGCCGCCTTTTCGACACTTTTAGGTAGGATGAGATGCCTAATGCCTTTATAGGCAGACCTCCATTGCCACCTCCCGCCCCCTAGCTTCCTTCAAATGGCTTTTTTTTTTTCCTTTTATGCTTATTTATTGTATTTTATACTATTTTTCACCTTGTACCAAAAATAATAATAAACCTTGATGATGAGTATCCATTAATTTTTTTGTTGTGCACCCCTTTCCTTTTGTTTTACTTGATTCGCTCGCTCTTGGTTTGCTGTTTTAGAAGTCGATAATGCTCATGACGGGCACCTTAGGAAGGGGTGTGGTTTAAGAACCACCGCGTACATTTTTCATGGCACCGCAAGCTGCTAAGACTTGTCATAGGTGTTTAAGAGTAGTGTGGTCTAGTGACCTCTGCGCTTTTTTTTCATAGCACCGCAAGCTGCTAAGGCTTGTCATAGCTATTTAAGGGTGGTGTGGTCTAGTGACCTCTGCGCCTTTTTTTCATGGCACCGCAAGCTGCTAAGGCTTGTCATAGCTATTTAAGGGTGGCGTAGTCTGGTGACCTCCACTCCCTTTTTTCATAGTACCGCAAGCTGCTAAAACTTGTCATAGGTATTTAAGGGTGGCGTGGTCTAGTGACCTCTACTCCCTTTTTTCATGGTACCGCAAGCTGCTAAGACTTGTCATAGGTGTTTAAGGGTGGCGTGGTCTGGTGACTTCCGCGCCCTTTTTTCATGGCATCGCAAGCTGCTAAGGCTTGTCATAGGTATTTAAAGATAGCGTGGTCTGGTGACCTCCGTGTCCTTTTTTCATGGCACCACAAGCTGCTAAGGCTTGTCATAGGTGTTTAAGGGTGGCGTGGTCTGCTAACCCCTGCACCCTTTTTTCATGGCACCACAATCTGCTAAGGCTTGTCATAGGTGTTTAAGGATAGAGTGGTCTGGTGACCTCCACGCCCTTTTTTCATGATACCGTAAGCTGCTAAGCCTTATCATAAGTGTTTAAGGGTGGTGTGGTCTGGTGACCTCCACGCCTTTTTTTTTTCATTTTCCATGGCGCACTCACTCAATTTTGCACAAATGCACGCTTGAGTGTATTTACTGGTACCAGGAAATCATCAATGAAACAAAGCGTGATAGGATTTTGCAATAAACAGATGCAAGTGCTACCGAAAACATGGATATATCAACATAATAATGCCAATAAGAAGGAATGAAATCAAAGTAAATGGAATCACTATAAATGTTACTGATAAAATTTCCTTAAGTGCTATGCATTCCACGAGTGTGGCAAGTCCTTCCCTTGGCTGTCTTTCAAATGGTGCAACCCAGGTCTGTTATTCGATACCACCAAGTAAGGCCCTTCCCATTGGGGTCCCATCTTCCCTTCATTTTGAGTAGTCACTCTGTTTTTCTTCAAAACCAAATCTCCTATCTTAAAAGTCCTAGGCTTTACCCTTTTGTTTAAGTATTGCTTGGTCTTAACTTTTTCTTGCAGCATTCTCGCTTCCGCTATTTCTCTTTCTTCCTCCACTAAATCGAGGTACTCCTCTATTTTTTTTATCATTTTGGGAGGCTAAGAAGTGGCTCGTACGATAACTTGGGAGCCCTACCTCAACTAGAGGAACCGCCTCGCATCCATACACCAATGTGAATGGAGACTCCCCTGTTGGAGTTTTTGCTGATGTTCTGTATGCCCAAAGTACCCCCAGTAGTTCATCTGCCCATTCTCCATTTTTCTCCAAAACCCTCTTTTTCATAATCGAGACTAGTGCCTTGTTTGTTAGTTCTACTTGCCCGTTTGCTTGAGGGTGGCCCAGCAAGGAGCACTTTACTTTAATCTTCAACTCCGCACACCAATCTCTATAATGGTAAGAGTCAAACTGGTGCCCATTGTCTGATACTATGCTTTGCGAGATTTCGAACCAGCAAACCACGTTTTTCCACAAAAACCTTGTCACAGTCTTGCTTGTCACACTTGCTAGTGGTTTGGCCTCCATCCACTTTGTGAAATAATCAACGGTGACAACCATCAACTTTACTCCTCCTCTCCTTATAGAAAGTAGCCCAACCAGATCGATGCTCCATTGCTCAAAAGGCCATGGTGCTGTCATGGATGTTAATCCTTCTAGAGGGGCGTGCGGTACCGGCACATACGTGTGGCACTTGACACACTTTTTAGTGAATTCCCGAGCATCTCTTTTTGCGTTGGGCCAGTAGTATCTTTCCCTTACTATCTTCCTGCCAAATTCTTTTCACCAGAATGGTTTCCACAGATTCCTTCATGCGTTTTTTGCAAGGAAACACACCACAACAACTGGGTTGAGAAACCCCTCTTATAAAGGACTTCATCAATGAGTATGAACATTGCCACCTTTCTCCTTACCCTCCTTGCCTCCTCTTTCTTCTCTAGTAACTTTCCTTCATCTAGGTACTGGACCACACTATTCACCTAATCTGGGATATTAGAGCCCAGGACGCCTACCTCTCTTCCAATGGCTAGGATCTCAACGACTCTCCTTTCCACTTGTCACGGGATAGGCGCCTCCTCCATTCCTGACACTATACGTGCCAATTTATCTGCCACTTCGTTATCCGTCCTTGGTATCTGGGTTATATTAAAATATGAGAAGAGGGTGTGTGCCTCCCAAACTCATGCTAAATACTTTTTCAATTTGTCCCCTTTTGTAGCATATAAGCCCAAGACTTGATTCACAAACACCTGTGAGTCTGACTTTGCCTCTATCTCGGTTGCTCCTATCTTGGTGGCTATTAAAAGCCTTGTCACGAGTGCTTCATATTCGGTTTCATTGTTGGTTACCTTAAATGTTAATGTGGCCATGTAGTGTCGTTCTTTACCGTATGGGCTCAGTAAATGCATCCTCAGGCCTTCGCCTACCTGGCATGACGAGCCATCTATGAAAAGTGCTTATGGCTTTGCCGTTGGAGTTACAGTGTCTTCTTAGGGAAAACCCAAAAATTCTGCCACAAAGTCTGCCAACGCTTGATCCTTTACCTCCCTCTTCAGTATATACTCTAAATTGAACTCACTTAGTTCAATTGACCACCCTACCACTCTTCTTGAGCTATCAGGTTCTCTCAGAGTTTTTGCCAACGGGCTCTCTATGAGCACCTTTATTGTGTGGGCTTGAAAGTATGGGCGGAGTCTTCTTGCCGCCGTTACCAAGGCAAAGGCCAACATCTTGACTCGAAAATACCTTACTTCTACTCCTCTGAGAGCCTGACTTATGTAATACATGGGATGTTGGGCGGCCCCCTCTTCTTTTGCCAAGACAATGGACACTACGTGTGGGGAAACTACTAAGTGTTCACAAAGTTTATCGCCTTTCTCTGGTTGCTTTAGGAGTGGAGGGCTAGCTAAGTGTTGCTTCAACTTTTCAAAGGCTTCATCACACTTTTCGTTTTAGGGGTGTGTCTTGTGGAGTACTCGAAAAAAGAGGTGGCATTTTGTAACGTCCATCCTTGTGGTGGGTCCTTTTCAAAATAATTTTAATAAAAATTGATGGGAATTACAGTTCCTTTTAAAATTTCTTTTTCTTTCATGCCAGAATACAAAAGACTCCATTTTTATAAATAAAATTCATTTTTTTAATTAAAAAGGTTACGGTGGAAAACATAAATTTTGTAATTAAAGTTTCCCGTATAAAATATCTTGCCTAGGCTTTCGTGCTCTCCCTTTGGGCTGTGTCTGTCCTGACCTGTCGTGCTCATCTTGTCCCTGGAAGGGCACACATAAAAACTAAAATGAATTGATGACTCATAAACATTACTTCATACAGTTAAAAAATAATAACATAAATTTTCAATCATGCATTTATCATTCCATACATACATATCATACTTATCATGCATAGACATTCTGTTCATTTTAAAACGTTGCGAGGTGGGATTTTTCTTTTAAAAAGTTTTCTTTTTAAAAATAGTTCCCCATGCATCGCGACCTTCATTTCTTAAAGAGTCTTTTCATGCATACATCTTTTCTTACGTACGTTCATGCATTCAGTCCATTCATACATATATTCATTCTTTCTTAACATGCATACATTCATTCTTTCTTATTACTTTCATTGGCCGTTACACACTGTTGCGCCCCATCTGCTGGGGTTAGTGGTCTTTTAGACTTGATTCCGCCCGTGGCCATGGGTTAGGAATCCATTTTGTTAGGGTGCAGCACTTGGTGCACTACCAGTACTACTTACCTGGCATTGCAATCTGCCCAGTCTAGTCCATTTGGTACATTTTCCTTTCCATTCATATGGCCGTTACGTATTTTCATACATCATGCATTCAATCCGTTCATTCCTTTTCAGTCCTTTCCTTTCCTTTATAGTCCTTCAATCCTTTATAGTCCATTCATTCATTTCAGTTCTTACAGTTCTTACGGTTCTTACAGTTCCTCAGTTTATAAAGTCATTTAAAAAATAGTTTTCTTTCTTTTCATAAAAGTTGTTTTAAAAGCAGTTTTCTTTCTTTTTGTTTGAAAACGTGCGTTTTTGTATCTTTTAAAGCTTCTTTTCGTTTTCCTTTCATGAACATACATACAATACGTACCACTTATAGCATCCATTCACATGAATATATGTACATACTTTGTGTGTGTGAAAATGGGGTGCCAAGGAGGGTCGTTACATACTTATACTTGAAAACTTATGCTTCATTTTCTTTTTCGTAAAGCTTGTCTCGTGGATAAAAGCGTCAATTCATAAAGTATTTTTGAGAAAAAAGCTTTCATTTTCATCTTCGTTTATTTAGGAAAAACTCTAAAAGAGTATGAGTGCAATACTTACCTAGATTTCATGTCATACTCAATCCATGCAATCCGTTCATGTGTATGTTAGATGGTAACCTACATGCATACACATAACCTTACGTCATCATTTATCTAAAGCATAAGCAATTATACTAAAAATAGAACTATGCCTCACTTGGAACACTCTCCATCCATCCCTGGGTTCTTACGTGGCATTTACTATGCTAAAACTTTCGGGCCTTATTCCTTAAAGTGAACCTCCGTGATTCACCTTAGGGTTAAGACACTAAGACCTCTGTCTCATTCTTCTATTTCCACATTCTGACCAACAGAGTCATGCGTTCCAACCATAGACTATATACTTGTCACTACCTTCATGCATCTTAACCTATACTAAATCCTCATTCCCATCCAAGTAGGCTACATGACTTTAAGCCAACTCTGGGGCTAAAATACCATGTAACCATGTCATGAAAAATTACCCATTATATATGGTGGACCTGTCCGGCACACGTGTCTCGCCAGAGGCACATGTATCCTACCCTTTTATCACCTAAGACCAACTTATAATTCCAATGAATGCCCGCTTGTATAACAAGCTCCATACTCCAATACCAACTTGCTCAGACCCAGTCGATAGGACTCTTCCTACTCCCCGGCCCTATACAAGTTCATCCCAACACTTGATAGGAGAGGACTGCATCCACAAATGCACCTCTGTCATGTCACGTAGCTCGAGACTAATCCTGAGTCACATCACGACGCCCGTCATGCTTCCGCTGCACTCTCTGATACTTTTCCACCACTTCTATATACTCTTAGCCATAATTGAATCACAAGGCGACACCTATCACCTTGGACTACAGGCCACATCACCACTGTTTCGGGACACTGTTACATGGTTCCCAATGCTACACCTTACACTCTACGCTTCTCATCCACGCCATCCAACCCTTCGTGACACGCCGTTCCGTCTATCACGACATAGTACAGAGTACACTCACGTGAACTCTCTTGCATCCACCCTACAATACACATCACTACGATGCACGCTTCACGGTGCATTGCTACACAATATGGAGTATGCACCATATGTACTCCCGTCGCTACATCGTTACATCACACAATGCGTCGCTACAGAACATAGAGCACAAGTCACGTGTACTCTCTTCATTCTACGCCACACGACACTACAATGCACGTCACACGGCGTGTCATTGCACTACACGGAGTATGCTCCACGAGTACTCCCTTCACACAATATGCCGCATCATAATTACGGCACATGTCACCCCTATACTTCACAGCACAATCCACAACACTACACAGTCAAGCCCAACACTTCACAACTATACTTCACTTCACAATTACACAGGGAACTCCACAATTACTAACTACACAATCTACAGTCCAACCAACCAACCAACTAATATAAATATAAATAACAAGAGATAAAGGGTTATACCATCGACGGGATAATCCGTGCGTCGCTCACTGCCCGTCACGATCAAGACGTCGGAGGAGTTGTATGTGGCGAATAACACTGCGTACGGTGGCTGTCCACCACATAAAGTGGCATTTTGGGCTTGAGAATAGTTAGACATGGCCTTGGAAAGGCTCAAGGTGGCCTCGTGGTGGTCTAGGGTGGCAGAGCACAGCGGCATCACGCCGTGAATAGTACATACAAAGGTAAGAGAGTGCATGAGGGTGCTTGAGGTAGAGGAAGGCTATGGAACTTCGTAGGAAACTAGGGGGAGGTAAAGGGAGGTTGGTGGAGGTGCTTGGTGGTAGAGGAGGTGGAGCACGGCAATGCTAAGGCCGTCGATGGTGGATCTAAGCTAGAGAAACCCATTTCGGGTAGAGAGAGAGAGAGGGGCTTGTGGGGGAGGTGGAAGGGTGATGGTGGTTCCTTCGTAGCTAGGGAGCTTGGGTGGAGCTTGCGCATGGTGAAGTCGTGCATGGAGAGATCCGTGCGTGAGGTAGCCCAATGGAGAGAGAGAGAGAGAGAGAGAGAGAGAGAGAGAGCGAGTTGGGTGAAACAGAGACTATGGAAGGGAGGCTCATGAGGTGGGGAAGCTGTTGGTGAAGGCCAGTGGCCACTTTGGCCATGTACGGTGGCGGTAGGGGCTGATAAATGGGTTTCCAAACCCATTGGGTTGGAGGGAGAAAGGAAGAGGGAGAGCTGCCGGTGTAACTCACCATCAGTGGGGTTGAGCTCGCCAAAGGGAGGGGAACACACTGGTGGTAGAGGTGAGGCACGGCAGCTGGAGGTGGCGCCGGCTAGAGAAGCAAACTGCACTATGGAGAGGGGAAAAGCAGGGGCACGTCGGGTTCAAGGGGAGAGAGAGGAGAGAGAGAGGGAAAAGAGAAAAGTGAGAAGGAAAAGAAAGGGGCTTGGGTATTTAATCCAAGCATTCACCTCGGGATCTACAAAACGATCTAACGGTGAGTTTAAATACTAATTTGAAAACACGTAAGTGTTTTATTTAAACCAAAGTTTAAAATAAAACACTAAAAGGAATTAAGATAGAATATTATTTTATAAAATAATATTTCTTCATCATTATTTAAAATGATGAAGAAGTATCGTTAATTACTCAAAAAGAATAAAATTATTTAAATTAATTTAGAGTTTTCAACGTAAAGTTAAATCTCATAATATTTTAAAATGACTTAAAATATTTAATTTAAATAATTATCCACAATTATAATATTTTTAGAACTCATCAAAATATTATAATTGTGTTATTTTAGAAACAAGCTTATCTAATAATACTGGAAGTATCACATATAAATATTTCCAGAATATTTAAAATATCTATAAGCTTTAAAATATCTATTTTACTTTAAAATATGCTGGATAACTTTCGGAACACGCCATTAGGGTTCGACACGTAGAACGAAGCTCAGCATATAAAACGAGACTCATACTTTAAGAAGGAAGAAGGGGCGGATTATCACACATTTATCTATCGATCTAGCTATGAATCTACTCAGGGCCCTGCCCGCCAACCGCTAAGTTTCGTTCATATTTCTTGGCGGCTTCATGTTGAGTATGGCTTCTATCTTCTCTGGAAAACCCTCAATTCCTCTTTCAGATACGATAAATCCCAAGAACTTTCCTGATTCAACTCCAAAAGCACACTTTGTAGGGTTCAGTCTCATTCAGTAACGGCGTAAGATTCCAAACGTCACTCGCAAGTCATCAAGGTGCTTGGCGGGTTCCTTACTCTTCACTAACAAGTCACGTATATACACCTCCATGGGTCTCCCAATCTGCTCCTTGAACATTTGATTAACCAACATTTGGTAAGTTGCCCCTACATTTTTCAGTCCAAACAGCATAACCTGATAACAATACAACCCCTGATCCGTTATAAAACAATGATTTTCCCTCATTTGCTGCGTGCATTCTTATCTGGTTGTAACCCAAGTAGGCGTCCATGAAGCTCAACATATGATGTCCTATTGTTGTGTCCACAATAACATCGATGCTTGGTAAAGGAAAACTGTCCTTTGGGCAAGCTTTATTTAGGCCCGTGAAGTCCATGCACATTCTCCACTTCCTATTTGCCTTTTTTACCAACACAACGTTAGATAACCACTTGGGGTAATGAGCTTCCTTGATGAACCCAACAACTAGTAATCTCTTACTTCTCTGCACTAAAGACCTTCTTTTTTGGAGTACTGTATTGTGGGCGGGATCCACACATAGGCGATGTTCAATGATGTTGTTGTCAATGTCGGGCATGTCTTTATGACTCCATGCAAACACATCCTTATGTTCTGTTAACAGCTACTTCAAGGCTTCTCTGTCCCCTGGTGGGACTTGGGTCCCAATTCGCGTGGTAGTTCCAAGGAGGTCTGGATATAGCATCACAAGTTTCAATGGTTCATTAGTCTCGACATGCTGCTGACTCTGCTCGTCCCTAACCTCTACGCCATTTTCCACAGCCACCGCCAAAGGCGGTGGAAGTGGTGGTACCGGCGCTTTGTTTTGTTTGCTACGACACCAACTTCACTTTGACCACTTCTTAATTCTTGCACATAACACTCTCATGCTAGAGCTTACTCACCTCACAACTCTGCGACCCCGCTATCAGTTGGGAGCTTCATTTTGAGGTGGTATGTGGATGTCAATGCCCTGAGGTGGTTGAGTGTTGGTCTTCCCAATATTACGTTGTAGGAAGACAAGACTTTTACCACCAAAAAGTCGGTCATGGTGGTGGCTGTCTGTGTCCCAGTCCCGGAGGTCATAGGGAGGGTGATAGCCCCAATGGGCTATATTGTATCTCCAGAGAAACCCTTCAGTGGCATTGGGGAGGGCCTTAATTTATTGGCTTTGATACCCATTTTGGCAAACGCTTCCCAGAATAGTATATCTGCAGAGCTTCCGTTGTTGATTAGTACCTGACTGGTTGTGTAGTTTGCTATCACAAAGGTGACCACTAGAACATCATCATGTGGATACAACACTCCTTCTAGATCGTCCTCTCCACGTCTAGTAGGAAGACATATGCACGGAGGACAAGGTATCGAGCCTGCTTATAGAAGACTTTCATGCTAGGTTTAAACACAAAATGGACCCTTCAAATACTAATTTTAGAGTAACATATTTATGTATGTGTAACCCAGGTTCAATTCTTTTATGGCGACAGGTTGTGATTAGCTTGTATATTCCATCGTTAATAAATTATGATCGTTAAAAAATCTGCTTGAAAAATATGATCATCTTAAACTGAAAAAGAAATAATGATAATGAGTAAAGAAAAAAAATATTTAAACGGTATAATAGTCTTGTGTTCTTAAAGGCAACGCCAATCAGCCAATGCTATTAGTTTCTACCATGAACTTGTTAGTTAGTGTTTATCCTTTTGTTATGTTTGTTATGTTTATAGTAAAAGTAATGCTAGATACAGTATGGAGTGCACATGTGTTGCACAATCGTTTTGAAAAAGATGAACGTCTACAATTAAAAAATTAAATTTTTTTATATAGATTCTATATTTACTTATTTTTTTCAAAAAAATTACGATGCGCTTACGTACTTACGACTACAAATATCATTTCTCTTATAATATACCTGGGAATTAACTAGATTTAACAAAATTCACTAAGCGTCTCAATGGTACTCAATGATACAAAATGGGATGAATTGGGAACGAGATGAGCTGATGATAATATAAAAGTCATCTTAAAATTATTGAATATTAATAAATAATGTTTAAATTCTTTAAGAAGAAAAAATATAATTTTGTTACGAAACTAATGAAAAGAGAGAGAATGAAAGAAGAGAGAGAGAAAGAAAGAGAGATGAAAGAATGTGTAGAATTATTCAATATTGAAAACTTTCATATATATATATATATATATATATATAGGAGTACAAATGAGTTTAAGTATAGTTTAAGTCTTAATTGACGGTTAAATATGGTCATAATTGATGGTTAAGGATGGTCAATTATTATAGTTAAGGACGGTCATAATTCACAACTAAAAACAATTTTAATTGATGATTAAATATGATTAGACAAATTCGTTTATAACAAATTTTTTTTATTATGTTTTTAGCAGTATAAGCCAATTCGTGAAGGTAGGTAGGACAATGAATCGATGCGAAAGATAAATGCTTTCATGATTTATAAAATTCAAGCAATCATGCTTATTATTGATCTTGACTATGATTGAACGTACGTTCAGAACAGACTCATCAGCACTTTTTCTGTTCTTTTTTTCAAACTTTAAAAAAGGTATGATGCATTAATCTGGCTCCAATGTTTAGGAGATTAATGACAACCATCGTTTTGGTCAAAAAGCTAACCGTATAAAGCAAGCACCCATCTTTTGGCAAGGAGAGAGAGAGACAGAGCATCTCGCAGTCAAAATGATGTCATCAAGCATTTAAGAGTTTTGAATTCAATTGCACTGGTATCATTCATTCATTGTCTATAGTCTATTGGCACAAAGTTGGAATGCTGTCTCAGAAATTCAATATGGTAAAGCAATATCCGTCGGACAGGTGGTGCATGTACATTTCACAGCACCTTTTAAGGCTCGTTAAGACACGCCTTTTCAGCTATCAACATGGCACAAACCCAAAATCCAGCACTGACACTCAGCATAGTTTTTATAGTGCATTTTGGATAATTTAATGGAAAGTAGTACTACTGGAGTACTCTTAAATCCAAGAGTATCTATAAAGTTCGTTCCAAGACCACTATGCCACCATTGAGATTGCGTCTGAGATTCAGTTAATACATGCATATAACGTTTTGACCTAGCTCGCCTTAAAAGCATTTATATTTAAGTCATTCTATCTATAAATCGTTGTGCTTACGTGATATTTAAGTCAATCTGAAATATCAACAGTGTGAAAGATACATCCTTTGGTACCATAACTTGCAAAGCGGGCGTGTGATGTCGGCAAGAGAGAACTTTGACATCATAGTGAGCTTATACAATTCTTTGGAAAGAGCGAATGCCAACATGATCCCACTGATTATATTAAGGAAGGGATGGAAGAAGTTAGGTCCCCACATTTGCCTTGTGCAGATAAAGTTAACGTAACGACCACTCCATTTATTTTGTTTTGGGTTAGTGACCACCCATATAAAGTGTAACAAAATAAAGATATATACGCCGACAACGACAAAGCTACTCTTGTACTTTCCTGCATAACAATGAAGTTCTGACTAATGGGTAACACAAATTGAAAGCTTTCTTCCATTAATTTAAGCTTACAAATACCATTTTTATAGGCCCTCCAATTGGCTAGGTTTAAGCCTTGCATTTCTCTCTCCATTTCCCTGTCAGAGTTCTCATATAGCTTTTTGTCTCTGCCCCTCCCCCCCTTTGTGTTATGTGGTTAAAGAGAATAGTAAGGAGTTCAAACAAAAATCATCCAAAGTCCAAATCCCAGAAAGGTATATACCAAAAATTAGTGTATTAATTTTCAAGTTTATGCATGTTATATACTAAAACAAAAAAGAGAAAACAAAGGGTCTGCATATTAATCAAGTAATAATGCCACATATGGCAGTGTGATCATATATTCAAGAAAAATGATAATTATAGTGGTGAGTACGTAAATATCATGTAATTATTTTTAAAAAATGAGTAAATGCGAGATTTATTTAAAAAAATTAATTTTTAAATAATAAATTTTACTTTTTTTTCAAAATAACCGTATGACCTTTGTACACTCCAAGTAAATTTCCCAATTTATCCAAAAAATAAACTCCACGTAGCATTATTCTATATTCAATGGCGTCTCTAAATACCAAGTTGATAAAGAAATCTTGCAGCCAAAGATGGCCCATGGGGTTGTCTCCCAAGCCCACAATTGAAGAGAAGGCAAATTTAGATTTGAAAACGACCACCACCATCGGAGCATAAGACCCGGTTTTGCCACGTACCCATATGCAAGGTGCCATCTTAACAGGATCATTCCTTTAGCATTCGTGATCGGCTCATCTATAACCAATAAATAAATAAAATTATAAAAACTATTTTATAATTAAAAGTGGTTGATAAAATTATAATTAAACTATTTTATATTGTAAAATTAGTTTTATAGTGTTTCATACGTCTCTTAATCCTTAATCACCGAAATAAAAAAAGATTTAAGAAACAAAATATTTGTCTTGAAGAATAAACGGTACGTGTGAGCTTGGGAAATTCAATTGCTGTTGGACAGTCATGTCATGTTCGGTGTTCCAAAATGTGAATTATAAGAGGATAATAAGACTATGGCGGAAAAAAAAAAGATCAATAAATATCTAGTGTTCTATCATATTAGGACTGTTCATTATCAAATATAGTTCTATCATATTTAAAACAAATAAATAATTATTATATGAAAAATACTAAATGTACTTACAAATAACTTACTTTTCCACATGTCAATTATTGATATGCTGAAAAATCAAAAAATTTGAATTAAAAAAAAAACTAATCAAATAATTATTATAAGTAAAAGTGTAAGTATATGTAACGTTTCTCTTATTATAGCCTATTTCTACATTAAAAAAAAAGAGTTTTTGAATTTTCTTTATCGAATTCCATAATTATTATTATATTATCATTTTAATACGGATAATAATGATACTTTTCAAAAAGTTGTTCTTCTGATTTTGCAATGCCAACAAGTATCATAAGATTAATGTTGTTACTCCTAGGTAGGTATGCTATCTGATCACCCGACCCGATCCGAAGTTTCCGTATTAACTGACCCGAATTTCATCCTATTACTAATTGAGTTGTTATAAATATATTTATGTATATAACTATTAGAATTTGTTTATACTTTGATCCAAATTATATTTAATGGTTTTATAATTTGTTATTATTTGTGTTATCTTTTTTATACTTCAACATCAATCTTTAAAAAGTGATGTAGTTGATTGGAGCTTGATCGTAAACTGCATTCCCTATTAATATAGATAACTGGTATTTGCAGTTACAAAGTGTATAAGGGTTGTACACTTCTTTTTTAAAAAAATCAATATGAGATTCACATAAAAAAAATTTTTTAATTTTTTAATACCTAACTCTTTTTTAAAATAAGTGCGTAATGCTTATACAAATCATGACTATATTTAACATTACTCATATAGATCATAAGGCAAATCAACGTGGTAGAATTATACGAACTAATTACATTAAATCTATGCAACAATCTACTCAAAGAAATTGTTTCACACATCTTTTGAAATTGTCATTAGTAGCAACATATATAAAAGAAATTTTATTCCCATTTTCAATGTTTTACTAAATTGACTTCTATTATCAATATTGTTGGTGCCTCATGCAATCATAATGAAGAATTAAGGGCTACTCAAGCAACTGAAATTGCTTGTATGATTGGAACTGATGAGATCTAGAGTGGAACATGACTTAAATCAAATTGACACTTTACACTAGGCTAAAGATACTCGTCGGAGTTCTCACCTGAGATTGGTTGTTAAATTGATCAAAATGTTCAGCCCAACATATGGTTCTTCTTAAAATTATTGATGAATGATATGGTTTCTCCCAAGGAGTAGTAGCCGACTTGGTTTACAGGAATGATTATATTTGAATTTGTCTTCATCTTACATGTCATGAATGATGAAAGAAAGTAACCAAATTACTGATATTTTATGTCAACTTAGATCTAAAGACATTTTAAATGCCATGCATTATGCCATGAACAGAACATAACATAGTTGTTTTGAATATGACTGTCCACTGTGTTGAGAGATGAGGTCGAGCTCATCATCACTGAGCTGACTTTTCAATTGAGCTGCATTATCGAAAGGAACAGCTGAATATAGAAACTTCATCATTATGAATATAGCGCAATTCCAACTTCCAGGATTGCCAAATCTTTCCGAATTGCGTCAATGGTTGTTAAGCAATAGAAGATCAATTATATAACCATAGAAACGAGCATTTCCCAGTCATGAATATTGTCAAAAACTAGGCTTCGCAACAAAATTAAAGAGGAATTTCTGATATTTTCTTAATGATGTATATTGAAATAAATACTACTGAGATTCAATTATAGATAAACGCCGCGTTCCATTTTGATGGATGATTGAGTTGAAGCCCATGGTATACCGAAGAACTATCATTTTGCATTTATTTTTCTTATTTTTCAATTATATTAAGAAACAGAATATTAATATCTCTCATTTGTGCTATCTTGGTATATTTGTTATTCATCGTTGCTCTTGCTTACACTCCTACCCATATCCTTCACGGCTACACTCACGTGATTGTGCCACCCAATTTGAGCCAACGCCTACCCAATATGATCGATGTCAAAATATTACCCCACAACTAGATTGGTCATTTTTCCAGATGTGCAGGCAGCCACTTAATAAGATCTTCTCTGTTCTTTGAAGTGCGTGTTAAAAACATCAGCAGAAGACCCACATAGAATAGGAGCGTTCAAATTAGGCTCAATTTAAATTAAGAAACACTCTCAATCTATCTCATCTCATCATTACAACTTTTTCAAATTTCTATACAAAATATAATAAACAATTTCACTTTTTCCAATCCCAAAATAATAATAATAATATTAAAAAATAATATTTTTTTTAACTTTCATCTCAATTTACCGAACAAACCTCTCCTCCTCTAAACACAGATTCAAGTTTGCAGTTGGGGACTGGACAAAATAATGGAATAATATTACTTCCCTTAAAAAATAACCAACAAAAACAAAACAGAAAAACCAAAACTTTCCCCTCAAAACGTTATGGTTCACGCTGATTAAAACCAAAAATCCCATATTCGAACATAACTTACAGGTGAACATCACTCATCAATTGCTGTGCATTATCATCTTTGGCAGTTGAGTTGTTTATGCTCGTTAATAGGACTCATCACCATGGAGCCTAAAGTTGACACCATCACTATCAAAAACCCAACATTTCAACATCAACTAAGAAAATATTGCACAACAGATGCACGATCCCCCTTCAGGGAAGTCCGTAACAATTCCTGCAACATCAAGGACATCATAGTACAACTACTTCCACCAACACAAAACCCCAACTAAGTGATCAGTATGGCCACTACCAATCTTATTCTTGACTGGCTGTTAACAGATGTTGCTGTTGTGTCTTACCCTACGTGTGATGCATCTGCCCATCCGAAGGCGCCTAGTTGTGAGTGCTTCCAACAGTACGACTAAAGCATGTTCTACTGCTTCAGCCTGTTTATCCAATTCAAATGAGCTAAACGCTGAGAGAAGTTGCAGCTCAGAGAGGAGGCCAATGGCTGCTGCTGCTGTACAGGTACGATCCCAAGATGGCTGGGGGCTGCGCTCATAAAACCATAAATGGTTACCAAGTAGGCCTAATATGACTACAGGGTTTAACCATGATGGAAATTTGACACAAGAAGAAAAACAAAGAAACAGAGAGTGGGAAGAATTTCAAAGTTATGTTTCACTTCTCACCGAAGTTTATGCATAGCAGAAGCTCCAGTAGCTAGAGATATACAGGGAAAGCCTTCTTCTCCCCAAATTGACTTTGCTTGTTCCTGCACATAGATATACTCATGAAAATGAACTTCCCAACAATGCTTATCAAAACAAATATATATCTATATATAATATCTATAGATATATATTATCTTTCCCACAGCAGAATTAAAAAAGATCACTATCAACAAGATTGACGCCCTTCTTGAACCAACAAACATCTTGGTTCTATGGTGGTGCTTTTTGAACCAGCAAACATTTTGGTTCTGCGACCACACCCCTTCTCATGAGGATGTCCATTATGTAAAAGAGGCAAACTGTATGAGGGAAGATTTGGGATGTAATTAGTGGCGACAATATATGAAATGACCTGTGAATCCAATAAGAACATGATACGAAATAAGTGGGTTTAGATCCAAATGTGTTGACCCGAGAAAACAATTAATAAACGAGTCAATTGCAGATCAACCTGCAATACCCACAATCAAACCGTAGAACACCAATAAATTATATTTTCAAATTTTATAAATGTTTAGTCTTTTTTTTTTTTTTTTTTTTGAGAATATATAATGTTAATATTAGTATTTAACTACTTAGTATCTATTAAAAAAATTTTGTTAATATGTAATTTTATTTTATGAAAATATTAATGTTGTTCCATATTATTGGTGTGGATATTGATAATAAAATATTTTATCATGAACTCGAGTTGTAATTGTAAATGATTTATATAGTTATTCTTGTATCATATATGAAATTATATTAATTAGGTTCAAAAATAAATATATGGGTTAGCTCAACCCATTTATACGAAACAAGTTAAACCGTTAAACAGGTGGAATGGGTTGAAATGATTCATGTCTAGGTTAACTCAATAAAGTTAATTACTAAACGAATTGTATCGTGTCACCCTTTATTTATATGGATTGTGATAGGATTTTAGAGTTTGACTCGTTTAATTAAACAACTCGTGTTCGAGTTAACCCATATAGTCTAATACTCATAACTTGACATGACACGAACATTACTCACTAGCACGAATTGCCACCCCTAGGCCCTAGATGTGATATATTCGCACAACTATTTGGCACAATATACATCTACGTGTGTGGAAGGCTGGGACCCATATTGGAACTTGGAATGACATCACCAAAATATTACCCAGGTTCCAATATGGGTAAGCCTTCACCAATTATAAAGTCCCGGTTATCTGGTGTTGAACCTAAGGTTTCAAGTTTTGTGTAATTATATATTTACACATGGATTTTGATGATAACAAATGAATTCAAAGAATAAAGGAGTCTCAAACTCAAGTTATCTACACAATGGAATCAAGAAGGAAACAAACTCACATTAAAGTCATAGAGTAATATTGTAAATCTCTTAAAATTCGAAATTAGGATTAAGGTTCAAAATTAATATTTTATCATAAAACATTAAAATACATTTTCCACATGTGCATGAATATTTTTGAAAATTAAATTTGAATATTTTGAAAGATAATTGATTGTCATCTTTCACATGTGCATGCCATGATTAAAGGTTTGAACTTTGAAAATATTAAAGATGATTGATTGTCATCTTTCACATGTACATGTTTTATTTGAATATTTTCAAAAGTGATTGATGCTTTTCTTGACTTATGCAAAAGGAAGATGTCTTTGTTTGAAAATTTTGAAAAGTAAAGTGTGCTCCTTTTGTCATATGCAAAAAGTAAAAGATTAGGTTTGAAATTTTTGAAAAGCAAAGTGTGCTCCTTTTGTCATATGCAAAAAGTAAAAAATTAGGTTTGAAATTTTTGAAAAGCAAAGTGTGCTCCTTTTGTCATATGCAAAAAGTAAAAAGATTAGGTTTGAAATTTTTGAAAAATGAATGATGATGTTTTTGACATGTGAATCTTTTTAAATTTGAATATGAAGTCTCATATGCCTATAAATAGATCATTTGAGAGCTTCACATTCACAACACCAAGAGCATACAACTCTCATTCAAAGCTTTCATTCTCTCTTCTCTAAGCATTGAGCCTTAACCCTTGTTCATTTTGAGAGATATAGTTTGTGCTTGTATTGTTCTTATTTCACTCATTGAGGAGTGTTTTCTGATATCCTACCCACTATCAATTCTTGTATCAGTAAAAGGGTGTGTACAACCCTTGTGCGTGTAGAAAACGTTCTACACAGGGAATTGTTGAATCACCACGTGTAAGGTGATTGCAAGTGTAGAGGGTGTTCTACACGGATCCTTTGTAGCGGTGTTGTTCAAAGGTGTAATAGGTTTCTATCTCCACCTGAAGGAGATTGAATAGTGAATTCGGGGATCCTCAAGGGGTAGCTTGAGGCGAGGACGTAGGCAGTGGGGCCGAACCTCGTTAACATACTGAGTTTGCTTCTCTCTTACCCTTACTCTTTATATTTATTGCTGTTTCATATTTTGTTTATATTTTATATTGTATATTTGATTTATAATTGTTATTTTTTAAATACAACTCAATTCACCCCCCCTTGTGTTAGTCATCTGGGCAACATCTGGTTACCCAAGTTGTAACCGGATACCGAGTTTAGATAAAATTGGCCGGTTATCTGGTGACAAGGACCATCATAGATGTAGGATTGTGATAATTTTTTTTTTATAAGTAAAAATATTATATGTATCAATAGGAGTAACCAAGTACACTGGATGTATACAAGAAAACACCTAACCCATACCAGTTAGGCCCAAATGACCCAAAAAGCCCAAGAAAATTAGAAATCTATCCAAAATACATCAAGCCTGAATTGGAATAGAACACACCTCCCCTACCCCAACCCCCCGTAAGACTAATACTCCACCCCGAAGCTCCCTCTATGAGGACGTCTTCGCCCTCACTTTCTTCTTCCCTCAACTTGAGCTACCTCCTTTAGCGTCGTAGTTGATTGCCCAAAAAAGACACTTTAACTTTCTGTTTTTCTTAAAACTTGATTTGGTTTCAAGCGAGTGGCCTGCCTCTATCGTAGTGAGTAGTGTTTTAAATTGGTCTTCACATCCTCCATATGAAAGCCCCACAATATGCTGAATCTCGTTAACCTTATGCAGAACCCAATCTGATGGTGAACCTACTATCTTGTTCGTCAGAGGAAGAGAAACCAAGGGAACAACATTATCCCCACACATAGTTCCCAACTGCTCTCCCGACCCTAGACATTCCCTCCTCACAAGGCACCAATGATAAACCCATAATTTACTCCCCACACTATCCTACATTCCAATCCCGAACCTCCTCAACAACTATATTGTTATTGTCCATTGTTGTTGTCACCATTAGAGGTTCCTTCACCTTCGGCATGGTGTCGTTGTTCCATCGACGAGAACATTGCTTGTAGGTGCTCCACCCCACAACAACCCTTCATGTGCCACTTTATCAGACCCTATGTAACACCCTGCTCCCCACAAATAATAAGAAAGTAACTTTTAAAAATTCTTGGAAGTCGGAGTACTACTACTGAACCTTAACTTAAAAATATGTTCTTTTATTCTAAAGGAAGCGCCAAGTACAAAAATTCTATAAATAAAATAATTCTTTATTAAAATACTAAGAAGATAAAAGAGAGTGCGCGGAAGCATTTATTTAAAATTTTCGAAATCTGTGCCATAAAAATCATGACTTAAAATTTCTCGAACTCAATAAAAAACCCATCATAACATATACATACTTAACACAAGATTTTTCATAAAACATTTTATACTAAGAACTTAAAATCATGATTAATCATATTGATGCTTATGTTATACATAACGTGTCTTGATTTATCTAAATCAACTATCTGATCTGATTTATCTGACTTATCTGGCTGACCAACACACTTAACTTTGTGTGCAAGGTTGTGCACTAACTTCCCTTACTGTAGCAAAGGAAGCCAACTATGCAGTACTCTGGCATACTACAGTGGTCCAGGCTTGAGTCTGTGACTTGCACGCCCACCCTAAAACTGCATTGGTACTGTGCATCTGAATGGCCATCTGATTAATTGTTACAAGTTTATCTTACACTTGATCTTATGAAAGCATACGTGTTTTATGTAATGTGAGATGCATAATACATACATAACTACAATACGCAGAATGAAACATAATGAATGACGCGTTTGAAAATATCTTGACATGTGTGGTACGTAAACATTAGCTTCGAAGGAATTGACTTTAATAATAATATATATAATTCGCTAACGTATGCTAATCCTAATTCATGATTAAGCGACTTACCTTGTAATGTTGCTTCCTAAAATTTTCGACACAAAATCGATCACGATGTTGGACTAGGAGGTTTATGATTATTTTTTTTTTTCCAAATAACATGCAGAAAGGAGATATTTATAGAGAGATTTGGAAGAGGGTGATGACCAGTTTGAGTTGGGCTTGGTTAAAGAGTTTTTACGTGAAGATGACTTGTAGAGTTGTATCCCTGTTGGAATAGGATGCCGGCGAGTTTGAGTTTGAGTTTGAGTTGGACTTGGACTTGGTCACGATCATTCAAGAAGATAGTTTGAATTTAAAAACATGATCTAGTGGTTCATTCAATATAAGATTGGGAATGACTGAGGCTATGTAGGGAACTTCAATCAAAGATGAGTTTAATTTGAAATAAATATCTAATGGCAAATCTTTAAATTGTAAAAAGAGTCCAACTCATTTAATAAATATTAATGTGATTTAACCTAGTTATTGAGCTTAATTAAAACTCCTAATCAACCTCAATAATTTATCGTTCGTGAGCTTGTCCAATATGGCCCATTAAATATAATTTAGGCCTAATAAAAATTATCAATACTCCAACCTTAGAATTATTGGACTGGTCGTTACACCCTACTACTCCCTCAAGAGGCATAGAACAGGTAGGGGGAGCACTGCCTTTTGTTACCCATTTTCATCTTTTGAAAGAAGCTTTTGCTTGCTTCTTCCAAAGTACTCAAAACCCTGAAAGGACCCCCATCTTCAACTGAAAGTAAACTCTAGAAAAAGGAACCAACCCCAATTGCAACTAGTGACTAAGGGCAGTCAGACTGCAAACCAGCGTGAACAGTGATGTCGGCGTCCGAAGACCCTATCTGTGACGGCATCAAAGTGCCTTTTGCCCGCGCACTTGAGGCCTTCAAACCCATAGGATCTACGCCCTAACCCCCCCCCCCCCCAATTCCTCCCTCACATCCATTTTCAAGCCACCACCCAAACCCATGACCAGGTCCAACCCCTTATCCACATTAATGATCTTTCACATACTCCATAACTCCCGTCAATTGAGCTTTAACAACCCACAAGACCCCCCCCCCCAAAAAAAAAAACTTCTCCCACACACAAACACTTGATCGAGACAGCCATTCCTACCCTACACCACATGGTGCTTACCCTCCACTTCTCCCAATTTCATCCAACAGCTTTTGTCTCCTACAAGTGCCTTCCGCCGCGGAGCTATTCTCAACAAGACTATCCACCAGTGACCTCACCATTGGGGCATACAAGGCACCTTTGACCGAGGAAGGCTTTCTCACTATCTTTCCATCAATGAACTCCCCTCTATTTGCATGCACCCAGTGACGCTTCAAATGGATTTTAGAAAACCTTTCCATTAGATGCCATTTGCTCCTTCAAGGATTACCCACAAACCTTTCCTCCTCCCATTTCGAAATTTTGAAAGTTGTAGAAAATTGCCCTTCGCGTTAATATGATGTTGAATGATGAGAACTCCATTACCCATCCTTAACTCTCTGAAGAATCCATCATGACATATGAGTTCTAAACAATCCTCTATCCCCTTACCAACCCATGAAGCTTCCATCCCACATAGGCAGATGAACTTAGCTATCATTTCACTACGTTCAGAGATGCGAAAGCTATTTTCTCCCTCTTTCGTAAAAATGAAAGTTTTTTTGCGATTGTTGATTTTAGTAGGATTGTGATATTAATGAGCAAGAAAAGAAAAACGGGTTTATTTGCTTTCATTTTCTCGCAAACAAAATAAAAGCTTTCTCATGTTGTTTGGGGCTCTAGAAATTGATCATTACTCTT
This sequence comes from Carya cathayensis, assembly GCA_011037825.1. Taxonomy (NCBI): domain Eukaryota; kingdom Viridiplantae; phylum Streptophyta; class Magnoliopsida; order Fagales; family Juglandaceae; genus Carya; species Carya cathayensis. The sequence continues at coordinate 1,654,723 of QGSO01000195.1, read as the reverse complement.
TGGTTCCATTCCATAAGCATGCTTCTTTGAATACGCTAGCCAGCTTAATAAAAGCAAAAAGGTCATTTTTCGCCAGAGGTTTAAGTCAAAACCAGATCATGGTCATTAGGACTTTACATGGCTTTCGAAACTCTAGTGCAAATATGTTCAATATGGAAAAATTGGATCACACAGGATCATTAATGAAAGAGAAAAACGGGGAAGATGGAAATGGCAGGAACCAAGAAAGAGAAACATATCTCAGCAATCGCAAATCCAACCAGGTGAAGAAAGATAACTAGTAAACTTGCTGGTGATGATTGAAGATTTGGCGAATTAGAAACGGCAGTCTGTGTACGATAGATAATTTAGACTTTCCCATGTAAAAACAGATAATTTAGACTTTCCCATGTATATAATTAGCTGTACACAAAATATATTTCCATGTATAGCTGCTGAATATTAGGAACTGATAGATAATTTAGACTTTCCCACGTATAGCATAATATTTACTTTCCTTGTAAAGCATTGGCTAATGCCCTGAATAATGAGATGGCTGAATGAGATATTCAGTTTTTCCAAAAGCACTTCTTGTTTTCTCTGGTTTCACAAGTTTGACATGGTATCAAGAGCAGGTTCGTAGTTTTGAAAATTCTTTCTCTCGGGGGTGTTTCTTTGGGGATTTTGGTGCTGCCTGTGCTGCTTTCTGGTTCCTGTGTTGATTTTGGTGCCTTCTGTTGGGTGCTTTTGGTTCTGTGCTTGATTTCAGTGCCTTCTGTTGTGTCTCCCAGGTTCTTGTTTTGGTGCACTCTTTGGCTGCTTTTGTTCTGGTTTCGGTGCATGTTCCTGGTTTCTGTTTTCAGACTCGTTGGATTTCGGGGCACATTTCAGGCTCTGTTCTGGTTTTGGTGCCCTTTGTTCCTGGTTTGGCTTCATTTTCGGCCGCTCTGTGGTCTCCTGGTGTGGCTGCTGGGATTTTTCTGGTCTGGTTTTTCTCAGTGTGGTAATTTTTTTTACACCTGTTTTGATTTTCTGGTCTAGTTTCTTTTCTCAGCTCGTTTTTTTTTTTTTTTTTTTTTTTTGGTGCTTGTCGCAGCCATCTTCTAGTGGGATAACTTATTCTCGGTTTCATCATGTCCTCCAATAAATTAGACTCGTTTCATATTCGTTTTACTGGCAAAAATTATTCTGCTTGGGAGTTTTAGTTTCAATTATTTGTCAAAGGGAAAGAATTGTGGGGTCATATTAATGGGAGTGATCCCACACCTAAAGATGGAGAAGCTCTGTCTCAGTGGAAAATCAAGGATGCTCGGGTGATAAGTTGGATCCTTAGCTCGGTTGAGCCTCACCTTGTTCTCAATCTACGGCCTTACAAAACTACCGTTGCCATGTGGAATTACCTCCACAAGGCTTACAATTAAGATAACACGGCTAGGCATTTCAATTTTACACAAAGGAATCTCTCAATTGAGGAATATTTTTCTGATTGTCAAAATCTTTGGGCTGACTATTCAAACATTGTTTATGCTAATGTTCCCACTGCAGCTCTCTCTGCTGTTCAAGCAGTGCATAAAACAAGCAGGAGAAATCAATTCTTGATGAAGGTACGTTCTAATTTTGAAATTGCACGTTCTAATATGATGAATCATCATCCTGTACCCTCTCTGGATGTTTGTTTGAGTGAACTTCTTCGTGAGTAGTAGTGTATATTAACTCAGGTTGCCATGGAACATCAGGCTACTTGTCAGTGCCCCTATTACTGTGGCTTATGCAACACAAGGGAGGAATAAGGGTCGTGATATGCGTGTTGCCCAGTGCTATAGCTGTAAAGCCTTTGGTCATATTGCTCGAGACTGTCCCCAGAAGTTTTGTAACTACTGCAAAAAACAGGATCATATCATCTATGCTTGTCCCATTCAACCTAAACAAAAGCAGGGTACTACTTATCATGCCTCCGCTAGTGCCTCTAGTTCTGCTGCATTGCCTGCTACCTCACAGGTTGTTCCTATTCCTCCTACAACCATTGCAAACCCACTCACACTCACTCCTAAAATGGTACAACAGATGATACTTTCTACTTTTTCTACTTTTGGGCTCTCAAGTAATCATACAGTTCCCTCTAAGCCATGGTATTTTGACTCTGGAGCCTCTAACCATATGACAAATACTGTTGTTCCTCTTTCCAATATTAGAAATTATGATGGCAACTTGAAAATTAACACCGCTGATGGCAGTTCTCTGCCTATCAGCGCTATTGGTGATCTTTCTCCTTCCTTGACTGATGCTTTTGTGTCTCTTGATCTCTCCACAAACCTTGTTTCTGTTGGTCAATTGGTTGATCATAATTGTAATGCCCATTTCTCTTGTTCTAGTTGTATTGTGCAGGATCAAGTGTTCGGAAAAATGATTGCGAAGGGGCCTAAAGTGGGATGACTCTTTCCTCTACACATTACTCCTTCCACAATTATCCCTATTTTCCTTTACTTTCTTTTGCTTGTAATGCTGTTAATCCTGGCAATAAGATATGGCATAGACATTTAGGCCACCCAAACTCAGATGTACTTCGTACTTTGTTTAATTCTAGTTTATTGGGCAATAAAGCATGTTCTTCTCTTGATCTTTCTTTTGATTGTACAACATGCAAACTTGGCAAAAGTAAGGTTCTACCTTTTCCTCATCATGCATCTCGTGCCTCACAATCTTTCGATATTATTCATAGTGATGTTTGGGGGATTGCACCTGTTGTTTCTCATGCACATTATAAGTACTTTGTTACTTTCATTAATGACTTTAGTCGTTTTACTTGAGTTTATTTTCTACGGGCTAAGGCAGAAGTTTTTTCCATATTTAAGCGATTCCTTGCTCTTCTTGAGACTCAATTCTTTACCAACATCAAGGTCTTGCGATCTAATTCTGGAAGATAATATATGTTTAATGAGTTTCAAGACTTTCTTCAAAGCAAAGGGATCATCTCTCAGCGTTCTTGTCCATCAACACCGCAACAAAATGGTGGTGCTGAGAAGAAAAATCGTCACCTTCTTGATGTGATAAGAACCCTTTTACTTGAATCATTTGTTAATTCTCGTTTTTGGTGTGAAACGCTTTCTACGCCGACTCATTTGATCAATCGTTTACCCTCTCCTAATTTAAATCATGTTTCTCCTTTCTTTTAAGTTGTTTGGTCATTCTCCTTCATATTCTGATCTTCGTACATTTGGTTGTGTTTGTTTTATGCATCTCCCTGCTCATGAACGACATAAACTTACTGCTCAATCTGTTGAGTATGCTTTTCTTGGTTGTGCCATCCCTCAAAAGAGTTATGTTAGTTATGATTCTCATGCTTGTCGTATAAGGGTTTCTAGGAATGTGGTTTTCTTTGAAAATCAATACTTCTTTCCATCTCATGTTGAGCTACCATCTCCATCTTTACCTCTTCTGCCTAGTTTTTCTGATTCCCCATCAATTGTGGAAAGGTTCAAACCTGGTTTTGTGTATGAAAGACGTAGTCGACATCAGTCTGGTTCCATTTCCTCTGTGCCCTCTCCTGATCTTGACACGGCGCCTGATCCTACTCCTGCTTCCCCCACTCTTCGTTGTCCTTCTCAACCTCCTGATCGGTATGGTTTTTCCTCCCCTGTCTCTCTGGTGGCTACTTTATCCTCTATTTCCATTCCCTCTTGCTACAAACAGGCCATGGAACATGAGTGTTGGCAAAATGCAATGCAAGCAGAACTTCAAGCACTTGAGGAGAATCACACTTGGGATATTGTTCCTTGTCCTTCTACAGTCAAACCTATTGGGAGTAGATGGGTTTTTCTCTATAAAACTTCGTTTTGATGGCTCTTTGGACAGGTACAAAGCTTGCCTTGTAGCTCTGGGTAACAAACAGGAATGAGGTTGACCATGAGAAGACATTTGCTCATGTTGCCAAAATGATCACGGTTCGAACCATTTTAGCTATTGCCGCTTCATAGTCGTGGCAACTGCATCAAATGGATGTGAAGAACGCATTTCTTCATGGTGATCTCCAAGAAGAGATCTACATGAAACTTCCTTCTGGTATGATTACTTCTTCTCCTCATGATGTCTATAAGCTAAGGCGTTCTCTGTATGGGCTCAAGCGAGCTCCCCAAGCTTGGTTTAAGAAGTCATAGTACAATTCTTACCTTCGGCTTTATACAAAGTCAATATGATTCTTCTCTCTTCTTCCACCAGTCTACGGCGGGTATAGTCCTCTTGGTTTATGTGGATGATATCATCATTACTGGCACTAACTATGGTTTGATTACTAAGGTTCAGAAGATGTTGCATGCAGCTTTCCATATGAAAGATCTTGGCCAGCTCACATACTTCTCGGGATTGGAAGTTCATCAACGGGCCAATGGTAGTTTCTTAAACCAGCATAAGTATATTCAAGATCTTATCACGTTGGCTGGTTTGGAGGACACTTCTTCTGTTGATACTCCTATTGAGGTAAATGTCAAATACCGGAAAGATGAAGGAGATCTTCTGGATGATCCTACTCTCTATCAGCGCCTGGTTGGGAGTCTTATCTGCTTGACCACTACTCGACTGAATATCTCCTATGCCGTTCATCAAGTCAGCCAATTCATGTCTTCTCCTCGGCACCTTCATCTTGCTACAATTCGCCGTATTATCCGCTATCTTCGAGGGACACCTACTCATGGGTTATTCTTTCCTACAGGCCCATCTCTTCAACTTGTTGCATATAGTGATGTAGATTGGGCTGGGTGTCCGGATACGCGTTGATCTATTACAGGTTGATGTATGCTTTTAGGTGATGCCTTAATTTCTTGGAAATATAAGAAACAAGATCGTGTTTCTAAATCATCTACTGAGGCTGAGTATCATGCCATGTCTACTGCTTGTTCTGAAATTGAATGGTTACTTGGTCTTCTGGAGGAGCTTAGGTTTCCTCAGACTAATTCTACCCCTCTCCATGCTAATAACACTAGTGTTATTCAAATTGCAAACAATCCTTTGACAGTTCTTACTCTTTATAAATTCCAATGGAGTTTCAATTGTATCATTGACTAGTTCTTTTGGAGTATAGGCCATGTGGCATGGGTCCCATTGGGGCGTTACAATAGTCCATGTGGCTTAGAACTTTCATTGGGTGTTAGTATGAAGGTCAGAGCAAGTACTCGGAACTCTCTGTGACTTATGAAAGTCTAACCAAGTGCCCGAAAGAATACAAGGATTTGCTGGAGAATCTTCAATTCCACCAACAAGGCTTCATTTTGTGAGAAGCATGTGCACGTCAAAGAGGGTCACTGACTACACCACCATTCACACTCCACCCCGATCGTTCGCAACTGGCATCAGAAACTTTACTGACACGTACCTTACAAGCGGCAAACCAAAAGGACCAACCCTAATGGAGGAGCTTGTTACTCCTTGGCCGAGCATTTGGTTCACAACAAAGTATTGAAGCCAAAGTGATTCTTGAGAAAAGTCACATGGGCAGGCCATTACCCACATTGTGGCAAATGGAGCTAGGGCGTGTGCATGGATTTTAGGGAAGGTCGTGGTGCACATGTTAATAAGGAAAATGGTTTAAGGTGGTGGATGGATATTAGAGAACCTAGGGTTCTCAGATTCATGAACTTCACGTTTGAAGTTGGGCATTTGTCGCTTGGGATCCTTATTGTGTTGAGGTTGCATATATAAGTTGCTCAGGAATTTTCATGGCTTAAGTTAAATATTTGTTGCTTAGGTTTCTTGTTGTTTTAAAATTGTATATCCATTGCTCAAGCTGCTTACTGTTTTGATTATATATACATTGTTGCTCAAGTTCCTTACGGTTTATTTAGGTATATTAACTGTCATTGCATGTATTATATGTATTGTCATGGTTTATAATTTACTAAGACCCTCATAATCTAATTGTGATAATCCCACTACGGTTTCACTCCTCGAAATCGTAGACTTGGATGCAAACACGGGCGATGAGGATATGTACGAGTAGGACGACCCGACACAGCTTGAGGAGTGAGAAGGGGGGTCTATCCCCATTTGGGCTAACCTTTCAGCTATTGTTATTCCTGTAATTGGTTTAAATGAATCTGTTGGACAAATTATGATTTGTAATGATTTTAACGATAATGGAGATGAGACATTGTGACTTATATATGGCACATGATGCTGAGTTTGGTGTTTTAATATTTTCTCTGGTGTTGACATTTGTAGTTTTAAAACAAACTTTTTTCTTCTTTTTTATCCGTTGCGGTTCTTTTTTTCTACATAAGTATGCTAAGCATACGAGCACACAAACTTCCACGATCGTTGTGGGGTGTGACTCGTGCAGAGCACATCCTGACGCCGTGGTTCTTTGCCAAAACATAAGCAAGCCCTAAGGGTGTCACATACATCATTTTCCACCCGGCAAGCCTACGCTCTATCTTTTGCAACACATCATTCCAAATGGACTTGGCCTTGAAAGGAACTCCCAAAGGAAGACCAAGATACTTCATGGATAATGATGATACTTTAGCCCAATAGACGAGATAGACCCCTTATATTTTGAACATAACAAACCGGTACCAGCTTGGATTTTGAGATATTTATTTTCAACCCGGAAATAACTTCAAAGCAAAGAAGGATAGCCCTCAAAGATTGAATGTGCCCTTAGTCTGCCTCACAGAATAACAAAGTATCATTTGCAAAGAAAACATGAGAAATGTTGATTATGCCATGGTTAATATCCCCCACCGAAAATCCTAAGAAAAAACCACCCCCAACTGAAGCTGAGAACATTCTACTACGAGCCTCCATGACAATGACAAAAACTACCCATTGCAAAAACCACCCAACCTTCACTACGCGTTGACTCACCATTCACTTAACCATTTGATCATCCATTCATTCCAATAACAAGCCCTAGAAAATCATTACCCACTCTCGAAACCCTCTAGAATCCCTTTGAGAGAATCGTTACAGCAGGAAATATCTTCTTGCCAAAAGTATTACCTCTCCAAACATCTTAGTAAAATGATTGGAATATTTCCCTTCAGCCTACCATTAGAAGCACCAACCATTGACAAAAACTCACATCCCCAAGTCACCAAAACTAAATGTTTCACAGTTTGAGCTGCGGAAACACAACATTTTTTCTCCATTTGAGTTGCAAAAACACTGCATTACCCTTCCATTATTTCACCTTTCTGCTCCCCACCTTGTTTATGCTATTACAACTAAAGTCTCTCTCATTATTTCTTATACATAATTTCTATCTCATTAACTTCTCTTTCCTTTCCTTGAGAAATCATGAGCTCCGGATGTTTACAGGCTCCAAGTGCTCCACCGAATTCGAAGTCATGATACAAAACGTTTCCACATACTTGACTCCTTCCTCAGCAATGTACCTAGGCCTGAGAGCACGTCTTCTGTCCTACTGTGAAAGACACCACGAGTCAAACCTCCCATGTCTTCCAGTGACACATGGACATAAACATAACAGGAGCTAACCTTCCACCCCGCGACACATTGACATTGACCCAACACAAGTTGATCTTTCCATCCCGTGACACATGGACAACAACTCAAAATGGGCCTTGGAACTAATTTAGTACATCACCTTGGAATTGTTCTTTGGACAGGTCCACACATGTAAAAGAAAGTCAGCTAGTAATACCTAAAGTATCATCAAACAAATGCTTGGTTGACACGCAATCCATGTTTACTTGTAAAATAATTGAACCAATATCATGTTTGGCCTCATTTCCCAGTACTCAAAGGGACAACTTAATTTCCTAGAAGTATTGGCATTTAAATGCCTGTTGGGGCAAAAGGCATAGTTAGGGGCATCTACAACTCCTATTTCCCAATCCATAGTCCTAGCCAATATACAATCCAATCAGCAAGAAAGATATCAGTAATGAGATTCCTGAACTATAGTGTCTCTATCCTCCTTAGTGGAAGAAATCCTAAACTATAACTAAAGGTGTGAGCTTTAAGAGGTCTCAATATAATCAGCACAATCTTTTTCTGAGCCACAAGTATTAAGATTGCTTATTATATGATGATGCTTTAATCAGCATGATTGAAATATTCACTTTGGCACTCGGCATCATTAATAGAAGAGACACATTTAGGGATTCGTTTAATAAGTAGACAAACAATCAATGGTGGAAATTATACATGGTAAAACCCACAAGGATTTGTGTATGGGTTTTTATTTTTTAAAAAAAATGAAGGAATGCTTCAGAGTGTCACCTTCAGACGGCTGAACATTGCATTGGAATTGCTCCATGTACCATCAATTAGAATGAAATTCATAGTTTTATCTCCATTTGTCTGTGCAGTAGAACCAACATGAAAATTACCACCATGTTCAACTGGAAAAAGAAATTATAAATTTCATGTTAAGATATGTGAAGCTACATTGATTTAAGGAAAAAAGGCAATTAATATTAAATTCTGATTTTATGCAAAAAGGAAATTATTATTGTTTTGGGATTTGAAAAGGTTGAATTGTTTATTGTCTTTTATGTGGAAATTTGAAAAAGTTATAATGATGAGATGAAATGAGATGGGAATTTTGTATCTCATCTTAGCTGCCAAACCTACCCCAAGGATATGGCTGAAATTTCCAACACTAGCACCTTTTTTTATTATTTTTGTGAAAAGGAATTTCACTAGAAGAATTTTCCTATAGCAAATTATTCCAATCACTGTCATTCTCACAATAGATGTAGAATATTATGTGTTCTTCCATAAGTTCTTTGGTTCCTTCAAAGTGCCCATTAGACGATGGTTCTTTATTAACTTGACACAGCTGAAAAGAACATAATAAATAAAAATTTAGCATCAGCTGGTCAACCTACCAGTTCACAATCTGCGTTTATTCATAGTGACATGAACAACAAATTGTCAGTTCTCAATTCTTTATTTGATGTCCTTTTGCAAATAGGTTCAAATTCATGATGAACACAAATAAATAATATCCCCATATGATTAGATGTAAAATCAACAACGAGACATCCAATATAGACATTGTATTAAAAAAAGTACCATCGTTAGTCTACATTTCTGATCTGCTGAGGATTCTTGACCAAAGGCATCCTGAACAGATTTTGATATAGCATTTTTGTTCGGATAAAGGCAACATACATTGTTTTTTCCTGGAAATTAATATAAAAAGTCATTAGTGATTTCGCATGATTAAAAACCAAGAGACTAGAGCAAAAGTATTATTATCAAATCAAAATGCTCATGATGAGGTCAAACAACTTTAATACATGTGCTAGCTATGACAAATGCCATACATTAAGATTCAACATGCAGTTATTCCAAAGACAAAAAGATAATGATCAATAGGCTAAGAAAATCACATTGATATGACTCTATGTGCAATCCCAAACCACTGTATCACTTCCCACCTGAGCAGAAGAATAATAAATTTCCATAGAAAAGTTTGAATGTGTTTAAAGTAGGAAGTCTCTTATGATATTAAAATTTTTACCACACTGAAAGTAGACCATAATTTGGAATGAGATCTAAATGCGAATTTAAGTTTTCATAAATGGAGGCTTCAGTTCCCTCTTCTTCAGGATCCTGAATGAAGTGGTTAAGTACATAAGCGCACCACCAATTACTATGAGTAAACTAACAAGAGAGGAAATTTTTTTTTATAAGTAACTAACAAGAGAGGAACTTTGACCAGAAATCAGTACTCTTCTACAACTTAAAAGATATTGTGTATGAATAAATAAAGAGATGGTCAGTCTCATGAGCTGCAGGGAATATTATGTCGAAGGGACCAAAGCAAGGAGTAGGAGTAGGAGCTAGTTTCACTTTAATTGAATTAGAGGTGGATTTAAACGATTACAAGATGGACAATGAGACAAAATTAGAAAGATAAAAACTACCTCCACTAATAAGTAGGATTAACTTCAACATAAATCATGGCACCTATGGTCCAACCAGTTCACAATGGACGGCTTCCAAAATGAAAAGCTACAACTTTTGAAGGTACCATATTACCATCCCCTAAATTAAATGTCCATCATGTCAAGAAGGCAAGAAGATTTCAAGATACCTGCATCCTTGAATGTGCTCCACATGATTTCTTCATGCTCAGCAATGCCATAGAGACACAAAGTTGCAGCTTCAATGCCAAAAACTTGCCATAACAACTTTCCAGTGTTGTTCTGTCGCAGAAAATCCTACAATTTTTTTACTATCACTCTAATGAACTTTAAGAAGATGTTATGCAAATCAGGTAGAACGGCATTATATGAAATGACTGGACATAGCATAACCTTTGGATGCATATATAACCAGAATCGAATTCCACGCCACAGATTGCAGGGCATGACTCTAGAACACATACAGTCTTCCAAAGGCAGCCAGCACTGCATAAATATGAAGTCTGATAAGTAATCATTAAATTAGATGAAATAATGAGAAACTATGTATAGGTATTTTATCTCCCTCATGTTGCAATGATTTTTGCACAGCAAAAGAATACCTTCTGACAAAGGTAACCCCTACTTCCAAGCAAGCGACATGCTATTTGTCGAGCTGAAAAAAATTGCAGCTTTTTTTCAGAATCACATAAAGCCTGATATGTTGCGCGGTGCTTTTTGTCCTCTTGAACTTTGAAATATCCCTGAAATTTAAAATGGATGATCAAAGATATGTTTTCTAAAACTTGGAGCCAAACCCAGCTGAACTAGAAGTAAACTTGAATCACTGAACAACAACCATAGAAACAATTATTCTTATCTCCATTTCTATGACAAATATTTTTCTTGAATATAATCAAAGTAAGCTTTCATGTGTGTATGACTGAGGAACTTGGAACTCCTTTTGCATTGCTCCAAACCCGTTTGGCAGGTTCCAGATGTAGGTGTTGGAAGAAGGATCGTTGTAAATTATGAAAAGGAAATTATAAGTGAAAGGTATTTGCTACGCTGTTTGTCAAATGCATCTGGAAAAGGAGATAAGCCCATGTTTTGAATGTGGAGTCTCCATGTGACATGATTTCATGATGGTTATTGTCTTCATATTACTTATGTTGAAGTACATATCAGGAATTAGTATTATTTTACTTATAAAAAAATATATCAGAAATTAGCTGAGTTGACTATCCTTTACTGATTATACTAGTGGAATGGATGACGAATAAGCTGAGTTCAAAAAATCTAATATATATTGTGGCAGGCCGGCTCAGTGTTATTTCCTTCATCATCACTATAATTGGCATAGTTTTCTAAGGCTCTAAAGAATCAAAATGAGTTATGAGGGTGAGAATGCTGACAAAAATTTCTATCAAATCACCACCGCTCTTCCATATTTCTGATACCTAGATCAAGTTTAACGTTGTTGAGTTCACATATGAGGTATATAAACAGACAAACAATTAACATCAACCAATTAATTCCTCCGTTTTTTTGAACCCATAAAACGGAAAGTGAGTGTTCTCCAACACCCAGCTCCAATTCGTAGCTGAGAAAAGTAGGGAGAGAAACAATATTGAAATTTAAAATTTCACAAAAACAAAAGGCTCGTTTTCTTTAGCCTTCGCAGAAACCACAGAGCCAAATAAAAAGGTTGAAATAGAAGTAATAAGTGAACACCTGAAGCTTGCCACCACTACCACCAAAGCTCATCTGGGCATCAATATCTGTCTCCAAAGCCTTCAACTCCTCAACGATTTTGGTGACCATGGCGGGCACAGGAGACGTGGTGCCCCAGCCCTGCCACTCCTGCAATGAGATAGACCCATTGCCGGGGTCGTTCACGCAGGCCTCTCTAGGAGGAGAGCGAGATGCGGAGCTCATGAAGGCGTATCGAACGAGGGTTTTGGGTTTGGAGTCCATGTGGGACCTGGGGAAGGATTTGAAAGACGAAGACGAACATTTGAATGTGAAGGCCCTAGTGGTGGTGATGAGCATGGCCGAGCTTTTGTGTTATGCTTGTCACTTTAGCATTTTACTGTTTTGAGTATATTTAAAATATATCTTATATTACTAAGTGCCAATATGGATGCTACAGTATTTTCGTCTAATGCTTAGCTGTAACTCAAAATTTGTCGTTTCAAAATTTGTTGGGTTTTTGGATAAGTTTTTGCCAAGTTGAAAGACTTTGGAGTTTGGAGATCATATCCTTTGCCATTTGGTCGTTTTGTTTGGTAGGGCTGGTAAGATTTTGCTGTAGGATTTGACTTAGTTCTGTCCCACCCTCCTACCCTTGTTCCTCTTCTACTGCTGTAGATATTTGTCATTAAAAATATATATATATATCTTATATTATCTTATCTTATATTAATAAGTCCAAATCTGGATGCTATAGTATTTTCGTCTAATGCCTGTAACTCAAAATTTTGCTATAATACAATCAAAGCATTAAAGAGGAACAGAACAAAAGTAGAAAAGCAGTGGAAACAATGGATGATCCTTGTGTCGGATTGAAAAGATTCGCTACAGTACAATCAAAGCATTAAAGAGGAACAAAACAAAAGTAAAAAAGCAATGGAAACAAGATTCGTCTAATCCTTAGCTATAATTCAAAATTTCGCTACAGTACAATCAAAGCATTAAAGGATTGACAAGATTCGCTACAGTACATCCTTAGCTATAATTCAAAATTTATATAGTATTTTCGTCTAATCCTTAGCCAGTACAATCAAAGCATTAAATCATTGACAAGATTCGCTAAAGTACATCCTTAGCTATAATTCAAAATTTATATAGTATTTTCGTCTAATCCTTAGCTATAACATGCTACAGTACAATCAAAGCATTAAAGGATTGACAAGATTCGCTACATTCGTCTAATGCTTAGCTGTAACTCAAAATTTGTCGTTTCAAAATTTGTTGGGTTTTTGGATAAGTTTTTGCCAAGTTGAAAGACTTTGGAGTTTGGAGATCATATCCTTTGCCATAATTGATGATGAGTTGCTCTCCACTCACACTAGTAAAGTTGCTGACAACGTCAATATATTACCATTATCCTTTGGTTTTTCTCTTTTGTGACACGATTGCAACTTCTACAGCTTTACAAAATCCGATTTGGTGACACGATTGCAAAAGAAAATCTACGTCTTTATACTAGATTAAACTTGCCGCTTGGTGTAAAAATTGTCACTGCTTTCTACGGTTTTGAACTTCATCTTTGCTCTGAGTTCTCAAATCTCGAGGCTTGTACATCTTTGAAGCCGTGGAAATTGGCTTATTTGCTCCTGAATTTTGGCATTAGCTAGGTATGTGTCTCTCTGCTTCTTCTTGCAAGCTTCATAAGTTACTGCTTATTGAATAATTTATTTGGACACAATGGTTAGATGTTAAAAATAAACAGTCCATAGAAATTTAAGAAACACGTAAATCTTAACACCTAAGATTAACCAGTGGAATTAGATGAATTTGTTACAGTATGTAATTAGATGATATGTATATGCATCACAGCAAAAATAAAAATGAAAGAAAAGAAAAAGTACATTTGCGCGATTGCCGTTAACGTGGCCTCTGCTATCTACTCTTTCGGAGGCCAAAGGCGCAGAGTATCTGATCGAGAAGTCGGATTGCGGCGGGAACGAGATGGCTCTTGATGAAGTCGAGGCAGTCGGAGAGGCTGGTGGAGAGTCTGAGGCAGAGGCGGCTTAGGAAGTGTGAGCCGGAAGCAGTCGGAGAGGCTGGTGGAGAGTCTGAGGCAGAGGTGGCTTAGGAAGTGTGAGCCGGAGGAGCCCGGGGAGGAGGACATGGGCTGGAGGTAGGCCCAGGCTGCCTGCTTGATGAGACGGTTGTGAATTGAGATCTCGTAGTTGGAGTTGGCGGCAGAAGCCGCGGAGGGAGACCCGACGGCGGCGCCGGAGGATAGGAGCAGATCTTTCAAGGAGGTGTAGTCTAGAGAAGACTTGAGGGAGGACAAGAGCTCGAAGTCCAGCATTGGAGCGATGCCGTTTTGGTACAGGAAGCTGTTGGAGCAGTGAGGCGGCTTCGCAGTGCTGTTGGGGAGAGAGAGCTTTAAGGGAAGCTTCACTGGCCAACTTTTTCTCAAGTCCCTCTCGCGCGTGCAAAGGCTTTGATGTAGATTCCTGAATTTTTTTACACTAAAAGAAGAACCTTTTTAGAAAGAAAAAGTTGCGTGCTGGTCATGAGTGGAACCAGAGTCAAATGTTTGCTGTCTCTCTCTCTCTCTCTCCCTGCCTCTGCTACTATTTTATGACTGTCAATTTTCAAGTTCAGCTTTTTTACTGAAAATACGGCTTTTTTGATAGATTGAAACAATGCAAGTGGATCATACTTTATGGGTCGGTGTAAATGAGAAATGGTTTTGTTACACGTGATCTTCGATCAAACATCATTTATTTTAAATAATTTTACTTATTATCTTATTTATTAGTTAAATTAATTTAATAAATAAAAAAAATAACATTAAAATTTATAATTAATATGATGTGAGATGATACATACAATCTCTTTTTTATTATATTAATTGGATGTTGTTATTTATCATTTTTATTTTATATTTTTTTAAAAAATTTAAAAATACCTATAATATGTGATGTAACAATGATTAATAAAATTATTGAACAAGATAGTTTGGATTTTCTTTTCATTCGGTTTACATCCTTCAAGATATTTGCAGTACTTCCTTACCTAGAAATTCCTGCTCTTTATCTAATTCATTTGGTATCATCCTTTCTTGTTTTTGTCCTATTAATGATTAGCATTGAATTTAAAGAAAAATGAGGGATATGGTACGCTGTTTGTATCTCATATGCATAATGTATATGTAATTGAACACAATAATAAATTTACTCAAAACTTTATCTCTCGAGATTGATTGAGTAATAATTTGATATCCTATAGATCAAAATTCATACCTGATTTGGGAACAAGTTTCTTGCTTCTTAGTTACTATATCATGTTATCAATTGAATAAATGAGAATGAACATATTTTCGATTATCATTTTAGGTTATGTTTCGTAGTGCAGTGAGATTATCTCATGTTATGTAAATAAAAATAATAAAATAATAAAAAAATATTCTCAAAATATTCAAATACCCAATCCGTAGGAATTAAACATTATGTAATAATGATATGCTGGACAAAATTCTAACCAAAATATTATAAAATTTTATTTGTCTTGATTTATATATTAATAATTAATTACGGATTTTGTTTTTTCTATAATAAAAGTAGAAAAAATATTCTCAAAATATTCAAATACCCAATCCGTAGGAATTAAACATTATGTAATAATGATATGCTGGACAAAATTCTAACCAAAATATTATAAAATTTTATTTGTCTTGATTTATATATTAATAATTAATTACGGATTTTGTTTTTTCTATAATAAAAGTAGAAATAAGAAAATATGATAAAAGTAAACTTTCGACCACGTAATTGATTTACAATAAGTTGAATTGGAACCTTGTTATAAAATCAATCTTCCATTGAGATCAAAGAAACCAGTCAATCATATTTTCTGAGATTAAAGAAACTAATTAACAAGGTTGTGGTCAGAACGGTAGAAACAAATAAGAATGTTGACTATGTAATCGATTTGCAATAGCCCATATGTAAATGTTGGTAGCAAAGCTAATCTCTACATGGTCAACAGTCTGATTTGGTTCTATTGTTCCAACCACTATCTTGTTAATTAGTTTATTTAATATCAGTAAATATGATTGATTAGTTTCTTTAGTTTCAATGGAAGAGTGATTGATAGAGTGCAAGAGACTTATGACACTAAATTAACAAGCCTATGATGGGAAGATAAATAGGTATGATGCATTTTATGAATATCTCTTAAAAGATAGATCAGAGTTCATAACAATAGAGAGATATTTTTGTAAATACTTTAAATAAACTTGAGGTTCTTAGCCTCATGTTTGAGACGCTCATTCTTTTCATACAATATCGTGTCATCTCTATCCATGGGAACTGGCAAACGAAATGAAGAATCCAATAGAAATTTCAACTGTTTATTCTTCTGCCGAAAGATTCCTTCCCTTGTGTGAGACTCTTGAACAATTCATTGAAGTACAACAATTTGTTCTTTAAGTCTTTCAACCTCATGCTTTTTGGCTTGTACCCGCTGGGAAAAAACAACAATAGAGGATGAGTAGCGAGTCCCGAGACTCACCCTTAGTTTTATTTGACAATTACGGTGATTTGTATGTTACTTCTATTTTACCGACAGTGATTTTGGTCTTTCTACATTCACCGACAGATTTAGTTTTTTACTGTTTTATTTCCAATTTTACCACTTAATTTTGTTGTTCAGTTCATTGTCCTTGGTGCCGTTTTGCTTTGCCGACTTGATTTTAATGTCTTTTTATAGTTAAAGCTTATCGGTTTGTCTGACAAATTCAATCCGATTGAAATGTCAATGTCAATGTTTCTTTCTACATTCACCGACAGATTTAGTTTTTCACTGTTTTATTTCCAATTTTACCACTTAATTTTGTTGTTTAGTTTATTGTCCTTGGTGCCGTTTTGCTTTGCCGACTTGATTTTAACGTCTTTTTATAGTTAAAGCTTATCGGTTTGTCTGACAAATTCAATCCAATTGAAATTTAAATGTCAATGTTTCTTTCTTTCGTTCTCTACTCTCCATATTTTAACTTCAAAAAAGTCTCTACTCTCTGTATTCTAACTTTAAAAAAAAAAAA
Source organism: Carya cathayensis (assembly GCA_011037825.1). Lineage (NCBI taxonomy): Eukaryota > Viridiplantae > Streptophyta > Magnoliopsida > Fagales > Juglandaceae > Carya > Carya cathayensis. The sequence continues at coordinate 1,638,094 of QGSO01000195.1, read as the reverse complement.
TAGACTGGACAAAGTTACTCTGTGAATCTCAGCAGCTGAGGAGGTATGTTCTTCTTCAGTTCAAAGATCTGAAGAGATCTGTTTTTGGCTTATGTTCTTTCGTTTATTTACAGATCTTAAGAAATCTGTTTGTTCTCGTCTCTTCTGTATTTTTCTTGTTGCGCAATTTTTTTTAAATGTTGCGTTCTGTTTAGATCTGTGTTCTTAGTCTAATTTTTTGCAATTTGTATTCGTATGCTTTTTCTCTTTTCGATTCAAGTTTTTTTTTTGTTGGGTTTGATTTCTTGTACTTTTTTTCTTCTTTGTTCTTTGGCTCTTCCTAGGAGTTTAATATTTGCGGTTGAATCTTTTTTTTTTCCATCTGTTTAATTTCTGGCACTTTTTTTCCTCCTTGTTTTGCGATTGATGTATATTAAGTTTCTATTTTTCAGATCCACAGAATAATTTTTTTTCTATCTGTGTTCATATGTTTTTTTTTCTTTTTGATTCAAGTTTATTTTATTATTATTTTTTTTATGGTTCAGTTTGATTTCTTCTACCTTTTCGTCTCTTGTTCTTCAACGTTTGATTTATATTATTATTATTATTATTTTAATGGTTCGGTTTGATTTCTTCTACCTTTTTGTCTATCGTTCCAACTACAACCTTGTTAATTAGTTTCTTTAATCTCAGAAAATATGATTGATTAGTTTCTTTAGTTTCAATGGAAGAGTGATTGATAGAGTGCAGTAGACTAATGACACTAAATTAACAAGCCTATGATAGGAAGAGAAATAGGTATGATGCATATTATAAATATCTCTTAAAAGATAGATCAGAGTTCATAAAAATAGAGAGATATTTTTTTAAATACTTTTACATAAACTTGAGGTTCTTAGCCTCATGTTTGAGACGCTTATTCTCTTCATACAATATCATGTCATCTCTATCCATGGGAACTGGCAAGCGAAATGAAGAATCCAATAGAGATTTCAACTGTTTATTCTTCTGCCGAAGGACTCATTCCCTTGTGTGAGACTCTTGAACAATTCGTTGAATTACAACAATTTGTTCTTTAAGCCTTTCAACCTCATGGTTTTTGGCTTGTAATCGTTGGGAAAAAGCAACAATAGAGGATGAGTAGCGAGTCCCAAGACTCACCAAGTCGTAGATAGCATCGGAGTCTGACTTATTAGCCAAACTAGTATTTTTTTGCTGCAACATGGCACCAATGACAGCTGCAGAAAGGACAGGAGGTTGATGTGTTGAATACCTCATGGATGGATCTAAAAGAATGTTAGAAAAATGAGCCATTGAGAAAAGAATTGAAAACTTAAAGCGAGAATGTTGAAAGAATGCAGATGAGTTATAGAGATGAGAATAAGATTTGATGCAAATTGGATTAAGTTTAAGACTGATTTTATAGAGATAGCATAAAGAAGAAGACAAACTATTGTCTCTTCAAATCTTATTTAGTCAAAAGAAATACAAGATATGCTGGACACACATTGTCAAAAAATTTCTTACTAAGCCAGCAAGATTAACAGTAGGTTGTCTCTATTTTTCTAATAAACGATGAACCTCTGCTGTTATCTGCCAATGTTGACCTTGTATCTGAACCCTTTCTCGTTCCAGCTCCTCTATTCGTGGTTGCAAATCATGAGCATACCAATCTGCAAATTTTTTCAACTCTTTGTTTTCTTGCTTCAGTATTTTATTCTCTCTATCCTTATTAGCAAGTTTCTGTCGTAACTCAGATATTTGGATGTTAAGATGATCAATCTCATTCACCCTCGCCATTAACCTCCGAGACATGGTCGTAACAGAGGCAGCATATTGACTTGAGCATTCTTGATTCTGCAACAATCTCAGAATCAGCCCTACTTGAAAAACGGATCTCTGCTCCTATCATGGTATTGACGGCCTCAGGAGAGAAGATTGATGGTTGATGCCTCAAGGGTTCCTGATTTAAGTCTGGAACATTAGTGGAAGAGAATTGCTCGGCCATTCTATCGTTATGGAAAAACAGAACTCAAGCCAAGGAGTAATGTGATTTTTTTTGGTATCCGATGGGTGAAAATGATTTTTTTATAGAAACTCAAAGCCTTCAATCCCATTTGTCAACAACATCAGGCGATTGTTTAAATCTCCAACCGCACTAAATTCATAGAGTTAGGCCTCAAGCCTTTGCAACACTTGTCGGGTCACGGATGGTTCCAATTTTTTTAATTATCTACAGTGTGTAATGTCCTATGGAAAAATATAAAAGATGATGCATTGTTTAAGGTTGGCTGTGCAATAGAGGAAAATGGGAAAAAAATTTGTAAATGAGTTAAATTAAAATGCAGAATAAAAAAAAAATAGTTTTCAAAAAATTTTGAACATTAAATATTATTACAAATAATTAAGGCATACAAAAATAATAGACGAAAATATTGTTCCTCTAATATTTCCATTTGTGCATACAGTAAATATTTTTATTATAATTTTTTATATAATAAAAATATAAAAAACAAAATATAAGAAAATTTTAAACATTAGTTTATGCCAACTGGTAAGATGACATTATTAAACTCGCACGAGATACATGAAAATCTTGAGAGTTCTCAGGCTCTTGAACATATAATCGATTTGCAATAGCCTATAAGGAAGTTTTTTTAAAAAAAAATTTATAAATACTGAATTTATTTATATCATTGCTTGTTATTCTTAAAAAAAATCTTGATGTAATTTTTTTTTACAAATTTGTCAACAATAGATCATCTTTTCCCTACATTTTTTTAACTTAGATACACAAATGTTAATATATTTTGAAAAGTTCTTTGTGCCTTGCATTTATATAAATAAAGTATATAAATTCCATTTCGAAAAAAGTTTATAGAAAATTTATTAAAAATTTTTTAAATGTAAATTGTCATTTAAAAAAAGTTATCTAAACAATTAAATTGCATTTGTTATTTAAACAAAATATAATTTGCATTTATGTTTTTATTAATATATTATACTGTATGTGCAACATGTACTATCTCGTTCTTTTCAGTTGGTATATAAATCTTACTTTTGATCATAAAAAAATTTATACTCATTACATCATTTATTTTGTCTTAATAATATGACAAATCTTATTAAAATTTTAATAAATAAGTGTTAACAAATTAAATTATATTAACGTTACTAACAGATTAATTTCTAATATGTTAATATAGTCTTATTTAATAAATGATAATTTATTATCAGAGTGGTTGTATAATGCTTTATAATATATTCATTTACAGCAAAGTTGTTGCCTGTGTCCTTATCTTTGTGTTCCTCAATTTGCTGGGTCGTGATCTGCTCATTTTCCATTGATCTTTCATTTGTCCTCTATCTCGAGCTATGTTTTGTTGTTATCCATATAAATAAATGTTCTTCTATTTATTTTGTATTATTTTATGAATTCATTTGTGTATGCTATTTTACAAATCAATAAGATTGTTATTTAATATTTGGTTTAATATGAATGTTGATCATATGCTATTAGTTATATATAATATTTCTTTATGCTTTAGAGATAGGTAATTGCAAGCTTGTTTTTTTTATCTTTCCTTGGATATTCGTTTCTATGTTTTGTATGTCTGCGTGTTTGACAAGTTGTTATTTATGTCTTCTTAGTCTGTCAAATTCTTGCAAAATTTGTGATTCGTTCTGAGAATGCTAATTGGTAAGCCAATCTTATTACATAGAACATTAAAATTTCATAAATTGTATCTGCACTAATTTGTATCTAAAATTCTTTAAAATAAATTTTAAAGAATCTGGAAATAGTGCTGGTAAAAAAAATTGGTACTTTGCTCAATCAGAGGAGAAGAAAGAAGAACTACGTCAAAAAAAGCGGCAGAGGTATGCTAAACTGAAAGAATGCAGAAGTAAGAAAAAACAAACAGAAACAAGATTTCAATGTAATGTATCTTATAGTTCAAACGATGATGAAATTATTTGTACAAGAGAAATCAGATCTTCGTCAAATATTAACACTTATGGTAACATTATACATAGGACCGCATCTACTCTATCTAGAATAGAAACTTCCAACTCTGGCAGTGTTCAGAAAACTTCATCAGTTGGTACTTCTTTCAGACGAATATTAGAAACTGATATTTTGGAGGCAAACCACTTACTGTTTGTGCTTTCGTGCCAATATTGTGGAGCAGGAAAATTTTACCATGAACCAAACGGCTTTTGTTGCACTGATGGGACAATAGCGTTGAGCCATAATCAATTTTCAGACGAGCTTTATCAATTATTCACTTCTAATTTGGCTGAGTCTGAAACATTTTGTACATATGCACGCACGTACAATAATAAATGCGCTTTCACATCATTTGGAGTTATATTTGATAAAGAATTGTGCAGACGAAATAGAGGAGTCTACACGTTTAGAGTTCAGGGACAGATGTATCATTATATTAAGGATTTAGTACCTGAAGATGGGCATCCTTCATATTTACAACTATATTTCTTCGATACGGAGCATGAGTTAGAAAATCGTATTCATGATGCAGAAAGATTAGATCCTTCTATCATTGCTCGATTAATGGATATACTTGAGGTCAATCAATACTGTTGCTTCTTTAGAACCCTCAGCAACATTTCAAGTCTTGAAAATCATACAATTCGTATAAAAGATCAGATATTGATTTAGACCAACGTGTTTACAATGCTCCGTCGGTATCGCAAGTAGTAGCTATATGGACAGAAACTGACAACTGTACAGAACAAAAAGGCTGAGACATTATTGTTTTTAATGAAGCAGGAGGCAGTCATATTGTTCAGTATTATTTTGGATGTTATGATCCACTACAATACCCATTATTGTTTCCTTTCGGTGACTTGGGTTGGCATCAAGGAATCAAAAAAGTAGAAAGAGGAACATTATCGTTAAATGCCCAGGCATTAGAATCACACTTTATTGAACATTCAAATAGCGCGGAAGAATTTCTTCGAAAAGAAGGCCAAGGTAATAAAAACTTTATGTAAATTTAATTATGTATTTTAGTTTCATCTAAATTTTCTAAACTATATTTTATCATATTTTCAGTTTTGAAGAATAAGAAGAAAGTACCAACGGTTTCATGTCGTGAATATTATTGTTTCAAATTACAAATAAGAGATATGTACAGGTCGATTTTGTTACTATCTGGTCGTTTGCTGCAACAATTTGTTGTCGATATGTACATTAAAATTGAAACGTCATGGTTAGATTATTTTCGCTCGAAACAACATGAGATTAGATCAGATGTGTATCAAGGTATTGTAGATAGTCTTTCAATTGGAGAAACTTGTGCATCCAATATTGGAAAACGGATTATTCTACCTTCATCTTTTATTGGAGGTCCAAGAGATATGCGTAAGAGATATATGGAAGCAATGGCATTAGTTCAACGTTTTGGCAAGCCTGATATATTTCTAACCATGACATGTAATCCAAATTGGGAAGAAATCTTAGAACAACTAAATCCACATGAAGAAGTTCAGAACCGCCCTGATTTAATTGCAAGAATCTTTAGAGCAAAATTAGAAGAATTGAAGATTGATCTGTTCAAGTGAGAGATTTTTGGTAAGGTTGCAGAATATGTTTATACCATCGAATATCAAAAAAGAGGTCTACCACATGTTCATTTCTTAATTATACTTCAGAAAGATTGGAGAATTTATGCTCCTGAAACTTTTGACGAAATTGTTTTAGCAGAAATACCTAACAAAACGACATTTATATAAAGTCGTCCTTAAACACATGATGCATGGTCCTTGCAGAATATTAAATCCAACCAATATATGTATGGACAAAGACAGCATTTGTAAGAATCGATACCCCAAAGAATTTACAGCTACGATAACTGTTGGAACTGATTGTTTCCCGTTATACAAACGTTCTAACAATGGAGTCATTGCTAGAATTAGAGGAAAAGATTTAGACAATCGATGGGTTGTTCCATACAATCCGTATCTTGTTTCCAAATATAATTGTCATATTAACGTTGAGATTTGTTCTACAGTTAAAGCTGTTAAATATTTATATAAGTATATTTATAAAGGACATGATCGTATTGCTTTCAATATCATTAGCAAAGAAAATAACCAACAAATTGATGAAATTGAACAATTTCAATCAGGAAGATGGATTACTCCACCTGAAGCAATGTGGAGAATATACGGTTTCACGCTTAACGAAATGTATCCATCAGTTTATAGTTTGCACCTACACCTAGAAGATCAACATTTAGTGTCTTTCCGTGCACACGAAGATCTAAACAATGTGTTGAACTCATATACATCCAAAAAATCGATGTTGACAGAATTCTTTTATAGAAACCAAATTGACGAGAACGCACAAAAATTGTTGTATAGAGAATTTCCTAAAAAATTTGTTTGGGATTCACAATGTAGAATTTGGACTCCGAGGAAAAAAAAACTGTTATAGGCCAAATTGTTACAGCCAATCCATTTGAAGGTGAAAGATATTATCTACGGATGTTATTGAATCATATCAGAGGAGCAACGTCATTTGAGAAATTAAAAACAGTTAATGGTGTTGTACTACCAACGTATCGTGAAGCAGCTACTTCTCATGGTTTGTTAGACAAAAATAGTAGCTTAGAAGACTATTTAGAAGAAGCTTGTCTATATCAGATACCAAGTAGTTTAAGACACATTTTCTCAACAATTTTGGTGTATTGTAATCCTACGAACCCAAAAGAACTTTGGGAGCGATTTGAAAAAGAAATGTCTATAGATTTTCTTATAAGAAACGTGTCGTCAACAGTTGTTAGGAAGATGGTTCTACAAGATATTGCTTCCACACTAGAATCTATGGGAAAAGATATAAATATGTATCGTTTTGTTCCTGCTGATATATTTTACGGTCAAGATGAATTTACAAATAGAGAAATTGACGACGAACGAGTAGTCACAATTCCAACTGAAGATCTACTTGCATCACAAGTCCTAAATTTTGAACAAAAAAATGCGTACGATTTAATATTGCAAACATTAGTATCAAATGAAGCTGGTGCTTTTTTCATTGATGGCCCTGCTAGTACCGGTAAAACTTTTCTATACAGAGCACTTCTAGCAGAAATTAGATCGAAAAATATGATGGCGCTTGCAACTATGTCATCCAGTGTTGCTGCCTCTATCTTACCTGGAGGACGAACATCACATTCAAGATTTAAGATTCCATTAAATGCAGATAAAAGTAGCACATGTAATGTGAGTAAACAGGGAAATCTTCCTAAATTATTACGACTTACAAAATTAATTATATGGGATGAAGCACCCATGTCTACAAAACATTTAATAGAAGCATTAGATAAAATGTTGCAAGATATTAACGATACAAATCTCCCTTTTGGTGGGAAAGTTATTGTTTTTGGTGGAGACTTTCGACAAGTATTACCTGTGATTCGTAATAGCACAAAAGAACAACAGATTGATTCAAGCTTAGCGTCTTCTTATTTATGGTCTATTTTAAAAAAAATAAAATTAACAAAAAATATGAGAGCTAGATTAGATCCAAATTTCTCGCATTATTTAATTGAAGTTGGCAATGGTAACGCACCCATAACTATTGACGAAAAAATCGAAATTCCCAAAGAAATGACCATTCCTTATACCAATGATCTTGACTCTTTAAATTCTTTGTTAAATGCTGTTTTTGGAAATATTTCTAACTATCCAGACAATTTAATAGAAATGTCAAATCGAGCTGTATTAACTCCAAAAAATCAGTCAGTTGATTAAATAAATACCATTCTCATTAACAAATTCCCTGGCGACGTTGTACGATATTATAGTTTTGATGAAACAATTGATGTATCTGAACAAGGTATTATGGAAGATTTTTTAAATACATTGACACCGAACGGATTGCCACCACATGAATTGTTACTTAAAAGAAATTATACAAAAAAAAACAGAATTGCCGGCGTTGGTTATGTGCCAACAACTGTCCAAAAAAACGCTGCTAATTAAGTCGCGGCGTTTTTCTACTGGCGTAATCGTCCGCCGGTACTGGAGGGTCGCTATTTCCATGTTCCAGCGTTTGCGCAAACGCCGGTATATGTAAATCTCATTAGCGGCGTTTTATACAATTTAGTGACATTTCTTGAAATGCCGCCACAGTACCTACATTAACAGCGTTTCTTGAAACGCCGCCACTTTATCGTTGCCATCCCCTTGCATAAATTAGCAGTGTTACCATAAATTCCGTTGCTACTACATTGCTGACGCATTATATAAATTGGCGACATTTATTTAAACGCCACTAATAGTACATTGGCAGCAACACATTGAATAAATTAACGGCATTTATCTGACCGCCACCACTAATTAAAATAGTTGCGTTATCATAAACGTCGTTGCTAGTAAGTTGCCAGCGTATCATATAAATTGGCAGCATTTTATTTAAATGCCACTAATAGTACATTAGCGGCAGCACATTGAATAAGTTAATGACATTTATCTAAACACTGCCACTGATTAAAATAGCAACGTTACCATAAACACCGATGCTAGTACGTTGTCGGCACATCATATAAATTGGCAACATTTATTTAAATGCCTCCAATAGTACGTTGACGGCACATCAAATTAATTAACTGCACTATCTAAATGCTACCATGAGTTTGTTTTTTCCGCATTGCATAAATTAACAACATAATGTAAACACCACCACTAGTTTGTTGCCAACACATTTTTTTAAATTAACGGCATTAATTTAAACGCTACTACGAATACATTGCTAGCACATTGCATTAATTAATGACATTTAAAACGTACTAATAATATGATATACCACAATAAAAAATATATATAATATATAAATTAATAATAAATATGATATAATGGGTAATTATTCATATAATAAAAAAAATTACAAATCAAATCTCTTTATGGATAATTCTTCTTCTTCACATTGTATTTGTCATTAGCTTTAAGATCATTTCTTTCATGGGTAGTTCTTCTTCACATTTATCCAATAGTTCTTTGAAATTGTTATGCAATCGTTGAGCCTGAAAAAGATCAAAAAAGTCATACTAGATTAATAAAGAGAGTAATATATGTTAAAGGAATAATAGATGAAGTGGCAAATGTGATTAGGATTGAAGCTGATATACATCATGTTAAAGGTTATAAAGAGTAATATATGTTATAGAAAATAAAGCGGATATTGTGTTGCAAAAAGAAAACAAAAAATCAGTACATGAACGTGCAAGTACGAACTCTTGTATTGCCTTTTTTACTTTTGCCACGATATCATGCCTCATACAATCCTATATCGCAAGATGAAACTTGGATACTAAAATCTCAGAGTGAGGCATGACAAGGCAAATAAAGCATAGCAGGTTATATGTATAAATGTATGCTATATTTTCTTAGATTGTAGTCCTGGTGCTTGTACCTCAAGAATGGGCAATTTTCAAGTCTCCTCTCTTGTGCTTATAAGCTCCTCATACCCCAAGATGCTATATTTTCTTAGAAATATGATGCCTTTATAGTTTATTTACCTCAAGAGTTTGGTTAGAGTTGTCGACGACGCCCCTAACTCGGATATGTCAATGCCATATTTTGAACTAATTGACACCATTTGTTTATCACTGAACTTGGCAATAGTTTCTGCATCAAATCCTGAAAATGCATTCCTGAATCAAGAAAAAAGTCTTTGTATTAGTTAATCTCACGAGAAAATATGACACAATAACTAATTCCATTGCTTGTTAGTCGAAAGAAAGAACCCAACCTGAAATCTTGGCATCTTTTCAAGATTGAGCTCCAATCTGAACCAACTTGAGCACCACTTAAGACCAACAATTCAAGCAACATTTTGCTTGACAGATAAGAGATATGAAATCAGTCATATTATGGGCGTGTGTGAATGCTAGAGAGAGGAAAGAGGGATAGAGAGGCTTACTTGCCATCATGGATAGGAACTCCCCATTCTTGATCATGGTAAGCGACATAGATGGGATCTGTTAATGAAAAAAGAAGATATTGATCATCACAACTCAAAGCATTTTCAAAGTAAAATAATAAGATTCATTGCACAAATATTTACATACCTGAATTGGGTGTGATAAAACTGCATCTCTTCTCTTTCTCAGTGCTTTTTGATGTGATAGCACTCGAAGAATCAAAGGGAAGCACTTTCTCAAACTTTTCAGACTTTGATCTTCCATAATGGGCAATTCTCATCTTTCTCTGTGCCTGAAGCAGAGCCATCTGTTCCCTCCTCCCCGCAGCAATGCTTCCTGGAGGCTCAGTTATCAAAGACAAATAGTAACTCAAAGGATGCCTCCACAAGAGGAGAAACCCCAACACAACTCACAGCAACTCTATCACCATAAATAATACCCTTGAAACTTTTTGACTTCTTCCTCTCTAAAGTAGGATTTTCGGTGGAAACATTTGGGATGACAATCTTCTCTGCACTCAAACTCAAGCTATTGGGGTCATTCCCTCACTTTACTGTAGGTGGTCTCGGGGATTTCAACTTAGGAGAGATTGGAGGTTTCAGCAAAGCCTTGGTTCTAGAATTGAATTACGCCAAAATTAAGAAAATTGCAGCCTATTTTTGAGGTAATTTGAGAGGGAGTTGAAAACTTGCTTTATTATATTAGCCGCTGATATGCACAGCGCGGGCACAAGAGGGGATTTTAAATTTGACTGAAATTTTGAGAGGGAGTTGAGAGCATGAGGTGCCAAGTTGAAATTTTCAACCTTCTTTTGGCTTTTGACAATTTTATCATTTTTATTATTAACATATTATTTATGCACATAAGATATTTTAGTAAAAAAATAATTTTAAACAATATAATTGAACACATTTACTTCTAATAATTTATACTTTTATTTGGTTTAAAAGATCATTTAATGATAATAACTAAATACAAAACATTACTTCGCTGGATTTTAAAAATAATAATAATATTTGATGAACAGCGTTAAAAGGTAACATGTCAATAGCATCTCCAATAGTTTCAATAATATAAATAAGGTCGTAATAATATACTATATTAATATTTTGTACTTTTATTTGATTTAAAATATAACTTAATCCTCATCCTCGTCCTCTTCGTTCTCTTCCTCTTCGTCATCTTCCGCTTCTTCATCTTTCTCGTGCTCTTCATCATCTAATTGATTTTTTCCTAAAGCCTGCATATAAATTCTAATGAGGATCGGATCAAAAAGTTCAAAACAAGTTCAATTGACATAAACTAAAAGTATGTGAGTGTTAACATGTGCATGCATGAAGGTGTTTACTAAGTTCTACAACTTGATTAATTAATTCTACATTTTATCAAACTCCACCTTGGATATACAATCTTCTTGCTTAGAACTTTGTATCGAATGCTGACTAGTTTGCCCAGCAGGGGTTGGCCCAAACTCCAAACCACACACACGTCCAGATTATTTTGGCGCCATAGCACTTTCTTCCTTGTCTCATAATTGAAGTAGGTGCCATCATTTTTTTATGGATCATGACAAATAATTGGGCTTGATTTGGCAAAGCCCCAATTGATTTTGCTGCATGTAACTTACGAGTTAGAGCATCCTCAATAGATTAACCAAAGCTAAAGGACACTTTTTATGAATATGAGATGAATTTAACTTTTAGTTATTCTATTTACATAAGTCTCCACATTAAAATAGCTATCTTTTCTTTACATAATAATACAATAATATAAGATAAATTTGATTTTGATTATTCATATTAAATTCTCACATTAGATTATTTATTTATTCATTATATAATAATGAGTAATTAAAAATTAAAAAATATTTAATTTTTTTTTTATAAATTTATTTTATTTTATCATATTTTACTATTTTATCTATTATATGTTAATTAATAATCTTATTCTAAACAAAAAAAGAAAGTCTGGTATCGTACATTAACAGTTACTAAGAAAGTATAGACATTTACTTGAAAGTAGCTAATTTACTTGAAGTCGTGCACCCTAAATATCACCCTTTAAATATTACTTTGGTTCAATTTGAAAATAGACATGAAAGTAGAGAGAGAAATAAATGATAAAATATACATTTGGTGCAACTCTCATCTAACTATTTAAATATATATATATATTTTTTATAAACTATTACATCTCATCTTAGCTCAAAAATTTTAAAATTATTAAAAATAAAAAACTGCTATAGATACAAAAAGATCACACAAAATAAATTCATAAATTGATGTAATTTTATGAAATTCATTAAATCTACTTTATAATAAATGTGATTTTACAATCTGACGTACCACATCAAGCCACATTAGTTTATAAATTTATTTATGACTAAAGTATTTTCTTTAAAATATCTGATATTAATTGTGTATCCAAACGGCGGCTAAATGTTTTTTTTTTTCGTATTTCCCCACCCTTCCCGCGGCTCTTCTTTTCCCTCTTTCTTTCCCGCGTTCCCCTTCTCTCCCGCATGACTCCTTCCCTCTTCTCCTTCTCTCCTTTAGAAGCTTCTTCTCTCCAGTCCCAATTCCTTTAAACCCCACCAGTCCATCACAGCACCGTCGCAGCTTTCACTCCTTTCACTCCATCTCCATCTCTCTCTCTCTCAAGGTCTGTTCAGTGCCAGTTTTCTCCTCTCTGCAATTCCTTTTGGAACGAAACTTGGAGCTAGAGCATGAATCGGAACAGGTATGTCTCGTGTATCCAAGTCTGAATCTTTGATCTCTATTTCAAGGGTTTTCTGGTTCCTCTATTGTGAGTTTGATGCAGGCTCTTGGTTTTGTTCCTTGCAACCCCCTCATTTCTCCGTCTCTCTACTTTTGAGTAAGCACAAATGCCCTCCTATTTCAATCTTCAGTTGTTTGCAACCTCAATTTGTAATTTGCTTAAATTGTTTCTTAATTTGTCTGCAACTATGCTTGAATTGTTGTGTAATTTGCTTAATCCTTGGTACCATGGTTGGTGATGGGAACCCAATTGATGCCGCAATCGTATAACACCCTCAAAATATAGATTACTTGTATGTCTAATATCATAAGGACTTGTTTCTGCAATATATTGACTTTGAAGATTGTAGAATCAAAGTGAGCTGCTTGAAAAAGTTTTTTGGTCTTGGTTCTCGGATTTTGATAAATAAAAAAATTGATGAATTCAGAAACATCTGATTGGGATATTTTCTTATCCTCGATTATGCATCTTTTAAAAACTTGAGCTCAACATTTCTTCTTGCCAGTTTTTTCTATTGATGGTTGTATCTTCAATCGCATCATTTTCTTTTGTTTTATTCAAGAAAATAATTCAATTGAGCCAATTGGCAGCCTCAAGAATATATCTCTGCTTTCAAATTTGGCTGCCAAGAGACGGCACCAGCTTTCATGGTATGCCTTCCTTTATGGTCTACTCTTTTACAATAAAAGAGCATGTTTCTTCTTTAGTTTACACTTTTATCTCTTGCAGTCCAGAAAGTTCTGTTGCTTCTGCTAAAGATGGTGTGGCACAAGCTTTTCAAACGACTGGAAAGTGTAGTCAAAGTATATTCTGTAGTGTTATCAAGCTCTCATCAAGTGGTGTCGTGATAGATCATCTGACTTGGCAATAGTTGATGTGGTATATACTCTATGTGGTTTCCTTTCAAAAATATTTAAGCTAAAAATTGATATGAATAACTCACCACTTCTTTTCATAGGATAAAGCATTAAAAGGACTGGTTGTCCGCGACCCCCTTGCCATTTCTGGTTTACCTCATGATTCTTCCAAAAGACATGGGGATTCTACAACTTATTCAAGAAATTTCTACTCTGAATGCCATATACCTGGTGCAAAGGCTCCTTTAGATTTTACACTGAAAACTCATGTGATGCTAGTGTCCTCTTACCCAGTGAACCGGTGAGTGTACATGCATATCTAAGGTCATCATGTTCTTAATGGTTTGGTTTCTGCCAGTGATTGGATCATCCTATGGGATGGATCATAGTGGGCATTTATATTCTTGCATTGACACTTTAGCTGGGATGAATGCTATTTATCTACACACAATTTTCTTGTCATACGTTTTATTAATCAGACCACCATTTCCTTTCCTTGCATGTACACAAAAAAGATATTTACTTGCATGTCTAATATCATAAGGACTTGTTTATGCAATATATTGACTTTGAAGATTGTAGAATCAAAGTGAGTTGCTTGAGAAAGTTTTTCTATCTTGGTTCTCGGATTTTGATAAAAACAAATAAAATAAAATTGGTGAATTCAAAAACTTCTAATTGGGATATTTCCTTATCCTCGATTATGCATCTTTAAAAAACTTGAGATCAACATTTCTTCTGGCCAGTTTTTTCTATTGAGGGTTGTATCTTCAATCGCATCATTTTCTTGTTGAAACCATCCAAGTATGAACCCTCCCTCTCCACCGTTCTCTAGTTTGTTTTATTAGGCACCGTTTAATGCATTAGGTGCAAATTTTCTGCAGCAATTTATGGCCATAAATTGCTGCACCGTATATGTAACAGTGAGGTTCCCTCTCCTATAAAAGGAGAGCTTCAGCTCATGTAATTGCAGGGGGCATCAAGAGAGAAGCAAGTGAGGGAAAGAAAAATAGAGAGAAAGAGAGGGTACGTGAGAGAGTTGAGAGAGTTTTGTAAATTTCTTACAAACTCAGTAAAAGAGGCTCCAGTGGACGTAGGCAATTTGCTGAACCACTTAAATATTGTTTTGTGTGATTTTCGGGCAGGTTTCAGTCCCAACATTTCTTTTGTTTTATTTAGAAAAATAATTCAATTGAGCCAATTGGCAGCCTCAAGAATATATCTTTGCTTTCAAATTTGGCTGCCAAGAGACGGCACCAGCTTTCATGGTATGCCTTCCTTTATAGTCTACTCTTTTACAATAAAAGAGCACGTTTCTTTTATAGTTTACACTTTTATCTCTTGCAATCCAGAAAGTTCTGTTGCTTTTGCTAAAGATGGTGTGGCACAAGCTTTTCAAACGATTGGAAAGTGTAGTCAAAGTATATTCCGTAGTGTTAGCGAGCTCTCATCAAGTGGTGATAGATTATATGACTTGGCAATAGTTGATATGGTATATACTCTACGTGGTTTCCTTTCAAAAATATTTAAGCTAAAAATTGATATGAATAACTCACCACTTCTTTTCATAGGATAAAGCATTAAAAGGATTGATTGTCCGCAACCCCCCTACCATTTTTGGTTTACCTCGTGATTCTTCTAAAAGACATGGGGATTCTACAACTTATTCAAGCAATTTCTGCTCTGAATGCCATATACCTGGTGCAAAGGCTCCTTTAGATTTTACACTGAAAACTCATTTGCGGCTAGTGTCCTCTTACCAAGTGAACCGGTGAGTGTACATGCATATCTAAGGTCATCATGTTCTTAATGGTTTGGTTGCTGCCAGTGATTGGATCATCCTATGGGATGGATCATAGTGGGCATTTATATTCTTGCATTGACACTTTAGCTGGGATGAATGCTATTTATCTACACACAATTTTCTTGTCATACGTGTTATTAATCAGACCACCATTTCCTTTCCTTTGGGATGGATCATAGTGGGCATTATATTCCTGCATCGACGCTTTAGCTGGGATGAATGCTATTTATCTACACAATTTTCTTGCCATACATTTTATTAATCAAACCACCATTTCCTTTCCTTGCATGTATGCAAAAAAGATATTTACTTGCATGTCTAATATCATAAGGACTTGTTTCTGCAATATATTGACTTTGAAGATTGTAGAATCAAAGTGAGCTGCTTGAGAAAGTTTTTCTATCTTGGTTCTAGGATTTTGATTAATAAAAAAAAATTGATGAATTCAGAAACTTCTAATTGGGATATTTCCTTATCCTCGATTATGCATCTTTTAAAAACTTGATATCAACATTTCTTCTTGCCAGTTTTTTCTATTGGCAAAAATTAATCTACTTAAGCTTAGTTGACATCAGTTAATGAAAATACATTAACATATGCCATCATCAATGCACTGACACTAAACCTTGTTTGCACATCACCTTTCTTGTGTCTCTAGTCTTGCACCTTTCTTCCCTTTCAATTTTTTGGAATTAGGCATTAGTGGAATTTTATTTTTTACATCTGTATTGTTCTGTTTTCTTTTGTTCATCGTTAGTTAGACAAGAACATAAATTTGGAATGTTGGGACAGTTTATTTGTACACGCTTACTGAATGGAAGGAACAGATTAACCAGTGGCTTAATGAAGCTATGTAAATTGAGAACAAAAAAATAGAGCAAAGGCCTGTTTGGTAACAGTGTTCCTCGTTTCCATTAGACTGAAAATAGAGCTATGCAGAAATCCTGTACAGGATTTCATGTGGAACTTGATATGGACAATTTAGTGCATTGTTTGGTTTGCATTTTTGAAGTATTTTATTGGATTGAGCCGAATTCAATGCAGCAACACCAATTGCTAACCCTACTCAAAAGATCCCAGCAAACAAACTTTTGAGATAGGCATGTGATAGCTTTAATTTCTTCCAATGGTTTATAGGTGAAGAGACTTTATGTCCAACTTTCTCTCATGCATGAGCTGTCCTCGATGAAAATCCTTTTCAAATTTGTATAGAGCTATGTTGATTTCTGTCCAGCATATGGTTTTTGTCAACAGTTATTGAATTTGAACCTTCCAATCTCAAACAACTACTCCAACCAAAATGGCAGCAAATTTATATAGAATTTTATGTGTTTAATTAGACGTTTATGGTTATTAGCATTAAATGACATTGAAAATATGATTTTTAACCAATAATTAATTACAATATGATTACTAATTAACATATGATCGGTAGAATGATAAAATTAAATAAATTAAAAATTTTAAAAATTAAATTAATATGATTTTATTATTATATAATGAATAAATAGATAATCCAACATAGAGATTTGATGTGAATGGAATGTCAAAGTTAAATTCTTCTTATATTATTTTATTATTATATAATCAATAAATAGATAATTTAATGTGGGGATTTGAGTAAATAATAGCCAAAGCTAAATTCTTCTCATATTAGCTAAAACTTGGCTTTGGCTTTGGCTTTGGTTATTCCAATGAGAATGTCTAACATATATATATATATTTAAAAAGACTAGCAAATATTAATAAATTAGTGGCGATTTTATAAACGTTGGCAAAATTTCTTATTTATCGGTGTCAAAAATGAGCGCCACAATAATATATATTTACCGGCATATACAAAATTTTCGGAAATGTAAACGCCGACAACTTATTATTTACCAGCACAAAATTAATAAATTAGCAGCGCTTTTATAAACGCTGGAACAATTACATATTTTTTCCTGCACAACAATATAAACGCCGGCAAAACTTCTTATTTATCGGCGCATAAAATAAGCACGGGTAATAATATATATTCCGGCGCATGCAAAAATGCCAGAAATATAAATGCCAGAACAACTTATTATTTACCGGCATAAAATTAATAAATTAGCGACGATTTTATAAATGCCAGAAAAGTTACATATTTTTGTCGGCGTAACAATATAAACGTCGGCAAAACTTCTTATTTATCGGCGCAAAAAATAAGCACCGGCAATAAGATATAGTTATCGGCGCATACAGAAATGCCGAAAATATAAACGTCGGTAAATTGTGTTTTTTTTTGTAGTGAAATTGTCCTATTATGTTAGTTAGAAATATTAATCCTTTAGAAGGTCTTTGCAATGGAACACGATTAACTTGTTGCAATTTTAGTCATAATCTGATCGATGCACAAATTTCATCTGGTCACCACAGCGGAAAAAGAGTCTTTATACCTATAATTGCATTTTACTAGAAACAACTGAAAATAACGGCTTCCCATTTAAGAGGACACAATTTCCTGTTAGGTTAAGTTTTGCAATGACAGTAAATAAATCACAGGGACAAACGTTAAATTCTGTCGGAATATACTTACCAGAACCTGTCTTTTCTCATGGACAGTTATATGTTGCACTTTCAAGAGCTAAGACTGCTGATTCGGTCAAAATGCTTATAAGACCAACGACAAGTGCTGTTTATGAAACAAGTTATACAAAAAACATTGTATATAGAAATTTTTTAAGATTAACAAATTCACTATAATATCATGCGAGTGTTCCAATTATTTTGATGTTTTTTGTAATATCATGTGAGTGTTCCAATTCTTTTGATGTTATTATTATTCATATACTGTTTTTTTTTTCATTTTATAATTCTATAAATTTTTTTGTTATATATTCACATTTGTTTGTCATCTAATTTTTAATTACAGTGAACATGCGGACCGTGTATACATCTGTTAGGGACATTACTCCAGCCACAAGAAATTGGAAGATCAAAATGATCATTACAGAAAAGTCACCAAAACGTACGGCACAAAATTCAGCAACAAAATACCAAAATTTGATACTTTTAGATTCTGAGGTATTAAAATATTGCTCTTCATTACTTATCATTATTTTGTGTATGGTTCAAAATTAAACAATTAAATTTATTCATTGTCTTTTTACAGGGAAATCGCGTGCAGGCAGTGATCTTTGGGAAAGACATTGATCTACGTAATGATACACTTATATCTATCAATCATACTATATCTGCAAATGCTTTGGTAAGAACAATGGATCCAAGGCACAAAGAGGACCATATCAGTTTCAATGGACAATAAACTCCAAGACCATTGTTGAAGAGATCAAGAAGACGAGCCAGCACTTAGACCGCCGGAATATAACCTGTTCCTTTGAATGAACTTGGCGTACACATAGACACAGATGCTGAAATAGGTAACTACTATATAAATGTCGATATTTTTATATAGTTCCCTCTCACTGCAAAGTAACAATTTCTTTTTCCTAAACTAGATATTTTGGCACTTGCAATTCATATGAACCCGCCAAATGAAGTGAATACGAACCATGGAAAATCGTTGATCCAAGAGATATACTTGATTGATCCAAGGTATGAACATATATTGTCTCACATTGTTAAAATTTTTATATTAATATATTATAATTGTTTTATTATGATGAATTTAACACCATTTATCATTTTTAATAGTCTAAAACTCCTGCGTATGACAATGTGGAATCGCTTTGTTCATGACGAATGCCGCGAAATTTCTGACCTTATTCTGGCAAAGCCGATTATTTTAGGAACACGGATTAAAGTTTCTTCTTATAATGGTACTTCCTGTTAATATTAACATTGTTATTAATTGTACATCTTATACTTGTATATTTATTCATTCATGTTTATAATATAGGCCTATCACTGTCATCAAGACCGACGAGTGTCTTTATTGTTGAACCCCTTCTTCCATCTTCTGTTGCATTACGTACATGGTAAATAACTTATTTAAATACACTATAAATTTAATATTTTTATTTTCATTGTAAATCTTTCTTTATTTCTATTGATGTTTAACTTTATTTAGTAATTCAAATTTTCAGGGCAGCACAAAACGATAAATTGCTGGAAGAGATCATTGGAAATAGTTTTGGATCAGCTTCAAGTAGTTCTACAGATCCAATCATAAAAGTATCTGAAAACGCAGAAAAACTGATATCTGCTCCAGCAATGGCAGTATATATATATATATTTTTTTTAAAGCCAAGTTTCTTATTTTAAAGAATACAATTCATTTTTTCACTCTTTGGAATCGTTTAATTTTATTCTAATTTTTTGGAACATGGAGATTGGAGGTTGCTTGGAATGAAATGGAAATGGAGGATGGGAATTTGTGAATTGTATGCTGTGGATTCAGAACTGTGCATATGCTTCAATTTGAAATCTTGATTGTTTGTTGGATTTAATTTATGTAATAAGGGTGAATTTCGAATCCTTCTATATGGTATTGTTTAGATGTTGATTAGTGCACATAATTATTCTGTCCTAAGCAGAGGTCCACATATTTGGTTAGAGGCAAATTTAGAATGATTGATTTTCACCAGTCATTCCACTACGTATCATGCGAAAATTGCAACAAGGCAACTGGCTATGAGCTCGGTGAAAACTTCGTATGTTATAGTTGCAAGAATGCAGCAATTGCAAGGGCAAGGTAAACATTTTCCTCATATTTTGAAATTAAAAATTTTTACATGATAGTTAGAACATTTTATTTGGTGATATTAACAAATGATAATTTATTTATTACTGTCAGGTTTCGAGTTTACTTAGATGTGTATGATGATACCACATCGACACCCGTGGTTATTTTTGGATCTTTGGTAGAGGAAATTTTGGAATGCACAGCTGTTGATCTTATAGACCATACAGACGAGGTAAAATCTATACATTTAAATACGTTTAAAAATTTTGATACATTATCTTTTTATATGTTTTTTCATTGTTACAGGAACATCTGTCTTATCTTCAAAACATTGCAAACAACATTGAAAATAATGAGTGGATCATAGTCTTGGGCACGCAGATGAATGAATCAGGGAGGTTACGTCAAAACAAACTTACTGTATTATCTGTTAATAATGTCCCAGGAACAGCAGAATGAGTTTCCAGACTTTTCTTTTTAAACTTTTCACTATTGTAATATATAAGTACATGGTACTCGTGTATAGTTGTAGTTATGTTTATTAGAGTTCTGTGTTATAGCTATAAATATTTTGCAAACAATATTATAATGTTTATTATGAAGAGGAAGAAAATTGTTAAAATATATATGAAATTCTGTCCATTTATAACTAAATTGAATATTTTTTAAATTATTACACTTAAGAAAAATATCGACTGAGCACACGTGCATCGCACGTGCTGCTTTACTAGTATATATATATGTATATATATATGTATATAGTTCAAAACTATATACGTATATATATATATAATCAAAAGAAAAAAACGATTCAGTCATGTTAATAAGTTTCTTTTGTTTGGTTTGTCTCTGTAATTCCATTAATCCAACAATTTATTCCAGAAAAATAAGTATCCCAACTGCCCAACATTTCAATCCGCCTTGCACTTCTAAGAATTCTGTACTTTTTTCCATTCGTGGATTGATTCTACTATTTTTTCATCCAGTTGCTGTGATAGTATATAATAATGAAAAATGCTATACATGCGTCATACAATTTCTACACAATTTATGATTAAAATATTAATATATTTTAAAGTTATTTGAAAGATCAGAACGATGATTCCACGAGCGAGGAAGACGTTAGCTAGAGAAATTACCACGTGGCGGTGGTGCATGCATCTCGTCTCAGCACTTGGAAAAGACAAATGAACATTCAAATTAAACATGCACGAACAAAGAATTTATGCATGCGACAACTCCCAGCACAGACAAAAACCATCACATTTGAATTCAAAGCATGACCAAATCAGCAACAGAAAAAATTTGGGTGACGAAGCATAATATCATCGCCCTCCATGAGAGAAACATGATCACTTTTTGTTAATTAGACTTAAATTTAAAACAATTTTCTCATCATCTATATATACTACACATCATACATAATTTTTTCTTTTTTTTTTTAATTTGTTTTCTCTTATTAAATATATGATATATAGATGATGAGTAGAAGAACTCAATTAGTTTAGAAATAATAAAAAATTTTTTAAAAAAATGTGATATGTGGTTTGTGAGGATGATGAGTAGTAAAAAATTTAAAGAAAAAAAAAAGAATCTAGCTAATATATTACGTGTTTTTCAAGGGACCCACCGTTTACGTTGTATACATTAAAAATAATATTAAATAATAAGAATATATATGATTTATCATCTTTTGTTATAATAATATATTTTCTGGATATATATCATGTCATTGGAAAACTATCTGTTATTTTCACCAATAATATATCAATCTAAACGTACTTAAACGGGTGGATTATTTAATAAAAAACTTTCTTCACTAAATCGACTACATGCCGTTTTGAGTTCATATTGTAATTCGGGGAAAAATGGTTTGTAATTCATTATGGGTTTTCTCATTATTGTTTTTCTAAAACATTGATCTTAACTCATATGCATTTAGAAAATTCAAACTCAAAGTTTCAGTTCCGATAATTCGGCGTTCCAAGCTCAAAATCTTGACTTCATTGCTGTCCAGGTGGACTGATTTTCTTGGTATTCACCTGAAACCCGACTACATGCATGAATCTAATGCGATTGAGAATGCAACTGTACATAGTTTGGCACGTACACATACATCATTGATGATGTATCAAAGAAATCAAATATAAAAGACTAAGATTACATTTAGATATTGAGCTGAGTAGAGTTTTTTATGAATGGTATGAGTTGAGTACGTGGAGTGAGTTATGTAGAGCCCATCAAATGAGTTTAGATGTGTTTGAATGTTAAGATGAGTTCATAGTATTATTTATGAAAAATTGGATTGTGAGTCTCATGTATAAAGATGTATTGAGTTGAAAAAGATTGTTGGTCCTATATGTAAGGAAGTTTTGAGTTGAGATGAATTTAATAATTTGAGAATTGAATATTTGGACGTTAGACCTTGTTTAAAATTAGACTGAATTGAGTTGATCTCAACTAAGTCTTGCAATCAAACAGAGAGCAAAGTACTAGACTGATCACTAGACGCAAATAGTTCATGAAGACTTCAGGCTCAATATATATATAAGAAGGCGTGCTCAAACATGAGTACTTGTGCAGATTTCTAAAAACTTCTCTATATTTCTAAAACTCTTGTTCTCAAAGAAGCTCCTGTGACTGTCATCCAAAGTTGTTCAAACTAGTAAGTCTCGTTTTTTTTTTTTACCAGTTCTAAAAGTATTTCCTCAAATCTCATATTTAGCCTTTAATTTGCTTGTTTTCTTATGCTTTTGTATTTGATCATCACCCTTTTGCAATCACTTATGATATACATATGATCATGTGAACGGTGAGATGAACAGTAAAATATTTACTTATCACATATTAATCTTATGAAAAATACCACACGACCGGCTCTATTGCTGCTCTTTCATTGTATATATGGCCACCAAAACCCATTTCACACTAGAGTTTCTTTCTAATAAAATATACTGAAAAATACTCTAGCCGGCAGAAAATTTGCTTTTGATCCATATTATAAGGTATAAGGTTGGCAATTTTTTATCACGATTTGTAAATTAAACGGATATGAGAGTAAAGACTTAATACTTTATTGTAACAAAATTTGGCTTAAATGGGCCAACTCTATTCAAAACGATTATAAACATATCAATATTGTGTCAACTTGCTTAATTAATTGCATAACTGTATAATTAATTTTAAAAAAATTAAAATAAAGCTCTAAGACCAGGTTGTTAGCAGTATTCTTCTTCTTCTTCTTTATTTTTTTTTTAAACTCTCGCGGTATTTTAATGTTAATAACTAATGTTGGAATGGATTCGTGGAATAAGGTTTTTTTTTTTTTGGTTCATTTAGATGAATTTTATGGGATCACAATTCCATTTTGCTTGGATATTTAATTTAGATAAGTGTTGGGAAGTTGGAAATGTGTGCTAATTTTGGTTATGGGCATCAATCTTCCAATTGATTTTGTTGCTGATCCAGTTTTGAATACATATATTTTGATACAAGTTATGTTTTTTAAGATATAAAATTATGTTAATAAGTCCAATTCAATCCCTTTAAATTAAATAAGTCAAAATGGGTTTATATGTATATATTAGTTTGTTTGTGTTAATTCAACATAATAATTTTTTTTTTAGGCTCTTGCATGTAAAGGTAGTCCAGGTTCCGAGAATTTGAAGAAAGTTGTAAGAAAAATAAGAAAACAAATTGGGAGAGAGATTCAAATTTGGTATTAAATGGACGATTCGAGGTAGCCCAAACCTCCACAAACTACTATTTATGTTCGACTAAACCACCTAATATTCTAACTAACTAAATGAAATGAACTTAAAATGTCCACATGTTGATAAGACTTATTAAGCACATGTGACTCAAACTGTAAGTGCATGTCCATGTGATTTCCATCCCACTAATCAATGGTAAAGCGTAACCACAATAGATCTGAGCAATATTACTTCTATGAAATCTTTTTATAAATCTACACTTCTCTTCTCCATGATGAAATATCTATATATGCTCAACTTCTACCGATAAGTTTCGTTCTATCTTCTTCTTTGCCTTCCAGGCCATGCTTCCATCCAACACACATAACATACATATTCCTAATTTTCACCTTTTTTTTTTCTCATCGCCTAACACTTGAATGCAGCTTCTGCAATGGGATGGTGGAGGTCCTATGCTAGCGATGAGAGATTACCTAGCTCAACTCTCACTATTTCGATCGGTATACTTGCAATGTTATGGTTGCTATGGGCCATCAAGAAACAAAGAAAGGCTACAATACCTCCACTGCCACCAGGTCCCTGTGGCTTGCCGATAGTCGGGTACCTTCCATTTATAGGTACAGAACTTCATACGAAATTTGACCAATTGGGTGGGATCTATGGCCCAATCTATAAGGTTTGGCTTGCAAATAAATTGTGCATTGTGATTAGCTCACCCTCACTAGTTAAAGAAGTTGTTCGTGACCAAGACGCAATATTTTCCAACCGTGATGTAAACATAGCTACACTTGCTGTCACATATGGGGGAGCTGATATTGCTTTTTCCCCAAATGGTCCAGATTGGAAGATGTTGCGAAAGATGTTTGTGAGAGAGATGCTAAGTCCAGCAAATCTTGATACTACCTTCGCTTTACGAAAAGAAGAGGTAATGAACACCATTAGAAATGTGTATGACAAAAAAGGCACCCCCATAGATTTAGGGGAAGTAGCATTTGTAACGGTGATGAATGCCATCATGAACATGTTGTGGGGTGGCACGCTACGTGGAGAGGAAGGGGCTAAGTTTGGAGCAGAGTTTAAGCATATCTTTGCGGAATTATTGATCCTTTTAGGAAAACCAAATGTTTCAGACCTTTTTCCGGCTTTAGCAAATTTTGATTTACAAGGGATAGAAAGGAAAGCAAAGAGGATTTCCCAAATCATTGAAGGAGTACTTGAATATGCCATTGACAAACAGATAAAGAGTTTGGCCAAGGCCAAGAAAGAGGGAACGACACAGACAAGGCAAAAGGACTTTTTGCAAGTCCTCCTGGAACTAAGGGAGCGAAACGACGGTGCACCATCAATGAGCATGACCCAACTCAAGGCTGTGCTTTTGGTATGTACATATATGTATCTGCTTTTCTACTTCGTGTTTCATTACTTTAGAGTTGAATTGGATGGGTTGAGTTTGCTATTTATAACATTAACTAATTCATAGACATCCAAACTTTCTTTAGGTTTTGCTTTTTCCAATTTTCAATTCAACTAATGAACTTACTCATGTTCAAATAGGACATAGTGGTGGCTGCAACTGATACCATAACGATCATGTCAGAATGGGTGATGGCAAGGCTGATGAAGCATCCAGAGATAATGAGAAAAGTCAATGAAGAACTAACAGATATTGTGGGGTTGGGCAACCTAGTTGAAGAATCTCATTTGCTCAAATTACATTATTTAGATGTTGTGATTAAAGAGACGTTGCGTTTGCACCCACCTGTTCCTTTTCTAGTACCTCGTACTCCAAGTGAATCCAGTATCATTGGAGGGTACCATGTACCCAAAGGTTCTAAGATCTTGTTGCATGTTTGGGCTATACAAAGGGACCCAAAGTATTGGGACAATCCATTGGAGTTTAAACCTGAGAGGTTTCTAAATGATCCTTATGGTAGATTTGATTATTCAGGCAACAATTTTAAGTTTTTTCCATTTGGGTCAGGGAGAAGAATATGTGCAGGGCTTACACTAGGGGATAGAACACTCAAATATATATTGGCTTCATTTTTTCATTCCTTCGAGTGGAAATTGCCACAGGGTTCAGAGATGGATTTTTCAGAAACTTTTGGTCTTTCTGTCAAGAAGAAGATTCCAGTCATTGCAATTCCAACACCAAGGTTATCTAAATCCGAGCTCTACACAAAATAGTACAATACAAGAAATATACTTTATTGCTCTTCGTACTGGTACATTGTATGAAGCGTTTTTATGCACAATAACTAAGGAGGTTTTGATGCTTTTCACTTCTTGTAGTATAGACATTAATGATGGTTTCCAAATAATGCTGGTTTCCTTGTCTTCCAAGTGGCTAATATATACTCAAGCTTAATATAAACAGGACCTTCGTGCATAATATAAATAGGAAATGTGAGATGGGATCGCCTTGTCTGAGGCCTCTCTCTGCTTTGAAAAAACCTCGTGGAGAGCCATTTATAAGAATCGAAAAAGATGTCGTCGTTATACATTCTCTGATGAGATTAATCCACTGATTATTATAGCCTAAAGCTTTCATAACTGCAAGCAAGAAATCTCATTCTATAAAATTGAATGCCTTCTCCATATCTAGTTTGATTGCCATTAGGCCCTTCTTCCCTCTTAATTTTTTGTGATGGTAAAAAAGCTCATGGGCAATAATTGAGTTCTCCTTTATATTGTAGCCCAGAACAAAAGCTGTTTGAAGGGGAGAGATTATCCTGGGGAGAGTTTTTTTCAAACGATTTGCCAGAATTTTTGTGATGGTTTTATAGATAACATTGGTCAGATTGATTGGCCAGAAATTTTTTGGTGAGCTTAGACTTGATACTTTTGGTATTAGGGCAATGTTTGTATGATTTATTTGTCTCAAAAGCTTTCTACTTCTAAAGAAATTTTGGACCGCTGTAATGACTTCTTTTTTAACAATATTCCAGTATTGCTTGTAGAAAATAGCTGTCATACCATCCAAGCCTGGAGCTTTGTGATTTGGGATTTGTTTGAGCGCCCCATAAATTTCTTCTTCTTTTGGCACTGTCGTTAAACAAGCATTTTCTTGATCGGATATTTACACTAGAAATAAATTTTCAAGCTCTGATGGAATGATAGGTTTTGTAGAGGTGAAAATGGACCTGAAATGATTTATAAAAGTTAATTCAATAATATCCTAATCCATTGTCCAGTTACCTAAACCGATCTTGATAGAGTCGATTCCATTGCTTCTTCTTCGGATTGTTGTTGAAAGATGGTAAAACTTTGTGTTAAGATCCGAAGTTGTTAACCAATTGATTCTTGACTTTTGTCACCATAATGTTTCTTCATATTTCAATTGGTCTTGAAGCTGTATTTGCAGTTGATGTTCTTTCTAAAGACTACTAGAACTCGGTTGGGCACTTTGAAAATGGAGGATCTCTGATACTAATTCCTGGATGTTCTCTTGAATTCTCTCAAAGTGTACTTTATTCCAATGCTTGAGCTCTTCTTTTGTGGCTTTTATTTTGCTACAAAGAATGAATGAGAGATTACCAATGACATGCTTGCACCATGCTTCTTGAATGATTATAACGCTGAGAGATTCTTTAGTCCATAATTCTTCAAATTTAAAAGAGGATGCTCTCTTTTGTAGTCTCATTGTGTTCAACAATAGGGGATGATGGTCTGAAGCCCCTGAAATGAAATGTTGGATAGTAGCGTCAGGAAATAATAATCTTCATTTAGCATTCGATATTCCTCTATCAAGTCTTTATTTGATGAGAGCTGTCCTATGTCGATTATTTGTCTAAGTGAAAGTGGGTCTTGAGAACCCCATGTCAACTAGCTCATGAGTAGTCATCAAAATTTTCAATCCACCTATTGAGCTAGAAGTTATTGGATGCCCCTATTTTTTTTGATTGATTCATTAAATCATTAAAATCTCATATGCGTAGCCAAGGACTTGGGCAAGAGTTGTGGATGGTGTCCAAAGAGGCCTAAAATTGCGCTTTTTGCTACTATTGTGCCGAAGCATAAACATAAGTGGCAAACCAAGGATAGTGAAAAAGGTTAGAGTAAACCAAAATAAAAATAGCATTAATATTTACATGCATCGGTTCAATATCTATACCTGATCTCCACATCAACAAAAGTCCTCCATTTTTCCCCTAGGTGGGATAGTTGACAAAATGATGTAAACCTAAACTGATTACTTTACTATGGGTGTGTATATAAGGCACCATGGCTTCCGACAAAAAAATAATATATGGGTTATATTTTCTAAAATTGGCCCTAATACTTCTGATTGCTTTGGAACGGGCCAATCCCTGATAATTCTAGATCACTGTCTTCATGGGTCTAGATAGGGCCCATTAGCCCCTGCCTCTCCTGCAGATTTCTTTTTTTTTTTTTTTTTTTTGTTCTTCTGATGATGCCAACTTTGATGAATCTCAAGTATGCAGCTTATTTTTGGTGTAGTTCTTTCTCTTCTTGGCAACATGAAAGGTGTCAAACTGAGCAAAAACTATCTGCCGATCTCACATCTTTTTAGCAAATGATCTTATCATTTTTGGGAAAGTTGAAGAAAGTGTAGCAAGAATCATAAATGAGAATCTGGAAAAATACGAGACATGGTCAAGCCAAAGAATCAACAAAGAAAAATCCTTAATCTACATCACAGGCAATACGAATCAAGCGGTAAATAGGGCTATCATTGAGCAGTTAAAGTACAAAGATACTACATCCAAAATGAAGTATATAGGAATTCAAACCTCTTTTGGAAGGTCCAAGAAAGAAAGCTACAACGAGATGTTGGAAAAAAATAAATAACAAGCTAGATGGATGGAAATCAAAACTACCATCATAGGCAGGAAGGACAACGCTAATTCGCATAGTGGCAAGCACCCTGTGGCTAGGTACTATCCACAGCTTAATTAGAGGAGTTAGGCTAGCATTTCTTAATGCAGTTCATGAACAACCGAAAGAGAAGGTGCCTGGTGACTGGTTGTTTACCTCTTTACTGTAATACAACGAGAAGAAGAAAGTTTGGAGCCATACTTGTACCGATTCAATAAAGAGTGAATGACCATGGATGATCAAGATGAAAAGATTACACTGGCAGCACTCTTCGGCGGCATCTGACCCTAAAGCCCTTTCATGGCAGAAATAGCACGAAAGACCCCGGCCAATGAGATTTCATGGACTGAGCCGATGACTTCGTCAACACCAAAGAGACCCTTAGAGCCTTGACCATCCTGAGATGCATAGGAGGAGACAAGCCGATGAGTGAATACAAGTGAGGCACCAGCATGAAAACCCATGAGAAGGAACCCAAGGTGAAGAAGGGGCAACACGAGAGAAGAAACAACATAAGAGAAGAAGCAACATCATCACAATCCCTCGAAAAGTGCACTCAAACATGAACGTGCATTCACAGGATGAGGAGCACCTGCAGGAAGGCAACGACCACAAGCAGAGGTCTCACAGGTACTATACCGAATCGAAAATTGCCACCATTTGAGGAAGAAAATGGCAGAGACCTAATAAGAGATGCTCGGACATCTATGTGCCCACCGCTTTTCACCCGCAGGCAAGCAGCTGGAGAAAGGGTGGTAGGAAACCATACTCCCAAAGGGCGAGATACGTGAAAGTCTTCAACGTCGGGAAGTTGGCCAAACAATCTTGAACCCAAAAGACTTCGACAGTTTCCTTCAATGACTCTAACTGTGAAGGGGTGATCTACTTGTATGATGATGCCCTATTAGTAACATTATTGGTCGCCAACTACACCACTATGAGGATATTGGTAGACAACATGCGCTCTTGCAAGAGACACACCATGATGAAAGAAGCTCGATTGAGTCCTAAGTTAGATCAGGGTGAAGAATACGTAAATTGCAAAACCAACAATAGGAAAGAAGAACACTTATTATACCATTGAATATTACAAAGTACAAAGTCCCTTCTCGCAAATGATGTGAAAGAAATAAAAATAAAAAATAAAATGTCTCTAAACTTTGGGATAGGGAGTTCGGGTGGGGAAGGCATTAGGCATCAAGTCTCAGCCCAGGTAGTCCAGAGAGTCAAGGTCTTCCCGATTAGACATAAGGCATAAACTTGGCCTAGTCCAAGGTCCCCTGATTGTCATGAAGGTTCTCCTCCATGCTCCCCCTCAAGTTCTTTAATCCTCAAAAGTATCTGTAGCTCCAAGCCTGTTACGAAGTTGCCTTGCCGTCGCAAACTGGGGAGAGAGCCTGGCGAGTTTGTCATTGTTGACAACGAGCTCATTCACTCGTTCCTCACGAGACCTCATCATATCATTAAGCCGCAGATGGGACCCGCCCAACTATATGTATAGGTCCTCGGCCTTTCCTTGTCTCTTTGGAGTGCGGAATTCTTCACCATGAGCACCTTCTTCTCAAATTGGAGTTCGACCATACGCTTGCCTAATTTGCAGTGAGCTGCTCTAGCCTCCGCCAATGAGGAAATGCACCTAGATAGTGCTCTTGGGCCTCATTCACCTCATCTTTTAGGTGAAGTGCCTCTCGTCTTCCTAAACCTTGGCTTCGGACGGGTGGCAAGACACCTCCTGCCATAGCTCCTCCATAACCTTATAGAGGTCCCTGATGATCTCCTGCAAAGACCCATTGTAGGCCTCAACCACAGAAAAGGGCTTCTCGGCATGCTCTAGCATGGCCCTGAGCCTAAACACTTTTCAATAAGCCTGCTAGCCAAGATTGCGCAAGGCCTCAATCTCATTCTCCACCTTGGCTTGACCTTCCATGACCCAAGCCACAAGGGAATCAAACCCTTGCCAAATGAAAGTGGTTAGACAGCTAGAAAAAAAAAACTATCACATCAAGACAATGAAGAGAGAGAAGTCCCACTAGAGAGAGGATGCTCCTAAGTTGATCGGTCATCTCTCATATAGCCTCGACCCTAGGCCCATCGATCTCTATCCTCGAAGGGCGAGATGTGGAAATGCCATCCCCACCGTGGGGCGCCGAGTCGCCTAGCAACCCCTTGGGCAAAAGGTTAGGCACTTGCGATGTCAAGGGTTCCTCGAGCCTGACATCATTAACTACCTCGCCTTTCGGCCACAGAGGAGAGCCAGGCCCACAAAACTAACTCATGGGGAAGCCTCCTCGAGGATGGCGGTTGGGGAGGTATCCTTCTTAACGAACTTACTAGAGGAAGATAAGAATGTCGAAGACCCATCCTCACTCAACATCACAAGGTCCTCATGAGAGAGGCCTTGGGGATGATGGCCTCAAGAGGCATCTCGCCGTCAGAAGCCATGGCACCAAAGCCTGGGGGACATGGGTCGTCCTCAGTACTGCTCTGGATGACCCCCTCCATCTGGCAAGGAGCACCCCCAGAAGTCGACAAGGTCCCCTGATTGGCAACTCTAGAGGCAAAGTGGGCATGACTGGTCCCCTCAAGGTGCTCCACAGTAGCGATCTCCTTGGGCATGTTGAATGCCAAGTGTTGCAGGGCCTCAAGGAATGCCGCTTCCATCTTTTCTATATCTTGCTCGGGACTGAACCCCCCCCCCTTCCCCGGTCAGGTCTCCCTAAGGTGTAGGAGGGATATCATGGAACGGCGGAGGTGCAACCACAATCTCCTAGGCAGAAGACTCATATCGCTCCGAGCAAACGTTAGAGCCTTCCAACTCAAGGGTGATTACCTCATTCTCTAGGCATGACCTCTTCGTTGCCCCCCTCAAGCTAGTATGTAGAATACATCATTTACATCACTTGAATTGTAAGTCTTGACTTGTTAGATTTAAATTTTAAAATTTATCTTCTAAATCAAATCATGTTATGTAATATTAGGTGTGTTATCCAAACAACTTATAAATAAAATTTCTTAATAAGAGAGGCTTTGCCATTAAAAAGTAAAAATATAAAAAGCTTAAAGCCTTTTTTAACAATTATTTTATAATTCTATTTCAAATGGAGGATAGTTATATGTATATATATATATATATATAATTATAAAATAGCTTCAAAGAGTGATAGCCATAGGTTTATTATTAATTTTTGTCATAAAGAAGGTTTTCTTTTTTTCTTTTTTTGTTTGAAATTTTTTAATTTCAAGTAAAGAATACGTGTGTCAATTTTTTCAAATTCTAAGCACATTGTTATTTGAATTCTTCTTAATATAATAATTTATATATGTATATAGAAATTTTATAGAGATACTTGTTAAAAAAAAAAGCCCAAAACTTTTTTCTCAAAATTCGTATTAATATAAATAATTTCATTTATCTAAATAATTAGTAAGCTCAATTGAATGGTGTTGTGTGGTTGGGCTTGTGGCACAGCAGCCTCCATTAAGAGAAAGAGAGAGAGAGAGAGAGAGAACGAGGGTGTCGAGCTAAGAAAACATAGGCTTGGTGTGGCAAACCTTTATGGCTAGGGAAACAACACTTGTCTAATACATAATAAAATGAGTAATCTAATCATATTATTTTAAAGTTAATTCAATATTAGATTATGTGATAAACCCGGAGAAACTTCTTATCATCGTGACATATATATATATGTATATGCTGCTAGCATATGAAAATTATACCGAACGATTACATCAAAGTTTATAGCTAGCCTGAAGTAAATCATGTGATTCCCAATCTTCTCCATGGGAACAAATATCAATGCTTCCTTGGTCGTGTAAGTGCATCGTACATTCTTAACACTGGGTTGACCTAATCCTAAGCATGTTATTTGAATCCTTATGAATATAATAATTCATATATGTATATAGAAATTTTATAAAGATATTACCTAAATGTAAACTCCAACTCGAGATAAGTGCAAGTTTGACTTGACTCCTTTCTGATAAAAATTATAAGAAATGTAACGAGGGGTATTCGAAAAGAAAAGACCTGTAGGTACTCCCTAAAAAATCCTCCATGATTCTTCTCAAGGTCATTTCATTTTTCCGAGCAAATAGAGAAAAATCTATGAAAAGGAAAAGCAAGTGTTGTGAACTTTGTTGGATCCTTCGGTGAAAGACACACAGATGGGAAAGATAAAGACTGACGACAAGTTTTTCTACAATGCCACAGTATAATGGACGTGTGAATCAAAGTTTAGCTTCAAGTGATAATATGTGGGTCCCGAACGACTTTGATTTCCATGCTTCCTTGTCTACTTGCGCCATACGTTGATAGAGAGATATATATTACCGATCATTAGACATCATATATTTTATTTATTTTAACATTATTTTTTATTATTTTTATTTTTATTTTATTTTATTCTTATTAAACTAATTAAATTGTTTTATTTATTATCTATATACTATATATTTCTTATAAAAAAAAATATAATGTATAATGAGAAGAGATAATAAGTAGAATTATTTTAGGTTGTTAACACTGAGTTGAACCCAATTGATATACTCTGGCCTCTTTCGACCATGGGCGATGATCATATCCTTCGCAAGCCACAGCATGTGCATGGTAATTCTACAAACAACAGGTTGTGAGCTTTCCATTTCGGTACGATAATAAAATATCTTAATTTATCTCATCGAGTTATTTTAATTTTTTTAAATTTTTAAATAAAATATAAGAAATAATTTAATATTTTTAAATCTCAAAATAAATATAATATTAAAAAAAAATATTTTAATAATATTTATATAATTTCAATCGCATCACATCTCATTTTATTTCAATTCACTATCTAAACCTTCCTTATTGTGTACACTTTATATTGTTTACAATACTTATATAGTGACTCCATTGAGATAAAAATGGATGAAATGTAGTGAACGGTAGTAAAAAGGAGAAGACGTGTGGGTAAAACCAAAGTGTTGGATCCTTTGGAGAAGGACAGATGGGAGAAATAAAAACACATACCTTTTTTGACAAGGAAGAAGAAATTTGGTGATCAGTTTGAAAGTAGCAGCTTCTTTGGTAATGCCCAGGAAATTTCATGAGAGTTTAATTACACAGTGACAGTGACCCACTCAAACAATCTTGATCTACTTCATTAATATAAAGCTCCTTACTCACATGTCTTTCTGCACTCAATAACTCCTGACACTTCTTCCTTCAAACAAGCGACCAAGATTTCAATCTCTTCCATGGCCATCCCAAATAACTCCTTCACCTCCCCTTCTTCTTCCCATCCTTGGATTCATGACGTGTTTCTGAGTTTCAGAGGGGAAGATACCCGCAATACCTTTACCGGTCATCTACATCACGCTCTCATTGAAAAGGGGATCAAAATCTTCAGAGATGACATGGTTCTTCAGAAGGGAGACGAAATCTCCCCAGCACTTCTGGAAGCCATCGAACAATCTAAGATTTCCATCATCGTCTTCTTTAAGAAATATGCCACTTCCACGTGGTGTTTAGATGAACTCGTCAAGATTCTCGAGTGTCGGGAATCATTTGGCCAAATAATTCAACCCATTTTCTACGATGTGGATCCTTCAGATGTATGGAAACAGTCTGGAGAAGTGATGAATATGCATGAAAAGAAATTCAAGGACGATTTGCAGAGGGTGTTGAGGTGGAAGGAGACTCTCAAAGAGGCAGCCAATTTGTCCGGTTGGCATTTGGACAATGGGTACGCTTTCAATTTTATTTAATGCAAGCATTAACATCAAATAATTCTGATAAACTAAGGACTCAAATACTTGAGTTGTAACATAAAACCAATGTTCGATCTATAAGCATTTAACACAAAACCAAATAGGTCTCTCTCCTCTTTTTCATTTCTCTCTGATTTTATGGTAACTGCACTTAATCGGTTCCAATTCCTTCTTGCTGCTTTACTTTTCATTTCTTAATTCCTCTATATTTGTGGCACTAAAGAAAGCCTTGATCAGATTCTTCTTAATTAGCAATTTCTAGATTGATCCTGAAATGCTTTTGATATGTAACAGTATGATTTCTAGATTCTCCTGTTTGAATGGCATGCAGGCATGAGTCCGATTTTATCCGGCGCATTGTAGAAGAGATATCAAGTATATTAATGAAGCGCACATTTTTAGATGTTGCAAAGAACCTAGTCGGATTAGATTCTCACATAAATGCCATGAGTGAGTTGTTGAGTGTTGGGAATGATGACGTTCGCATGGTTGGAATCCATGGAATTGGTGGAATAGGTAAAACCATGATTGCAAAAGCTGTATACAACTCCTTTGCTCATCAATTTCAAAGTTGCAGCTTTCTTGCTAATGTCCGAGAAACTACAAACCATTTCGGCCTTGTTCAATTACAAGAAACACTTCTATTTGAGACCTTGGGCATGAATACCAACTTAAAGGTGGGAAGTGTGGATAGAGGAATTACTATAATAAAGGAGAGGCTCTGCCACAAGAAGGTTCTTTTAATCCTTGATGATGTCAATGAGGTGGAACAACTTGATAAATTAGCAAGAGATAAGAATTGGTTTGGTCCAGGAAGTAGAATCATTATTACAACTAGAGATCAACGTGTTCTAGATTACCATGGCCAGGTAGAAAGAAAATACGAGGTCCAAGAACTAAGTGATGCTGATGCTCTTCAACTTCTTAGTTGGAATGTATTCAAGAAATCTTATCCTGAAGCAGGGTATGAGGAGCTCACGGATCGTGTGGTTCAATACGCCAAGGGCCTTCCCTTGGTTCTAGTGGTGCTGGCGCCTCTCCTATGTGGTGGAAGCAAACTTGTATGGGAAAGCATAATACATAAATTACAAAGTAGTCTTAATAAAAAGATATACGAAATACTTAAGATAAGTTTTGATGCACTGGAGGACAATGAGAAGGCTATCTTCCTTGATATTGCGTGTTTCTTTAAGGGAGAAAACAAAGATGATGTAACTAAATTTTTGGAAGCAAGCGATTTTCATGCAGTTCATGGAATACAAGTTCTCATTGAAAGATCTTTGGTGAATGTTGGATATGGGAACAAATTGCAAATGCATGACGTGATACAATTGATGGGTAGGAATATTGTTCATCAAGAATCTCCCAACGAGCTAGGAAAGCGAAGCCAATTATGGTCTCATGAGGATATTCTCCGTGTTCTTATGGAAAACACGGTAAGAGGACTTTAGTCCACTTGTTCTATCAATTTTATCATTTTATCATTTTTCTTCTATCAATTGAGTCCTAATATTTTTTCCTCCACTTGTTCTATGATTTATTAGGGAACTTATAATGCAATTCAAGGCATAAAGCTAGATTTGTTTGGGCAAAAAGATATTTTGCTGAATCCTAGTGCGTTTACAAGAATGAAAAGGCTTAGACTGCTTATAATCCGTCATGCACGCTTTTCAGAGAGTCCTAAAAGTTTGTCTAATGAGCTAATATTGCTTGATTGGGATGGATACCCGTCACCATCTCTGTCGTCCAATTTTCTTCCTCAGAAACTTGTTGCTCTCAACATGCGTCATAGTAAAATCAAGCAATTCAAAGGAATAAAGGTAAATATCTTCTCTCTTTTCTAGATTTTAAAATAAGAATTTAGATGTATAGATCAATTTTTCTTTTAAAAAAATTTACTTGTAAAAGAGAAATTATATTGGTAATTCTTGGAAGCTGATACAATATTGTTCCTTTCACCTTTATTTTCCAGGTTTGTGAAAATTTGAGAAAAATAAAATTTTGTTTCTGTAAATACTTGACGTGCATCCCTGATGTCTCAATGATGGCAAATCTTGAGAGTTTGAATGTTGAGGGCTGTTGCAATTTAGTTGAGGTTCATCGATCTGTTGGAAATTTAAACGAACTGTCTTATTTGGATGTTACATATTGCTCTAAACTTAGACGCCTTCCTAACTTGAAGTTGCCACGTCTTCAATACCTAGAACTTGAAGAGTGCACAAGTTTTGAGAAATTTCCAAATATTGTTGGGGAGATTCCTCTTTTAAGTTTCATTTCTATTGATAACAGTCCCATTCAAGAACTGCCTTTATCAATTGAATATCTCATTGGGCTCGAAGTTATATCAATAGTGTCATGCAAGAACCTTAGAGATCTCCCTCGAAGCATTTGTAAGTTGCCACGTCTCAAGAATCTTTGGATTTCGCGTTGCACAAACCTTGGAAGGTTTCCAAAATCGTCGTCGTCATCATCAACAAATTTGGGCTGGCTGGCTTCGTCAAAGAGGAACAAAACTCAAGATATGAGCCTCTCTGTTGGGTGGTTTCCAGCTTTGAAACGGTTGAGCATCTCTTACTGTAATCTAGCAGAAGTTGATTTCCTCAAGAGTCTTCATTGCCTTTCCATGCTAGAAGAATTACATCTATCAGGAAACAATTTCATTAGCCTCCCTGCATCATGTATCACTAGATTTACCCATTTGCAATCCCTTAAATTGAATGATTGCGAGGGGCTTCGACAAAAGAATGCAAGTAGTGGTGGAAAATCCTTCATCGATAATTTAACGATGATGATTCCTATATTATATAGATTCTGTGGAAAAATGATAACTACAATTAAAATTAGAGGAGGGGAATTACCAGAATGGTTTTGGCATCAAACTAGGGAGAATGGGATGTGTTTCCGAGTGCCTCCACCTAAAAATGCCAAGTTAGCAGGTTTGGTTGTCGGTATTGTTTTGAAACGTCGAGAAGGTTCTGAGCCGAGGCCCCTTTATTACCTCAATTTGAAGTTCTCTATCATTAATAATGGTCGCCAATTAGACTGGAATAGACTGGAATCAGATGGAGTATTGTGGCTGTTGTGTCTTCCACGTGGTGCCCTCAAGTGGTCGGATGAGATCACCAATGAAGGGGATCACTTTGGTGTTTCATTTCAATGTGATGTATTCCCAGGCACAGTAGTGGACAGGGATAAATATAATAAAAGATTGGGAGTTCATTTTGTATTCGAGCAAGACGACAATATGGATGATAATGATGATGATGATCCAAGAGTAGTCCGGCATTACTGTTCTCCTAACAATACGAACAAGATAGTCTTGGAGAACGATAATTGTTGCCAACCATAGCAACAGCTAGCAGAAGAACAGGCACCAACACATTGTGGAGGACCTGATTATATATTTGATTCTTGAAATATTATTTTTTGTTCTAAAATTTAAAAAAATTGAATTAGTTTTTATATTTTTGTTTAAAAATTTGAAAAATTTGTAATTACTATATAATAGTTTACTTTTATTTTCTAAAAAGAGTGAATTTTATGACTTGGGGGCTTTTAAAAAACATTCATTAAGCTTTTTATTTTTTGTTTTTTTTAGACAGATCATTGTTGGAATCTTATAATCGGCTGTCTTTACTCTTCGTTTTGGTTGCTTTATTATTAACTTATTTTGTGATGAGATTGATATATTGTGTAACCACTTTTTTTAAGAAACTCATTTTACACCTCTTTTGAAGGTTCTTCAAGGTAAACTATTCTCAATTAAGAGTAATGTTATGTATAAGTATTAAGTATGCAAGTTTTTCATATTAAAAATAATAATAATAATAATGATGATGATGATGATGATGATGATGATGCACGTTCGATACAAATTCTTTTATAAAAAATAAATAAATCTCACAAAAAATAGACTTATCTTTTTACATTTTTATATGCTAAGATCTACCTTATTATAAAAAAAATGCTCTAAAGACCTTTTTTTGTATTTTTTATAAGAAGAGGACATTACTCTAATTTTATTGATAAGTCTCACTTATGACGAAAGAAAACTGTGGTTACTCAAACAAATACCTGATGATGGGTTCATGTTGCTTGCTAGCAAACTGCAGTACAAGAGAGAGAGAGAGAGGTCTTTGGTTCAATAGAGAGAGGGGTTTTCGGTGAGAGAGAGAGAGAGAGGGGTGGGGGGCTGGACAGAAAGTGAGAAATACTCATCTGTAGCACGGCGAACCAGACTAGATAAAGGATCACTTACGTGTCACTAATTCATTTGTCTCTGTTTATTTCCATTTATAGGATTATCCTGTCCGAAGCATTTCTCAAGCACATTTAGTAACTTGTTTATGTTACATTATTTGATTTGGAATATAAATTTTAAAATTTAAATTTTACAAATCAAATTTTATTATTTAAGTAATGTGAATAATATGCTCTATACACCGATTTAAAAATAAAATAACTCTTTCAATTAGTAGAATATATGATATAATATCATTATCAAAGAAGATTCTAATGTACGATTTGTAGCAACTCCTTAGAATAATAGTTAAACAACGACATCAACCCAAAGTAGAAGTTGGGCCTAAGCTCACAAGATGTGCATCCTTTCCAATTATTTGCTACTTTCATAACAGATTTTACTTGGTGAATGAGAAATGATATAGTCCACAACCAATCAGTCTTATCTCTGCAGAAAACACAACTGGGCTTCTCCTATCAAGAGAATCTAAAGACTTGGGAAATGAAGAGTACTCACCAGCAAATGCTACCTTGGAAAAATCCTAGTCAACCAAATCACATAAGTACTTATTTTGATGCAACAGTCAGGATCTCATCTTCATGGGCCTTTGCAGTAAGTCGTGATTTAGAAGGGAATGTAATATAAATATGGGCAGAGGAAATTGAAACAACAATCCCAGTAGTAGCAGAAGTGCTTGTAGCTAAACTTGCTATTAATAGGGCAAAGCATCTACAGTTCTCAAATGTCACTTTGGAATGAGATTCTCTCATTGTAATATCAGCTATTCAAGGATCATTCTCAGAATGACAAATCTTTCTCATCTTAGATGACCTAGCCCTTATCTTAGCTTCTCATAAAGGATGCTGCTTTGAAAAAATTAATTGATCTCAAAATCGATTTATGCATTTGATTGAGTTGAAATATTGCATATTTTATATATTTAAAACTAATATATTTTATTTATTTTATTACATTATTATTGGTTTTATATGGAAAAAAATATTAAGATGAATAAATCTGTATTGTGATTTAAATTGATTAATAGTATGATTTTATGCTTAATTTTATAACTTGTGATTTAATTAGACAATGTTCATTCACATGCACAATATATTTTTGATATCCTATTTTTTTTTTCTAATTTTTTTTTTTTATATAAGTCAAGAAATAAAAATTATTAAAAAATAAAATAATTTCACGCACAGGAGCTATTTGACTCATGCACGGTACGGGAGAATTGATTTTTGATAAAAGGCCAATTCACTGACATGGGGTAAAAGCATATTATTATTCATTCAGAGCATTAGTCGCCGCACAGGAGAGTGGATGCATTAGATTCATTTTCAGCCGCACACATATCGCATTTGGGGGGCATTTTATTCAATCTAGGCCGCACAGAAAAGGGGGGACTTTTATTTCTTTTGGGATTTGTACATGCGCCTCACACTTCCTTTTCTTTCAGCTTAATTCATTCATGCATACGGGACCTAGAGCGCCGGACACATAATTATTTTTTGGGCATCCATGCACCGCCGTTGAAGAACTCTTTGAGAGATATCCAGAGTCCTCTCCTAGCAGGGTGAGGTTTTTCTCTCTTTCTTTTGAGGAAGAGTGACGTCTCTTGGATCAGCTAAGCTGGTTTGAAGAGTGAACAATGGAGGAGGACTTAGCTAGACAGTGGGAAGGCTTATGTCTTACGGAGAAGGAACAAGAGGAGGTGGTTTTACCAACCAAGTCAGTTACCAAAGCTACACAACAAGGCAAGCACTGCCTATTAGCCATGATCATAATAGACAGACAGGTGAACCGAGAAGCTTTCAAGTCTACAATGACAAAAGTATGGAGGTGTGAGAGCTGGTTTCAGTTCTCAGAAGTTGGCATGAACCAGTTCTTGATTGAGTTCCATCGAGAGAAAGATCTAAACCAGGTGTTAAGGGGCAAGCCTTGGTCCTTTGACAGGTGGTTGATATGCCTCCATGTATTTGAAGGAAACAAATCTATCAATGAAGTTCCTTTTAATAAGGAGGAGTTCTGGATACAGGCCTACAACTTACCTTTAGCAAGTATGACCTATGAAGTGGGATTCCAGATTGGTGGAAAGCTTGGTAGATTTATAACAGCAGAAGTTGATGACAGAGGCATTGGATGGGGCAAGTTCATGAGGATAAGGGTGGAGATGAGTATTACAGAAGCCCTCATCAGAGGAATATTTTTAACTCTTGAAGGAAAGAAGACCTGGATCCCATTAAAGTATGAGCGTCTTCCTACCTTCTGCTTCAGGTGTGGGACTGTTAAGCACTCAAAGCAAGGTTGTTCCATCAACTCTATGGATAATAATCAGCTGCAATATGGGGCTTGGCTGAGGGCCCCTGCAGTGAAGGATAAGGAAACCTCCAACAAGAAGTACGGGGAAGAAGGGAAGCAGAAAAACACAGAAGAGCAGCCATGGAAGCAGGGTGGGGAGGTCAGGGATGAAGGGCAAAACAGTAAGTCTGACACTGCAGAACCTTTTGTTCCTTCTGATACCAAACAGTCTACCAGCTTTTTT
Organism: Carya cathayensis; assembly: GCA_011037825.1. NCBI lineage: Eukaryota > Viridiplantae > Streptophyta > Magnoliopsida > Fagales > Juglandaceae > Carya > Carya cathayensis. The sequence goes on along the minus strand of QGSO01000195.1, from coordinate 1,596,963 downwards.
GCAGAAACAAAACAGGAGCTTATTAAGGAAAAGTTGACCATCCCAATTTGGAAAGGTCCTGAGCAACCTTCTCATACAACAAAAGCGTGCCTCATGCAAGGCATAGAGGAAGCACATGGACCACCAGTCAATGACTGCCTAGGTAAAAACCAGAAAACAACTCTGGTCCCCATGAACAGCCTGGACTTGAGAGCCCAGGCTACATCCTTGGCCCTTTTTGTCTCGGATCAGGTCCAAGTTCTAGAAAAAATAAAAACAAGATCAACTTGGAAGAGGAAAGCAAGGGAGCATAAACCAACTAGCCAAATAACAGAACCAAAGAAGACCAAAGAAAGTTTTCTAAGTGGGACTAAGAGAGAAGTCTCACAAAACAATGCAGGAGAAGAAGTCAAGATCATTAAAAAAAGGAAAAAAGAGGTGGTGCAAGATGCAAGTCCCAACAGAGATGAAGTGGTGGAGGCTGTGGCACAACCCCACCCTACCCAATGAGTTGTTTAAGTTGGAACTGTCAAGGGCTTGGGAACCCTCGAACAGTGAATAAGCTGCATCTTATGGTGCAAAACAAGTCCCCAAATTTTGTTTTCCTTATGGAAACAAAATGCAACAGAACAAAGGTGGAAGCTGTCAAAAGGAGATTACACTTTGAGAATAGCTTTGTAGTCAATTCGAGAGGATCAAGTGGTGGGCTGGCCTTCCTTTGGAAAGAGGACATGGAAGCAGAAGTAGTGTCATTCACACAGCATCACATTTCACTTTTAGTGAAAGGCTTGAAGGAGGGAGCCCCATGGCATCTAACTGGGTTCTATGGTCACCCAATGACAATAAAGAGGCAAGAAAGTTGGCTTTTACTACAAGCTCTTAAACCTGCAAACCCACTAGGATGGATGTGTATAGGTGATTTTAATGAAATAATGAGTTATGGTGAGAAGTGGGGAGGATCACTGAGACCATACAAACAAATGGAGGCCTTTAGGAGTGCTGTAAACAGATGTGGCCTGAATGATATGGGATACCTTGGAAGTAAATTTACATGGTCTAATGGAAGGCAAGGGAAAGCCTTCACCAAAGAAAGGCTTGATAGAGCCTTCAGCAACTCTGCCTGGGCACACATCTTCAATGACGCCAAGGTTTTTATACTCCCAGCGCTGAATTCAGATCATAATCCACTATGGGTTACCATGGAGCAGATTCAGCCACCTAGAAACAGACAACAAAAGCCTTTTAGATATGAGGCATGCTGGTTACTATAGGAAGAAAGTTCTAAACTTATCGAGGAAGCTTGGAGGGCACCAAGACAAACTATGAGCAAAATGCAAGCCACCATTGACAGACTCAAACACTGCAAGCTTAAGCTGACTCAATGGAGTAAGAAGACATCATGCACTGCAAGGAGAGAAGTCAGCATTCAAATGGACTACATCTCAAAATTACAAGAGAGGAACACAGGCCAGCTAACAGAGGAGATAAAACAAGCACAGCAAGGGGTAAATAAACTTCTTGAGGCAGAGAACATTAAGTGGAAACAAAGAGCCAAACAAAGGTGGCTGGCTGAGGGGGATAGAAATACAAAATATTTCCACCAATGTGCTTCAGATAGGAGGAAATCAAATGTAGTCAGGAACTTGATGGATAGTAATGGACAAGCTGTAAATTCGAAAGAAGGCATTTGTGACCTTTTCCAAGTATATTTTACAGAACTTTTCACTTCCTCTAAACCCAGTAATCCAGATCCATGTATAGCTACAATGGAGGCTCGAGTGACTGCAACACAAAACTTCATGCTGACTAAGCCCTACACCATGCAAGAGGTGGAAGAAGCTCTTTTTAGCATGAATGGATTAAGCTCCCCAGGACCAGATGGCTTCCCTGCAGTATTCTACCAAAAGAATTGGTCAGTAGTGGGCCCACAGGTGTGTGACACTGTTCTACATGCCCTTAATTCAGATGGCAACGTAAGGGACATAAACAGCACTTTCATTGCCCTAATCCCCAAGAAGAAAGTCCCAACTACAGTCACAAAGTTCAGGCCAATCTCCCTTTGTAATGTACTCTATAAACTTATCTCCTAATGCATAGCCAATAGATTGAAGAAAGTACTACCTAGTATCATTTCTCCTTCTCAATCTGCCTTTATTCCTAATAGACTAATAACTGATAATGTTATTGTTGCTTTTGAGGCTTTGCATACTATGAAATGTAAATTGTCAGGAAAAGAAGGGTATATGGCACTAAAATTAGACATGAGCAAAGCCTATGACAGAGTTGAGTGGGACTTTCTCAGAGCTGTGCTTCTCAAGATGGGTTTCTGCAGCCAATGGGTGGCACTAGTGATGAGATGCATAGAATCTGTCTCCTATGCTCTCCTAGTGAATGGTGATCCACAACAAGAGTTCCTACCTTCTCGAGGCATAAGACAAGGTGACCCACTGTCACCTTATTTTTTCATTTTGTGTGCAGAGGCACTTAGCAACATGATTGACAAGGTTGGAGACAACAAACTAATTAATGGGATACCAATAGGAAAGAGTCAATTAAGAGTTTCTCACCTCTTTTTTGCAGATGACAATCTGATTTTTTGTAAGGCAAATGTTATGGAATGGAATAGAATGATTACTCTCTTGAGGACATATGAGATGGCATCTGGCCAAAGATTAAACCTTGAGAAAACCTCCATTATCTTCAGCAAAAACACAGCAATACAGACCCAAGATTACATACTGTCAATTGCAGGCATAAGGTCTGGTTTGGCTTATGAAAGGTATCTAGGTTTACCATCTGTGGTGAGGTGAAACAAGCTTAGATCCTTCAAAGATATTCTGGACAAGATCAGAATGAGGCTGAGCAATTACAGAACTAAAACACTCTCTCAAGCAGGGAAGGAATCTACATCAAAGCTGTGATCCAAGCCTTACCCACCTACACCATGAGTGTCTTCAAACTCCCTACCTCCTTCCTCCAATCCATCAATAGTGTTATTCAGCAATTTTGGTAGGGCCAGCAAGAGAAGGAACACAAAACTCATTGGGTATCATGGACGAAAATAGGACAAGCTAAGGCAATAGGGGGCCTCGGGTTTAGGGATCTAGTGTGCTTCAACAAAGCCATGCTCTCCAAGCAATGCTGGAGACTTATCCAAGACCCTAATTCCTTGGCTGCTAAAGTCTTAGAAGCCAAATACTATCCTAAATTGAACTTTCAAATAGCAAAATTAGGGTCCAAGCCTTCCTTTGTGTGGAGGAGTTTTCTTGCTGCAAGACAGGTCATAGAAGATGGGACTTCATGGAGGGTTGGAACAGGCTCTGAGATTCACATATGGGAAGACAAATGGTTAGGCTCTCCTAGGCCTAGCAAAGCTACCAGCCCAATCAAAAATCTAGATGGCAAGGCTAAGGTTGCAGAACTGATCAACTCTGAAACCAAGACGTGGAAAGCTGATCTAGTACAAGATACCTTTGATGAGGGGGAAGCAAAATTGATATTGCAAACTCCTATTAGCTCCATGGAAACCAAAGATAGAGTCATATGGAATGGAACAAATGAGGGGTCTTTCTCTGTAAAAAGTGCATACCATATGGAAAAAGCTAGGCAGGAAGCAAGTCTAGACCAAGCATCATCGAGTAACATGTATCAGGAAGTATGGAATAAGATCTGGCAGCTTAGAGTAACTCCTGGTGATAAAATGTTCCTGTGGAGGGCCTGCCACGAGGCCCTTCCCACCCAATCTAAACTTTTTAAAATGAGAATGGTCAATGATCCCCTATGTCCCATTTATTGTAGGGAAAATGAAGATGTTCTCCATGCATTATGGAGCTGTACAGCAGCAATGGACGTGTGGAGTCTATGCTCCAAAAGAATCCAGAAAAGATCCTCTCTGCAGCTCCTCATGCTTGTGTTCTTTGATTATTTAACTAAGGTGCTGGATGAAGAAGAAGTCCAGGAATTTGTGGTTGTGGCAAGGAAAATCTGGTGGAGAAGGAACTCATACATATTCAACAAAGAATTCACTAAGCCTCATATTATTGTCAAGGACACTAGATCATTGTTAGACATGTTGGCAGAGAAGGATATTGACCTTAACAGCAAAAAATCACCAAGTTGCACCTCAAATGAAGTATGGCAGGCGCCCTCATCAAACTGGTTTAAGATCAACTGGGATGGGGCAGTGGACAAGGCTAGAGGAATGATTGGAATAGCAGTAGCAATAAGGGATAGTGATAGCCAAGTTATTGCCACTATGAGGCTAAGGAAACAGGTCCTTCCCGACCCTCTTCTAGCAGAAGCATATGGTGCCTTACAAGCAGCTAAATTTGGCCTAGATCTTGGGTTGCAACAAGTCATCATTGAAGGAGACTCTTTGCAAGTCACAAAAGCTCTACAAGAGGGAAAAGAAGCATGGTGTAGTGCTAGCATGTACATGAATGAAACAAGGTCATGTCTTTCTTATTTTGCAAAGTGGGAAGTTTCTCATGTTAGGAGAAATGGTAACATTATAGCTCACTTGTTAACAAAAGATGCTCTTACTAGTCCAGATTTAATTGTAACAATGGAGGAAACCCCTCCATTTATATCATCATTTTTATAATGAATTGATAGAAGAGTTTTCCTTTAAAAATAAAAGAACTCTTTGAGAGGTTTACAATCTAACTTTCTTCACTTGTTTCAATTTTTATTTCCATTCATTTGACTTGTTTTTTTTATTTATTACTTTTTATTTAATTTCAATTTAAATTTTATGGTGTATTCTTGATATTTTTGGCTTAAAAATTTAAGTATTTTAGTTGCTATTTATTTTATTTTATGTTAGTTATTTTTTTTGTTTCTTTAAACTTTCATTAAATATGTATTACAATTACATTTTAGATTGATTAAAGGCTAATTAAGATTTAAATAATTTCAGTTTATTATTTAATTTTCAGATTAATTAAAATTATTTAGCTTAATTGAATCTTTAATTGTTAATTTCAATTTGCTAGTCTTTTACGTTCCTTTTCGACACTAAAAAAAAATTGAAAAGCATGAATCTAGTATATGACTAGTGCCCTTTTTATTTCCGTTGCACTCTTCCATTCATTGCACATACCACCACTTTTGTTTGTAAAACTTTGTACCATTTTATACAAGTTTAGATTTAAACAACTTTTCCCGATGAGACGATTTAGGAATTTTATTCCTAATTATTATATGACATTCTCTTGCACTTAGGATAACATTTGTGCTACTCATTTTTAAGTGAGTTGGCATTTTGTAGAGCAATGGGCAGCAACCATGATGTGATTGGTTGTATTACCGTAGCTATTTTACCTTCTAGTATTATTTTATTTGATAGTGGCAAAGACCCTCCTGTTGTAACTTGAACTATTATCTATATATATACAAGCTTGATTAGGAAGAGAGAGAGAGAGAGAGTGGCTAATATATACGTACACTCTCGCATGTACCCAAATTTGTGCAATTATAATTGGCCTATGAATAAAAGATGTGTTTTTTATAGTAAACAAAGGGTTTTATGAGCATTTTGTATTGTAATGATCACGGAGTACTGGAAGTCTCCATCATCTTCGGCGATTCTTAAACATAACTACCAGCCACCTCTCAAATATTCATACCATTTAACAAAGAATTATGAAAAAAGCGGTCCATTGATACCCGAGAAAGAGAGATCTAGAAAAAAATTAATTAAGAAAACCGCATTGAGAGAGGGTTCGATTAATCCAGACTCTACCTTCCAAACGTTAATTTTACCTAAATAAATGTCTTACCAAATAAAGACCAAAAAAGAGGAACATAAAGTCATAAACATTAAAAATCCACCCCAATTGTTATCATTATTATTGTTGTTCTTCTTTTCTTGCCTTTCTTTTTTTAAGAAAACACAATATGTCATGTAACACTTCATTTCCTACGGTTAGAAACGTCATTTTTAGAAATTCTAGAGAACCGGTGTACTCCTACTAAACTTTTCTTTAAAATATTTTCTTTTATTCTAAATGAAACGCTAAGTACAAAAGATCCTATATAATATACAAAACCATTCTTTATAAATAAATATATATATATACACACTAAAAATATAAAAGTCTGCGTGGAAGTATTTATTAAAAAATTTCTTGAATTCTATATTAAAAACATAACTTAAAATTTCTGTACATAATCTAGGCCTCTGTCATGCCTCCCAGAGCCAAGTCCTATCCTACGTCTTTATTCTCATAAATATTCTTACTTGGGATGGTTTAAAGACATAAAACAACTAAAATGAGTCAATGACTCAGTAAGAAACTTATTATAGCATAAAGATACTTCACATAAAGTTTTTCATAAAATATTTCATGTTGAGAACTTAAAATCAGACTGTTCATATGTATGTTATGACATGCATGATAATGAATTATGATGAATGATATGCTTGAAGATATCATGAGATGCATGGTACGTAAATACTTGCTTCCAAAGAACCGGCTTGAATAATAATATATAACTAGCTAATGTATGTTAGTCCTAATTTATGATCAAGCTACTAACCTCATAGTGCTAATCCAATCTTTTTGGAGTGAAGCTTATTTCCCATAGACTAGGCAAGTAATTTTTGTAATGAATTTAACGCAATCTCCTTTGAAATTTGATTTTGTACAAAGTAAACATTATTATCATGAGTCAAGCCTCTATGGCATTATGGTACAAGAATTTAAATAACTGGGGTTGGTGTCTAGAGAACAAATATGCACTTGAGGAAATAAAAAGGTCCGTAATGTAATTGCACAAAAATTCTTCCGGTGGAAAAGGGTAAAGTAAAACAATTGGAATTTGGAAAGGAAAAGTAGCATTTGGAAGCTAAAGGAGTTGAAAGCAGCATGTCCAAGCTTATAAATAAAACATTTGAAATCAGTGCTATTTGGTGAGATAGAAAGAGCAAGAGCAATCTAGAGAGAGGGCAGATCCGAGAGCTTACTTAGAGAAAATTCTGGACTTGTTAGGCGTATGGTTGACAATGAAGAGAAATAAAAATCACTAGAGGGCAACATTGTGCAACAGGGACTCACCAAGAAGGTGCGATAGTGAAGGGAGTGACCGGTTAGCTGGTTCTGGGTGTCTTGGTTTGAGGAAGGAAAGGCTACAATGAGAGTGGGTTGTGTTGTTGAGATTGCAAATGGATACATGGAGGAGGTGTTACAGTGTGTAGTTATCGAAATTGTGAGAAATGTATTGTTGTCAAAAGATTGCAGAAGCAAGGGACTTTAAAGATAGGAGAGTGGCGTTGAAGTATGGGATTGGAATTCTATTTGTGACCACCGTAAGTGAAGATCGGTCATGGTCACCTAGAAGATAGGGAGGGTGAGTTCAATTTGGATTTGGTTAGTGGTCATGGTCACCGAGAAGTTAGGGAGGGTGAGTTTAATTTGGGCTTGGTTAGTGATTGTGGTGGCACTAATCGAGCAGTTCATTTGACCTGGGACTTAGCAAATCTTAAATTTTAAAATGAGTCTAACTCGTCCAAGAAATATCTTTGGACTTTTAGAAAAACTACTTTGGTCAATTTCCAATGGTTTACTTGGTCCATAAAATATTAATTGGGCTTAAGTCCAATATCGTTCATCAAATCTAATTTAGGCCCAATTAAATTGACCTTAAAATATTGGACTGGGTCGTTACAAACTCCACTGCTTATCAAAATTTCGTTCTCGAAATTTTGCTAGTACCTAAAACAACTCACATACTTATCCGCCACATGCTTTCCATGTCTCTATTTTAAATCATCGATCCTTTGTCAAACCTAATATTACAAAACTATAGTCCTCCAATATTTTTTCCTAGACCTTGCATATTCCACCCTAAAAATGTACACCTCAATAATATTCGAGTAAAAGCCTAATAATAATTTCACCAAATAATTATCTTAATTCCACATAAAATAGTAATTAAAATCTCAACATGATGAAATAATAAATAAAACACTCTATTTTGTTGCCAATGACACTTTTTGGTGCTACGCCTTTGCCTAGCGCTGAGCCTCATGGCGTTGGGGCTATATCAGGTGAGTATCAGCTGGGAGCACTTGGCCAGCATCAACATGAGGTAGACTCGACTAATCTGCTAGCTATTACAAGAGGCATAGCTCGACCGCTCTGCTATGGCGAGAGATGCACTCAATAGCCTTGAGAGATTTTCGCCAAATACGAAATATGTTAGTATAGATAATTTGAAAGTTTGAAATTTGCAAACCTAAGCCGTTTCGCTAGAGTGTGATGAAGGCTTTAGGTGCACAGGTGAGACCTACGGGTTGTCGTGCTTTGGTAATGATGAAGACTCAAGATGCCTGCGATACCAAAAGGTCTATTCTAATGATAACAAAGTAAGATACCTGAACGGTGCCTAAGATGGGCTTCATATGTAGTGTTCTACGCCACTGAGGTGATCAGCAATCATAGTGCACTATTGATCAACTCTTTTGTCTTCATGTTCCTAGTTGTTTGCTCCAGATCGAATTATTTGATTTATAGATATTCCATCATGTGCTCTCCATCGCGTGCTCTTAATAAGTGCTTACTAGTGTAAATGCCTTCGGAAATTTGAGAGATAAGCTTGAGGTGACATGGAGGAGATGCTATAGCTGAACTTGGTGTAGTGATGTAAATTGCATGGTGGCTCAAGTCATGTGCTTCCCCATGGTTTTGTCTTTGCTGGTGGTGACTTAGAGCAGGGTTTGTTTCCTTTCTCATCGACATGACTTGGTGCCGCTACTGCAGAGGAGGAGAGCGGTGTTGGAACCAAATTGGTTTGCTCTTCAATCGTTTCCCGTGGTGCATTTGGTGGCTGCGGTGTTGGAGTAGCCATAAACAGCAAGGGTTGTGCATGGGAAGTGTTGCACCTAGGTGAACTTTATAACGAGAAGGGACCTATAGTGGTATGGAGGTTCTACTGTGGGGCCTCGGAGTGGCGGCCACGTAGTGTCATGGGCAGTTGCGGAACCACAAATGCTCGCCACAGACACCTTGGTCTGGTTTCTTGCCATAGGTACGTTGCCCACCTCAAAGACTTGCTTGCCAGTTTGGTTGGTTATATCAATGGGGCTGTTCTGAATGTGCCACAGGTGAGGGATGTTTCAGTTGTAATGGACAATGCCACTTGCAATTTCTTAACTCCTTGCCAGTAGGTCCAACTCCTGTGACACTGCCAATGTCTTTGTTGCCAAAATTTGTTGCATGATGTACATCCCCCAGGGACCAGCTTTGAATGGAACCTTGCATGAGACATGCATCTTTCACCTATCTCCCCTGGGTCGAATGTGGTGGTTCCTTCGATGCTGGGGATAGACAACGCCAGTGACTTAAGCGAGGCTTAGTAGGTTTTTGCTGTGAGCAACAATCGGCATCAAGCAAGTTTCCCGTGGTGTGCACAAGTGAGTATGGTGAGGAACAATGTTGTGGTCGAGAACCACCATGCCGACAATAAAATATGTCGACGAGCTAGGTGGTGGTTGAGTTGGTTTTGTTGGTGAGTGACAATTGGCGTCGTGCAAGCTTCACGTGGTGTGCATGGGTGAGAATGGTGATGAACGGTGATGAGGAGCACGATGCCATTGGTGGGTTTGCACCTTCGATGTTACCATTACACTTGCGAGGGGCTGGTGATGCAGAGGCTTTACGATTAAACTCAACCCATGTATGTGTAGAGAACTGGTCGGAGACAGAGATGATTTTAAATAAAAGAAGAGACGAAATTTAACGTGGTTCGGCAATTGCCTACGTCCACAACTGCTGTAACTTCACTATGAAACAATTTTTACAAGAGCTTCTCACCCACTCTCCTTCTCTCTATTTTCTCTCTTCTTTCTCTCTTCTCTCACGCTCTCTATCCCACATCTTATACAACTGAGCTCTCTCCTATTTATAGGAGAGAGTAGCCTACCATTTGCAATGGTGGGTGGCCTAACAATGATGGGTGGCCTAACAAGGTGGGTGGGTTGCAAACCCAAACCCATTTCATACTTGGTTTGTCTCCATTCATAACAATCTCCCACTTGGAGACAAATAAGTCTACATATCTTCATAGCAACCATCACAGCAACTTCAAGTCATGCCTTTAAGTACGGAGGCCAACTGAAGCTACACACAGCTTCAGTTTGTCAGCAGTAACTGCTTTTGTAAACATGTCTGTTGGGTTCTCTGTTCCTCGAATCTTCTCAAGTATCAATTGTCCACCATCGAGAAGAGATCGAATAAAATGGTATCGCAACTGTATGTGTTTTGTTCTGGAATGAAAAGCTGGATTTTTTTGCAAGAAAAATAGCACTCTGACTATCACTGTGCAGAATACATTTTTCATTTTTCTTTCCCAATTCCTCCAAGAATGAGTGCAACCAAACCATTTCCTTCCCCGCTTCAGTTATAGCAACATATTCTGCTTCTGTAGTTGAGAGAGCAACAATCTTCTGTAACTTAGAAGCCCACGATACAGCTGTACCACCCAGCGTATATACAAATCCAGTAGTACTTTTTCTGCTGTCAACGTCACCTGCTAAATCAGCATCTACATATCCCTGTAGCTTTAAACCTGCTTTTGTAAAGCATAGTGACGTATCTGAAGAGCCTTGTAGATATCTCAAAATCCACTTGACTGGATTACTCATGTACCTACTCACAGCTCCCACTGCTTGTGCAATATCTGGCCTTGTACAGACCATGGCGTACATAAGACTACCAATAGAAGATACATAGGGTATTCCGTTCATGCATTCTTCCTCTTTCTCCTTCTTTGGCGACTGATCCTTAGTTAGTCGAAAGTGACTAGCTAAGGGTGTGCTCACTGGTTTCGCCTTGTCCATGTTAAACCTTTTGAGCACCTTCTTCACATACTCCTCCTGCGAGAGCTTAAGAGTACCATTAGCCCTGTCTCTAATAATTCTCATACCAAGGATTTGTTTTGCAGCACCCAAATCCTTCATCTCAAACTGCTTTGACAACTGCTTCTTCAGTTTATTGATCTCCTCGATGCTTGACCCTGCAACGAGCATATCATCCACATACAATAGTAGGATAATATAAGAGTTGTCAAAATTCTTCATATAGCAACAATGGTCAGCCTGCAATCTTGTAAATCCATTACTGCACATGAAGTTGTCAAACTTTCGGTACCATTGTCGTGGAACTTGTTTTAGGCCATACAAGCTCTTATTCAGTTTGCAAACTAGATTCTCTTTTCCCTTTACTGAGAATCCTTGTGGCTGGTGCATATAGATGTCTTCCTCCAAATCACCATGAAGGAATGCAGTCTTCACATCTAACTGCTCAAGATGTAGATCCTCTGCAGCTACAATTGCCAATACTAGCCTGATCGTGGTCAATTTTACGACTGGGGAGAAAATGTCTGTGTAGTCGACACCTTCCTTTTGTTGAAACCCCTTTACGACCATTCTGGCTTTGTAGCGCTTGCTACCATTGTGCTCTTCCTTAATTCTGTACACCCATTTGTTATGCAAAGCCTTCTTGCCTTTTGGAAGCTTAGTTAGCTCCCATGTCTGATTTGACATCAGTGATTCCATCTCATCTCGCATGGCTTTCTCCCACTTGATCGAGTCTTCAATTTGTAGAGCTTCATCATAATTTTCCGGTTCACCACTATCTGTTAGCAGGATGTAGTATAGAGATGGTGAGAACCGCTGTGGTGGCCTGATCGTCCTTGAAGATCTTCGAATAACAGTGAGTGGTGTACGTTGTTCGATCTGTGTATCATCATTCTCTTGATCCTCGTTCTGATCAGTGTTGACTCGAGTAACATCAAAGTCAACAACCTCAGGTTTCTTTGGCTGCTCCTCAGGTTCAGCTTGTGACCTAGCTTTGTACAGAATCTGCTCATTGAAAATTACATTTCTACTTCTGATGATTTTGCGATTTTTACCATCCCAAAATCGATAGCCAAATTCTTCATCACCATAACCAATGAAAAAACATTTTCTAGATTTGGCTTCTAACTTGTTACGATTAGTAGAATCAATGTGAACATATGATACACAGCCAAAAACTTTCAAGTGAGAAACATTTACCTTCTTTCCGCTCCAGACTTCCTCTGGTAGATCGAACTTTAAGGGAACTGAAGGTCCCCGGTTAATCAAATAGGCTGCAGTGTTAACTGCATCAGCCCAAAAACATTCAGGCAATCCTGAATTCAACCTCATGCTTCTGGCACGTTCGTTGAGAGTTCTGTTCATGCGTTCAGCTACACCATTCTGCTGCAGTGTTCCAGGAATAGTCTTCTGAAATCTAATCCCATTTGCAGCACAGAATTCTTTGAACCCTCCGTCGATATACTCTTCGCCATTGTTTGACCTCAGACATTTCAACTTCAAGCCTGTTTCATTTTCAACCATGGCTTTCCACTTCTTGAAAGTGTCAAATGTGTTAGATTTATTTTTCAAAAAATAAACCCATACTTTCTTACTTGAGTCATCAATAAAGGAAACATAGTACCGCGATCCTCCAAGAGAAGCGACTGGGGATGGCCCCCACAAATCTGTGTGCACCAACTCTAACTTTGTAGACTTTGGAGTTCTGCCATTTTTCAAGAAACTAACTTTTTTCTGCTTCCCAAAAATGCAACCTTCACACATGTCGAAATCAGTTGATTCCAACTTTGGTAACTTCCCTTTGGATAATAGTACTTTCATTCCTTTCTCACTCATGTGACCAAGCCTTTGATGCCATAGGTTAGCATTTGCGTCAGCAATTGCAACCGTATCTCTAATGCTTGAAGTCATGTATAGAGTACTTGTTTTTGTGCCTCGAACTACTACCATAGCTCCTTTTGTTATCTTCCACGTGCCACAGGTAAATAGTACCGAATGCCCATCAGCATCAAGTTGTCCTACAGAAATCAGGTTCCTCATGAGCTTGGGAACATGTCGCACCTTCTATAGCAACCATGCATTTCCATTGGGTAGATTGATTCGTACATCTCCCATGCCTTCGATTTCCAACGCTTCATTATCTGTTAAGTACACCTTCCCGAAATCACCAGTGACATAATTCTGCATGATTTCTCGGTGTGCTGTAGTATGGAATGAGGCTCCTGAATCTAACACCCAAGATTCAATTTGGTTGTCGACTGAAAAGAGTAAGGCATCTCGGAGATCTTCTGTTGTGGCATTAGCAGAGTCATGCTCATTCTTCTTCTTTGCTTCCTTGCAATTATTTCTGAAGTGGCCAATCTTGCCACAATTCCAGCATTGTACTTGTTTTCCAGACCTAGATTTACTTCTTCCTCAGCGATGCCATTGGTGGGTTTGCACCTTCGATGTTACCATTACACTTGCGAGGGGCTGGTGATGCAGAGGCTTTACGATTAAACTCAACGCATGTATGTGTAGAGAACTGGTCGGAGACAGAGATGATTTTAAATAAAAAGAGAGACGAAATTTAACGTGGTTCGGCAATTGCCTACATCCACAGCTGCTGTAACTTCACTATGAAACAATTTTTACAAGAGCTTCTCACCCACTCTCCTTCTCTCTATTTTCTCTCTTCTTTCTCTCTTCTCTCACGCTCTCTATCCCACATCTTATACAACTGAGCTCTCTCCTATTTATAGGAGAGAGTAGCCTACCATTTGCAATGGTGGGTGGCCTAACAATGGTGGGTGGCCTAACAAGGTGGGTGGGTTGCAAACCCAAACCCATTTCATACTTGGTTTGTCTCCATTCATAACAGTATGATCATTGGGTACAACGTGTTTTGGTTCTCTGTGGGGCTAGAGACCATCACGCTATAAACAAAAAACTCCGATAGGTCCGATGGTAGTTGCTGGTGGTCCTATGTGGCAGTGGGTAGCTGGTGGCTAGTCGCTTTCTAGCCAACTTCTGGGTGCTTCCGTTGGAGACCAATGTGCGGTAAGGCTTCTAGTAGCTCTATACGACCATCCGTCTGGGTGGTTGGACTTGGGCCGGGCTATGCACGGAGGTGGCAGGTAGCAACCCTTGCACATGGAAGAACTAGGTGCACGACGAGCACTATCGAAAGAGGGGGGTTGGGAAGAGCAGTTCGAAAGAGGGGGAGACTGCACAGAATTCTAAAAGAAGAAAAAAATAACACATAAGAGGTTTCGTGCGGTGTAGAAGAGATAAAGGGAGGCTGAGTAAAATTTCTCATAATAATATGAAATTGTAGGTATTGTAATTTTCTCCAATTTCATTTATTTATTAATTAATTTTTATGGAAATACCTCCTATGGACATTGTTGACATGGAAAAAGACATTTTTTAAAACGATCATTCATGTAAAAGAGACCTGTCATACCATCTGGGCCTGGAGCTTTATTATTTGGGATTTGTCTGAGGGCATTGAGAATCTCTAAATCATCTGGAATTTTGTCGAGCATTATTGGGATATCATCAAGGGGGATGTTATTAGAGCCATACAAAATTTTTTCTTGTGTGGGAAACTTCTAAAGCAAATGAACCATACAAACATTGCTCTAATCCCAAAAACTCCTTGTCCTAATTCCCCGAGCCATTATTGCCCTATAAGCCTCACCAACGTCAGTTATAAGATCATCACCAAAATCATAGCTAATAGGCTAAAGAAGCTGCTTCCTAAAATAATTTCTCCGCTACAAACAGCCTTTGTTCCTGTCAGAAACATCAAAGAAAACACGATGATAGCTCATGAGCTCTTCCATCAACTAAAAAAGAAAACAGGAAAAAAAGGTATGATGGCTTTAAAGCTGGACATGGAAAAGGCTTTTGACAGAGTGGAATGGAATTTCCTTTTCGAAATAATGAACAGCCTAGGTTTCAGCTCAAATTGGATCAATTTGGTTAAAGAATGCATATCATCTGCAACTTACTCAGTGACTATTAATGGTTCTCCTAGAGGCTTCTTCAAGGCAGAAAGAGGACTAAGACAAGGTGACCCAATTTCACCTTTCCTTTTTATTTTAGTCACAGAAGCTCTTTCAAGATTAATTCAAAGAGAGGAAGCACAACAAAACATTGAAGGAATCAAACTGAGTAGAAGCAGCCCACCAGTATCCCATCTTCTCTTTGCAGATGACACAATTTTCTTTGCTAAAACCTCAGAAAAAAATGCTAAAGCAATAGCGGAGTGCTTAGGAAAATACCAAAACTGGTCAGGCCAAAAAATAAACCTCGCTAAATCCTCTATTTACATTACAAGGAATGTGAGCAGTCAAGACAAAGCTTCAATCTCAAATTGGCTTCCCTACAAAGCATCTTCGGCAAAATGAAATATTTGGGCCTTCCAACATCTTTCAACAGAAGGAAAAAAATAGATTATGCAGTCTTGCTAAATAAAGTTAAACAGAAACTAGAAGGTTGGAAAGCAAAACTTCTATCTCAAGCAAGGCGAACTATGTTGATAAAATCGGTGGCAAGCTCCATTCCTACCTACTGCATGAGCACCTTCCAGATTCCAAAAGCAGTATGCAAGACCCTCAACCAAATGCAGAAAAATTTCTGGTGGGGCTTCTCTAAAGATAAAGCTCACAATCTCACCCTCAAATCTTGGAAATCCATCTGCCTACCAAAAACAATGAGAGGTCTAGGCATCAGATTGACCGGAAACATAAATAAAGCTCTTTTGGCAAAAACAGGCTGGGAAATCAGTGGTCCTAATGTCGGCTTATGGCACTCTATTCTATTCTCTAAATACCTCAGAAATTCAACCTTCTGGACAACAATCTCAAAAATTTCAGATTCACCAATGTGGAAAGGCATTCTCAAAACTAGGGATCTCCTCTCTAAAGGTCGGTGCTTCCAAATCTTAAACAGCCACTGGGTTAATAGTTGGGAAGACCCATGGATCCCCTCTTTAAAAACCTTCAGGCCAACACCCATCAGGAATATGAATATCCTTCAACCCTTTACCAAAGTTTCCGACCTCATCAGTCTAAACCCGAAAGCTTGGGATATTGGGAAATTACAAAGTCTTTTCGATCAACCAAGCATAAAGGAAATTCTGAAGATTCCGTTATCCCAATCAGCACAAGGGGAAGATAAAGAAATATGGGCTCCTAATCATAACGGGAAATTCTCAGTCAAGACAGCTTATCATGCACAAGTTGACTATCCAAACTTTGAAACCCAGAATCAAAATCCCCTATGTAAGTCTTTATGGAGTCTAAAAATTCATGACCGTCATAAACTCCTCTTATGGAAAATCATCTGGAACATTTTACCTACAAAAGCGATCTTAAGTCAGAGAATTTCACAGCATATCAACACGGAATGCGCTTTTTGTAATCAAGAGGAGGAATCAACTCTTCATCTCTTTGTGGAATGTCTGATAGTCAGAATTTTATGGCAACAAGGTAGTTGGCCTTTAAATATCACAAGATTGCCAATATACTCCATCACTGATTGGGTTGAAATGATTATTCATCCGGATAAATTTCTAGGCCTTCAAGGGAAAGATAGTCACCACTTCCAACTTTATGCAGTAATCTTGCTGGATCTTTTATGGCGAAATAGAAATGAGATAGTTCACAACTCTACTAGTTTTTCCTTGGTAGAGATAAAGAAGCAACTCACTACAGCTTACGAAAGCTACAAAAATGCTTGGCTTAAATGCTCCTGGTCTAAAGATCAAAATCTCAAGTGGATTCCTCCTCCTTTTGGATCTCTCAGCATTTCTTTTGACGCAGCAGTGAGAAATGATTACTCGGTTGCCTCAGCTGTCTGTAGAAACCATTCTGGTATTATTCTGAATATTTTCACAGAAAAAATCACCTCTTCATCTCCTTTGGTAGCTGAAGCGAAAGCGGCGTTACTTGCAGTTAATCTGGCCTGTGATACTTCCATATCATGTACGAACCGCTTAACAATTGAAGGTGATGCCCAAGCAATCTTCTCAGCAATTGAAAGTGATGTTTCTACTCCCTTTTGGGCGATTTCCCCGATTATAGAGGACATCAAATCCCAAGCAGATGTTCACCCCCTCTGGTCCTTTACCAAAATCCTTCGATTGCAAAATCGATGTGCGCACTCGGTGGCGCAATGGGCAACTACTAACCATGTGTTTGGTAACCTACCCCTTCCATCTATTCCTCGTTGTTTCTTGTATTTGGACAGTGGAAAAGATCCACCCCTTCCTTTGTAATATCTTTCTTCTATATATAATATGTGCTTGTTTAGGCAAAAAAAAAAAAAGCTAACTATATGCATACTTGAATTATTTAGTACTTCATCGATCTGTTAATGCTTTCTCAAATCAGATAACGAAGGTCATTAATTGATAACTAAATTAATTTTCGGTTGTAGTTTTCTATTAATTGGGAATTAGTAGTAATTGTTAAGAGTACTGCTAGGATACATGCCATCTAGCATTAACCGTTGGGCGCGCTCCTACGCAAAATTTACTTTTTTAATTTTTTAATTATTTTTAGTTCATTAACATTTTTAAACATTTTAAATATATATATATAATACTAATATACTCATAGTCATTTTTTTAATTAGTAAGTAAAAAAAATTTTAAAAAAATGTATGAAAGATCAAAATTAAGAGATAAAATAAAGAAATAGCATTATTCAATTGTAAATATGATTTATAAGAAAAAAAAAAAAAAAAAAAAGGATCCAATTTCATTTGTCCCACGTTTATATTAATATTTATATGGAGTCAAAAGAATTGGGCTCCTGGGAACCATCTTGGCAATGTGGGGGTGGGGCTAAGCCTAGTACTGGTAAAGTTAGTTGGATTGGTAGAACTACTGGCCCTTCCCAGAAGCAGCTGGATTTATATATGGCACACGTAGCAATTGAAAACTGGCCTTTGCAACTTGCTAGCTAGTGGGATTACTCTGAATATATCTACATATATATCTCCTTAATTCTACTACTCATTAAAAGAGATATATGTGCATGCATGCGTGTGTATGTGTATATATATATATATTTCTATTGTATATATTCCGGCAATTACGATTATGTCTCTGCAACTCGTTATTTTAGATTCAGAATGACTAAGACAAAGATAGGCAGTTTCGGAAATTCAACCTGCAGCTGAACTAAATATTTTTGACCAACCGAATGCAGAAATGCTATATATATCTATATAATGCTGGTCTTGCTCCACGTAGCATGCTACGAAAGCACGTGGCAGCTTCAGTTTCAGTGCATGAATCCGGAACTCAAATCCTCATGATCTTTCCTTGATCGATCCTCTATTTAAACCCTGACTGATTCATATTGTCACCCCCAATAAACTCACACCATCAACCCCGACCAAAGCCAAAATTCCTTATACAAACCACTCAAATTAAGATGCCTTCTTCTTCGGCTTCGGTAGTCAATGTTGTTGCCAAATCCACCATTTTTCCAGAACGAAAATCAGACCTGAAACCCCTAAAGCTATCAGTCTCCGACCTGCCCATGCTCTCATGTCAGTACATCCAAAAGGGTGTCCTCCTGTCCCGTCCACCCTACTCCATCGACCATCTCCTCTGCTTTCTCAAACGCTCTTTGTCTCTCACTCTCACCCACTTCCCCGCCCTCGCTGGCCGTCTCTCCACCGACCCTGATGGCCACATCCACATCGTCTGCAACGATGAGGGCGTCGACTTCATCCACGCCAAAGCCAAACATCTCTCCGTTCACTACCTTCTCTCTCCAGATTACGTCCCTGACTGTTTCAAAGAGTTCTTTCCCTTTGACAGAACAATCAGCTACTCCGGCCACGTCAAGCCCTTAGCTGCCGTTCAGGTCACCGAGCTAAACGATGCCCTTTTCATCGGCTGCACCGTCAACCACGCCGTCACGGACGGGACCTCCTTCTGGCACTTCTTCAACACATTCGCCGAGATTTGCAGAGGAGCGAAGAGGATATCCAAAGCACCATGCTTCTGCCGAAACACCATGTTCAATTCGCCGGCGGTGCTCAAATTCCCACCCGGCGGCCCGAAGGTGACCTTCTTTGGTGATGTGGCGTTGCGTGAAAGAATCTTTCACTTCAGCAGGGAAGCGATTCTGAAGCTAAAACTTAGAGCTAATGACCATAACCAATTGCAGACTGTGGTGGATAACAGTGTTGTCGATCAGTCCGCGGTGGAGTTACTTGGGAAGCAATGTAATGACGGTTGGAAAACCGTTAATTATGAGGATAACGATGCATCTAACGGTAAGATAACATCTGTCCTCGAGGGTTGGCTGAGGAACGACGTCTCGAACCGAACGACGGCGATATCGTCGTTCCAGTCGCTTTGTGCTCAGCTTTGGCGTTCGGTGACACGTGCGAGGAAGTTGACGGCCAGCAAAACGACGACATTCCGGATGGCCGTGAACTGTCGCCACCGGCTCGAGCCACGGCTGGACCCATTCTATTTCGGCAACACCATACAGAGCATCCCCACTGTAGCTACGGCCGGGGAGCTTCTTTCAAGGGATCTAAGATGGTGCGCCGATCTCCTGCACCAGAACGTGGTTGCGCATGACGACGCCACGGTGCGCCGGGGCATAGCGAATTGGGAGAGGGAGCCAAGTGTGTTCCCGCTGGGGAACTTCGACGGTGCATCGATGACCATGGGGAGCTCGCCGAGATTCCCGATGTATGACAACGATTTCGGGTGGGGCCGACCATTGGCGGTGCGGAGTGGGGCGGCGAACAAATTCGACGGCAAAATATCGGCGTTTCCGGGGAGAGAAGGCAACGGAAGCGTGGATCTGGAGGTGGTTTTGGCGGCCGGAACGATGGCAGGGCTTGAGACCGATATGGAGTTCATGCAATACGTATCGAGATGTAGCACCAGCGTGTGATTAATTCTTGGGGCTTTTGACGTTGGGAAGGTCAAGTCGTAAGGCCGCTGGCCGTGACAGATGGTTTACCAGTTTACCGTAGTAACTACTTCTCAAGAAGTTCAATCATCCATGTCACGTTCACAAACATCTCGTAAAAGTAAACGAGGAATGCAATTTATAAGTTTTAAATAGATTTAATTTGGCATAGATCTTTTGTAAAAGAATAAATCTGAGCATTGGGATCGGTTTGTTTAAATGACCTTTCATCTTTATATTTGACCGATTTTATGAATAAAACACTGCATCGGATTGGTTAAAGACTTTTTATATCAATTTTAAGCTACAATATTTTCATCTCCTTTTTCATTTTTGAAAAGTCCTGTAGCACGTCCAAATTCTTTCTTTATTATTTCGGCTCCTCTCTCCTGCGGTCCTCTTCCCTCCCGCGTATTACGATTCACATCCTCTCTTCTTCCAGTTTTTTTTCTTCTTCTTTCGTCTCCCATGTCTCTCCCTTCTTGCTTTTCTTTTATTTTTTTTTTCTGTTCTTTCTCTTCTTCTTCCCCCTTTCTTGCACGCAGCTCTTCTCTTTCATCTTCTCTCGAGCACGGCATCGCCACGGCTTCACTCCAACGCCGATCGCCCAACAACACGATAAAATCCGAAACCCTAACCTTGATTCTTTCATCTTGATTTTGTTGTTTGGGTTTGATTTTCTTGATGTTGTTGGAATTTTTTTGGTGGTATTTTGCTCTGGTTTTATCAGTTAAGGCATACCCATTCCGTATACCCATCTTTTGGATTTGTTTGGTCTCACTCAGTTGGATTTGTTTGGTGATATTTTGCACATTGTCATCTGCGATCCTGTGTATTGGAGGTTCAAATGCTGTTCCTTTTTCTGATATGAATATATATATTTTCTGAATTTGCTAAGAGAGCACCAGATTACAATGGGTACTCTGTTTTTGAGTTTTTTACAATGGGTACTCTGAATTTGTTGGTTTAACGTGGTCTAGCCGTGCGTGGTTTTTATCTATTTTGGTTTGATGGTAGTACCAATTTGCAAGTGAACTACTAATTAGCAAGCTTCTTTTGCAATCATGTAGTAATTACTAGTGGTAGGAGTTAATTGAATTATGTTAGAAAACCAACTGAGCAAACGGTTATTGTTGGAAGAGCATTTGATCAATGGTCTAAGTAATCCCTTTGAACTAGAAATCAATATCACATGGGTAAGCTTATATTATTATCATTATGTGGGCACAGAGAATTGGAGGCAGTTTTCGTTTAAGAGGAACAACTCATAAGCTAACCATTGCAATTAGTTTCTATGTCATTAGTTCTGAATTTGTTAAAAATGTGTTTCATCAAGGTGGCATCATCAGTACTACCTTCTCACACATACACAAAGACAGACAAAAAGAAAACTTAAAGTTAGAGGTAGTACACATATATAATACTTCCTTAGATATCCTTGCAAAGGAAAGTTAAGAACATCAAATATTTCAAACTTAGATTTCCTAGCTAAGCAAATATTTCATATTTATATTTCCTAACTAGTCATTTTTGTCTCAAATAATCCTAAACAAACATTTGTTTTTTTTTTAACTGACTAAGTGATTCAGCTAATGCTTTATACTTAGAAAGTCCTGTGCTCCCAGTTTCTATATAGTATAGCTTATTTGGTATTTACCTTCATTAATCAAGCTGCATCGATCTTGGTTGACATAAAGGAGGTACTCTGAGTTTTTTACAATGGGTACTCTGAATTTGTTGGTTTAAAGTGGTCTAGCCGTGCGTGGTTTTGATCTATTTTGGTTTGATGGTGGTACCAATTTGCAAGTGAACTACTTACCCAAAGCAACATGGTAATCTAGACTAGAAATCTGTGTAATGAGTGTCATCCTGGTGCTATGTTTCCTACTTTTCCTTGCTTAGCATGGCCTCTATTTACTTATTTTAAATATGATGGAGGGTGCATCAATAGCATTGATATTGGTGTCTAGTTTGTTACTTTGGCCAATAAGTTGTAGCTCAAGTGGTCTCCTCCCCCCTTATGTATGGGGCAGAGGATGTAATTCTGTGTTTTAGGTCTATTGGGCACGTGTAGAGCTTACCTATTAAACAAAAAATGTATTGAATAAGATTGGGTTGTTCGTTTTTATTGAGATCATTAAAACTGGAGATGCTTATACATTAAATTTATATTTTGTTTTAGGGAGAAGGATGTAGATATTGCATTTGCTCAAGACACTATTGATGAGTACAAGGTATCATGTGTTCTAATCCTTTTTCTAGATTTAATTTGTGATGATTGCAAAAGGTTATATCTTCAACATATCCATTAGGTTATTTTCTTTGCGTAGCCTTCTAATTGTGGAGGGAACAAGCAGTGCCCATGCCTTGATATCAATATATTATTCCCAAGTTGAATTGAAATTAGCTTTTAGTATATTTTCTTGTTCGGTAATGGAGTCAAGTATTGAAAAAGAAATTTCTAAGCTCATTTCCTGATCACTCTTGATTTTCGAAACTGCTTTTGTTCATCTCCCAAAATGGATCACCATAGACATATATATTATTTTTGATAGGTAATCACCATAGACGTATTGAGACCATCTTTCATATTGTTCCAATTTAAGAGTTGTCCTGAAGGTCTCTTTCTCCAAGAAGCTAGGCCTCTTTGATAGGTATGTTATTTTGTATTAAACTTTGGACAGCACTTTATGTACTGAGTTGTTATTGGAGTTATGAGTCTAGTCTTGATTTTGTACATGAATATTTGAATCAAGGATGGACACCACATTTGATGAAGATCCCTTTTTTACCACTTTGTTGCAAAGTGGTGAATAAGGAATCTTTAGTACCCTGATGACTAGCAGCCATGATAATGTTGGACTCCAAGCAACATAATTGGCAGGTGAAAAAAGGCCACCTAGTAAGAAAACACAACGAGGTGTGTCTTTCACCGTAGAGGAAGACAATCTCCTCGTGTCAGCTTAGCTCAATATTAATGTGGATGCTATCCGGGGGACAGATCAAAAATATTCACAAACGTGGGAGAGAATTAGTGATTATTACAATGAGTATAAAAAGCCTAGCATGGCAAATTGTTTTGGAGGGTCATTGACCAATCGATGGTTGGTGATCCAAAAATGCACAAATAAGTTTTGTGCTGCTGTGGCCCAAGTAGAATCATTGCATCCAAATGGTGCAACAGAGCAGGACAAGGTATGAGTTTCTAACTAAATTTGATTCAAGAATTTTTTTACTGAAATTTTATTATTACATTCTCACTACATTCGCATATTTAGATTGAAAGAGCCAAAATCTTGTATAGAGAGACTGAGAAGGCCACATACAACATGGAACATTGTTGGTGTCTATTAAGACACCAACCAAAATGGCAGCAGCATGTTTCCATATTGTCAATGAGGAGAAAACCACATGGGAAACACGCTGCCATTGCGGACTCGACTCCACTAGGAGACGACACTTTAGATGACAACGTAGAGGTCATTTCTGAGAGACCTCCAGGCAAGAAGGTTGCGAAAGAAAGTGAGAGAAATAGGAAGGCTGGAGAAGTAACATGGATATGCAGGGAAAAACTTTTACCCCATAATCTGTTTAAAGAGAAAAAAAAAAGAAAAAAAAAGTAACAAAACCAGGAAGGGAAGCTTTCATTTATTAATTTGGAGGCTTGTGCTGGTGTTGAGTTTGTATTTCTCTTTTACTTTCCCCCCTTAAAATATTGGTTTGTGTTTTCATATATGAAGAATTTAGATTTACCCAGTTACTTTATTGTGCTTTCCATGCCATACTTTGTTACTCTCAAACGGCTTGTTGATAGTGGACGGTTGATGCTGAATTTGCTGAGGCCTTAAATGGCATGAGAAATGACAGAGCCATATACATTTATGAGAGAAGACAAGAGATTAGCAAGAGTAATTCTGTGGCAATGGCTTTACTAGTGGAGAAAAAGAGGAAGAATGATATGTTAAAAATGAAGATCGATATAAAGTTAATGAAATTAGATCTTGCTGGGATGAATAGAATGTAGCAAGAGTACTTCTTGAATATTCAAAAAGAGATCTTCGAGGAATCACGGAAGCGATTTTCATCTACACCTCCACCTCCATCTCCATCTTTTGATTTTGAAGATGTGTAGCCATCTTTGTTTCAACATGTTATTATCTACTTAATATTATTTTGTTAATAGAAACACAATTGGTTTTAGTAGCTGGGCAGCCACATGTGGTGTTAAATACATGTGGCTGGGCAGCAACTATTGCTAACTATTTTGTGGCTTTTTGTTGGACTGTTATGTAGGGCTGTTGGACGGACTTTATGTTAGAGATACTATTATTTTGTAGGGCTGTTGGTGTGACGCCCCCAAATCCCCACGTACGGACACGGAGAAATTGAGACGTCCGGATGGTGACAACACGGGTCACCACCCTATCGGCGTGTGCCAAGTGTGTGCAAGCGACACATGTGCACGAAAAAATACGCAGCGGATAGCAAAGACATAAAACTAAGTACTAGAATTTTTTTCTTAAATAAAATACAAAGCGGTTCAAAGATACATAATAAAATAATACAAATACAAATATTGTTTCAAAGCCAAAACCAAATCATAAACTTCAACTCAGAACTCCGGCGGAGCCGCATCCTCGAGCTCAGCCTCCTCCTCCTCCTCGAACTCTGCACCAAAATCTACGGTACCAAAAATGGTGCCGCAAGTAAGTAAAATCCAAACACCACTAGATAAAAACATATTAAACTCAAACAATATGCATGAATAAATGACAATGCACAAAACTCATAAACCATATTTTTCCACGCACGCCAAAAACCCATTTGGCCCAAAAACATATCTTTTAAACAAAAACTCGCCATTATCCCCGATAACAGCCCAAAACATATCGTTAAAAACCAAGTCTCGCCATTATCCCAGATAATGGCCCCAACCACCATTTTCCCAGAAAATGGATCACAAGTCCTCAACACATCCTCGTCATTTTCCCAGAAAATGGCCCGTATCCGAAAACCATAAAAACCAATCCGATTATGCATGCACCATGATCTCCCCTAGGGATCATCCGCACACTCTGGCTCTGTGCCACACCGCAGGTAACGACTACGCGTATGACACCTACACGAGTGATGCCCAGACTCGCGCCCAGCGCGTACCTGGCCAGGCCATCCTCTAGTCCCCGCCACTCTAGGAACCACGGAGTCGACACGACAGCGTTACCGTATCGTGCGATCCGGTCATCGCCCAGCGACAACCCAGGGGATGTCACTCAATATTATCCACTCCTGAGTGATCAGAGGAGCTCCACCGAGATAAAAACCCATCCCGGCTTGGGCTCGTGATACGCACGCACCCGAAAATCCACTTACGCCAACAAAACAGGATTTTTTCACAATTAAAATAAAATACACGTACATGCACCATGTAAATGCAATCTCAATGCTCGATAAAATCAACCAACCATAAAACAACAATCAAACAACTCCGTCCTCCATCCATCCGACCCCCGAACTCCTCGGACTCAGTCCGGAATCAACAAACCAACCAAATAAATTATTATAAGAGAAAAATATATTTAAATTTAAAAGTAGAGTTTGGAAAATACTTACAGCGCTATATATGATTTTTAGAAGGTTTGGCGCACGGCAAACGATGGGCGGACAGCAACATAACAGTGCAAATGCACAGTAGCCGTGGGTCGCAAAATACCAACTTTTGAACGGGAACAAACCAAGACACCAAATTGATAGGGAATGGTCTAGGGTTGTTTATGAAACTAGTGGAAGAGACTTTTGGCCGTGGGTGGCTGTGGAAACGGCGGTGGAAGCGAAAAACGGGCAAATCGGAGTTGAGCTCGTGGGAGCTGCTCCGGCGACGGATCTAGGCCGAAAATGGGTGGGTTAGGTCGGCAAGAGGTAGGGGAAGAAGTGGTGAAGAGATGGTGGCCGGAGGTGGTGCGACGGCGCCGAAAACGGTGAAAAACCGTGCGGCTTAGATGCGCTTTTCCAGCCAAACGGCGGCACGGATGGGGGAGATCTTTGGTGGGGTGGTGCGTCGGAGGGAGGGGAAGTTTTCTGGGTGGGTGTCGCAGGCTGTGCCGCCGGCGAGCGGCGGTTCTGGGCAGTTTAAGGGACCGGCGGCAGAGTGCAAAACAGGGGTTGGGGCCGCGACTTCGAGGGGCTCGTGGCAGCTAAGGGTGGGTCCGATGGTCCTGAAAAATGATGGGGATGTAGTCTGCTGGGAGGGGAAGAGAATGGCGGGGGTGGTGTATGACACCTCCACCAGACAACGAAGATACGGCCGGTCAAAGGTGGTTGCGCGGTAAGGAGAAAAGGGAGAGGAGTAGCGCGCGGGAGAGAGAGCCGAACGGTAGAAGAGGAAGAAAAAGAAAGGAAAGAAAGAAAAAGGAAGGAAAAGAAGAAAAGGAAAAAAGGAAAAGAAAAAAGAAAAAGAAAAGAAGGGAAAAAGAAATGAAGTCCAAACTTCACTTCCGGGATCCAGAAACTGATCCGCCGAAAACGATATTAAAAACATAAATGACTAAAATAAATTAAACACTAACAGCCAATAAAATCCAATTAAAATCCGATAATTTAAAATAAAAGCACTATAATATTAATTAAATTAAAACCACTCCTTCTGTGAAAATACACGCAAAAGTGGGTCATCACAGTTGGGCTGTAATTATGCATGTAGATGCACACAAGTGTTGTTGGAGTTAGAATATTGTAAAAAATCTGATGTTGCCGATGCACACAAGTTGGGTATTTATTTTGGACAGCATTAAGTTGTCACATATAAATGTTGGGTTGTTATTTTATTATATGCTGGTTGGGGGTTATTTTCTCATGTTATTTTATTATATTTTGAGTTTGAGAAACGCTTCCCACCGGATTATCCTATAAAATGAGATAAACGGAATCCAATGATAACAGGACACGTAATTTACTTTTTAACAAATTTGTAGACTGCATCGCAGGAGATATCTACTGTCCGGACACGCCCCCACCCCCTTCTTTTTCTCTCTCTCTCTTTCTCTCTCACAAAGCCCTCTCATTTTCTCTCTCTCTTTCTCTCACCAAAAAGCCATTTATTTCTCTCGTACTGGAAGTTACGCCGATCAACACCGGCTCAACACCTTTCCTAAGGATTATTTTCCAGCCCCAGTTTCGGTTTTGAAGTGGTGAGTTTTATTTTTTCATTATTTTTCCTTCATTATTTGTATCGGGTTGTTGACAATCAGTCCATACGATTTTATAGATTTGATGTTGAGCTTCTGCATGTTGAGGTCACGGTAGAAGGGTGGTGGTTTTTCGTTCGGAAAAATGATGAGGGGAAGAACCATGAAATTATGATTTTTCCTTCATTATTTGTTTAAGTATGTGTATTCCGATTTTAAGAGGTTCTAAATTAGGATTTTCTTAGCAACAAAGAACCATGAAATTCCTACTAACAAGCGTTACATTTTTTGGAAATTCCTATTCGAATTTTTTGAGCCCATGAAATTCCCATTCAGATTTTTTGAGCTTCTGATTTGATTTTACTTGATTATTTTCTTGAAGATTAGGGTTTTATTTATTTTTATTCCTTTCCTAATTTTTGTTTGGATGGAAAGATTTTCGTAATGATCTTTGTCTTTGTTTTTATTGTAGGGTTTTGGCTTGGCTTTGATATACCATTGTTCGCACATTTGGCACAGTCAACACCATGGTATTAAATTTGTTTGGTTTTCTATTGATTGCTTACAATTTTCTTTTGAATGAATATGTTTTGCAGTTGTAATCTAGAATGAAATTTGTGAATTAAAATAATTTGATTAATATCTAAATCTATATCCATCTAACTCAGCTATTAAATAATTGAAAACTGAAAATGGGTTGGCTGGATAGGTGTTTAGTAAATGAATCTGCATGCACAGGGTTGAAATAATTGGATTTTCATGTGGTGATGGGTCAGTTTTGGGTTAGTTTTGATGAATCCAAATGAAAAGAAATTTCTATAGATTCCTTTGATCATTCAGTGATAGAATGATAGATGGTCCAAATTTTTATTGAATCTGACAACTTTTGTAATTTGTCCCAATTCTACGTGGCATAATCATGCCTTTTTTTTTTTTTTGCATAATATTATCTTACTACATGTGGAATAAGGTTTTGAATATTTATTTAGAACCTTTTGAGGGGCATATTCATTTGCCTATTAAAAAGCATTTTTTTGGATATGTTATTTTAAGGGATTGATATTTTATTGATTACATTGTTTTATGTTGGGATGAAGGATTTTGGGTGGAGTTCGGATAGTGATGACGTTGAGATAGTGACAAGTAGAAACTGTCCACAAGGCATTGTAAATAATACAATCGAGGATGAAACCGTGGAAGCAGCATGTGATGTGAGTATGGGAGATGGATTGGATGTGGGAGATGGTGTTAATTTGGGAGATGGTGATGGAGATGGAGTGAATGAGGGAGATGGTGATGGAGATGGAGTGAATGTGAGAGATGGAGATGGAATCAATTTGATTTCCACTTCCAGTAGTGGAAACCTTGAACCGTTCGTTGGGAAGGAATTTGATGAGGTCGAGGACGCCCAAGCATTTTACAAGGCGTATGCAAGACGAAAAGAATTCGCAATGAGAACCAACCATACACAATTATCTAGAGAGGACAGAAAATTAGATGGAGTACACTATGTTTGTACAAGGGAAGTATTTAGGCGTGAAAGTCTCAAACACCAAGAAAGAAAAAATCCCGAGCTTGCGGAAACAAAGATTGGTTGTAAAGCTACCATGTGCATAAAAAAGGATGGTGAAAGGTGGATAGTATGCAAGTTTGTGCCTGAACACAACCATGAGTTACTGACACCAAGAAGTACGAGTTTGCTTCGTGGACATAGAGGAGTGACGCGTGTGCAAAAGAAACTCATTCTCACTTTGAATGAGTCCGGCGTACCGACAAGGAAGATAATGTCGGTTTTAAGCAAAGAATCAGGTGGTGATTTTAACACAGGTTGTATTGGTAAGGACGTCGAAAATTATTTGAAAAATAAAAGAAGAAAATTGTTTGAAGAGGGAGATGCACAAAGGTTACATGCATACTTTCTTAATCGACAGTTTAAAGAACCTGGGTTTGTTTATTCTATGTAAATTGATGAGAATGGGTGTATGGGAAGCTATTTTTGGGCAGATGCAAGATCAAGGTCTGCATATCAATATTTTGGAGACGTTGTCACATTTGATGCGACGTACCTCACAAATATTTATAAGATGCCATTTGTGCCGTTTTCAGGAGTTAATCATCACCAAACCATAATGTTTGGTTGTGCATTGTTAGTCAATGAAACAGCTGAATCGTATATATGGTTATTGAGGACATGGTAGGAAGCAATGTTTGGGCATGCCCCTTTAACTATTATTACTGATGATGACAAAGCCATGGCCAAGGCCATTGCACAAGTACTCTCAAATACAACTCACCAGTTGTGCTTGTGGCATATTTTGCAAAAATTTCCAGAACATTTGGCACATGTTTATAACAAGTTTTCGGACTTTCAAAAAGAGTTTCGTCATTGTATTCATGAGACAATAACATGTGATGAATTTGAGGAGGAATGGAGTTCAATAATGACAAAATATGGGTTAGTTGGTAATGATTGGCTGGAAAATCTTTACAGCCGACGAGAGAAATGGGTTCCGGCGTACTTGCGAACCACATTTTGTGCTGGTATGTCAACCACGCAAAGGAGTGAGAGCATGAATAAATTTTTCAAGGATTATGTTTGTTCGAGCACGATGGTGAGTGATTTTGTTCATCAGTACGAGAAAGCCTTAGATGCACGCTATTTTAAGGAAAAAGAGAAAGATGTGAGAACGAAATCGACCAACGCAGTTTTGAAAACATGTTGGACAATTGAGGAAGAAGCGGCCTTAGTGTATACAAGGAAGTCATTCAAAATCTTCCAAGATGAGCTATTTAATAGCCAACGATATAAAGCTTCCAAAGTTCAGAAAGAGGGTGAAAGTAAGATGTATGCGGTGGCACCTAATGGCAAAGAGAAACGTATTTATTATGTGACTTTGGAGAGTGGAGAAGCGAAGGCAATATGTACATGTCATATGTTTGAGTTTCTGGGTATTGTTTGTAGGCATATACTATGTGTCCTAACAAAGAAATCAAAATTAGATGTGTTGCCATATCACTATGTGGTAGAGCGATGGACAATCAATGCTAAGAGTCGAGCTATACTTGAAATACCAGTTTCAGAGGGGCATGTAATACAAGAAGATCCGATAATGCGAAAAAATAAGTTGATGATGCAGTTTTATGATATTGCAGAACTTGGCTCACAATCAAGTTTTGCAATGAACCACCTTTCTCAAGCCTTGGAGAAGGTCCACAACGAGTTGCTTTTAATGGAAGATATTGGAGAAAAAAATTTAAAGGACGGAGACATGTCACATGCAGATTCCCCTATGTTAAGATCACAAGTAATATCAAATTTCTCACAAACTATACAAGATCCTCAACGCGTGCCAACGAAAGGAAGACCGAAATCCTTGAGAGCAAAGAACCCGAAAGAAACTCAATCAGTGAAGAAAAGACGTTGTAGCATTTGCAAGATTGAAGGTCATACAAAGAACAACTGCCCATCGATTGGGTATGGTACTTATCAAAAAAAATCTTGTCTTATCTTATAATATAATAACTTAATTTTTGATGCTTTTATTGTTTTTCTTTCATGTAGGGATCTTGGAAATGTAAATGACAACATATCACAACGGGTTGATATTGAAGAACGTATCACATGAGGTTAGTGTTTAAGTTCCAGATCATTGAAATGCTTGATTTAGCAACAATTTTTCTATGGATACTCCTGCAATTTAGCATATATTTTTCCTTATATGACAGGTGACTTTGGAGTTACAAGTAACCAAGGCCAAGCAAGAAGAGCTGCTAATGAAGCCATGGATTTCTTTTACCCCAATGGCCAAGATCTAGAAACTGTCTTATTTTTTTATTTTTTGGTAGTTCTTTTTTAGAACTTGATTTTGGTTTTACCATTTTGTTCAGATATTGGAATCCTATGCCATGTTCACTGATTCATTCTGAGGTTTGACTTATGAGGATTTTAATTCCCATGCTCACAATGTTTCCACTCTATTGATACTAGCCAGATGGTAGCTCTTTTTCTCTTATGGCGGTGCTCTCATCGTAATAATAAGACATTTTAATACAGTTTATAGTTTGTCTCTCTGTTTGAAGTTGTTTGGACTTTAAATTCCACAATCATCTTGTTAAATGATGGTTCACTTGAAAGTAGAGATTATGAATTGCACAAGGAACCCCATATTAATAGATAATTTTCTTCAGGTTCTTTTTTCCTGGTTTTTTAGTCATTCATTCAGTACTCATTTCTATAGGCCAAGAGGGTATCTTTACATATTTTAAAGGCTTGACTTCAAGTCCTCAAACCTGCACAAGATTCGACAACGCTATTGTTTTCATGTCTTATGTTCTTTCCATGCGTCAATCGTTTGGTCAAACCTGCAAGAAGTATATTTTCTCAAGCAACAGGACGTATAGCTCATGTACTAGTTGGATTAAGAAGTAGGCAAGCAAAAGGACTCAAAAAAAGGAGCATTAAGCTTATCGATCAACCCTATTGGTGCATGGTTTTTGGTAGTGTTATTACTTTCAAATAATTGATTTACGTGGATGCAATGCAAAACAGGTGACTTTGGTTCTACAATGACTGACTAAAAATGGATGCAATGCAAAATAACTGAAAATTCAAGGTTCTAGAATGAGGCCGCTTCCATTACCATTACATCACTGGGTTTGTTTAACCATAACAAAGTTAACAGTGTATACAAACAGCATCAAGCTCATTTACTTGAGCAGTTACATTCATATTGATGGTCCCAAACACACACAGATCCTACTAACATTAGCATTGGGGCTAACATACATGATTATCGTTAAAATAATAGAAAATTACAGCACAAAGCACAATGGTACATAACCATAACAAGAATAATGTTCCCTTGTACTTCTTTTCCATAACTTTAAATTTTGCTTCTTCAGCCATTACACGTTCTTGATTGATCCTATCGTTCCTTCTTTGAGCTAACTCCAATGTCATTTTGCAACAATGGTTTAGTTCTTGTTCAAAATCAATCCATTGAAAAAATGAGCATTGTCTCTTCATCTTATAGTTTGGACAATTTAAGAACCGCCTGCCAAAACTAGTATCTTTGGCAGAAATCGTTAGAATCCCACAATGGCAATGTGGTACTGCACCACTGTCATCATCATCATCATACTACACTTTCATATTGATTAATATTAGACATCACAATATATTGACATAATATTATACTTCCAAGATAAGTACACAAGCTGAACAACTACAAATATCGTTGATTCTAACCAATAAACAGTCCAAGCAATAAGCATGCATATCAATATTTATTAACAACCAATACACAGTCCAAGCAAAACTATAAATATAACAATGTTAAAATTCGAATATACATAATTCCAAACATCAGTAAGATTTTTATGACAACAAATAATATATGAGTTTCAAGCTAAATATGTAACCATTAGGCATTGAAATTTTGAGAACAAACCTTTAAATATAACAAATTATACAATAAATTCAATTGAGGTACTAAATAATAGCAGCTGCTACAATAGCCTTGGTTTATTAACAAATATAAAATTCAGAAATAATGCTCAAACAAAACCGGAAATTTACTTTCATTCTGTAAAATGGAAGCTACGATTTTTTTTTTCCCTTACAAATGATTCTGGGTTCGAAGCAGATCCTTACAGATGTTTCTGGGTTCGAAGCAACGAAAAATGGTTTCCTCAGAAATGGATTCAAAGCAGAGCAGGGGAATATTTTCGTTAGGGTTCATAACCCAACCAAGTTAGGGTTCGAGTGAATGGCGTAATCTGGGTTCGGGGAAGGGAGACGTGGGTTTTGAATAGGGAGAGAGAGAGAGAGAGAGGGGAAGCAGAGAGAGAGAGAAATCGTGTTGCGTACGAGACCACCGTTTACGGCCGAGAGATCCCCTGCGATGAGTTAGACAATTTCAATTTCTGGGTTCGGGGAAGGGAATAGATGATCGGTTCTGAATAGAGAGAGAGAGAGAGGGGAAGCAGAGAAGAAAGAGAGAGAGAAATCGTGTTGGGTAAGAGACCGTAATTGACCGAGAGATCCACTGCGATGTGGTACGTCGAGTTGGTAGTGTACCCCTTACGTGTCCTGTTATCATTGGACTCCGTTTATCTCATTTTAAAGGATAATCCGGTGGGAAGATTTTCTCTTTGAGTTTATTATATTACAGAAATGGGATTATTATGGATTGTGTACATATAGAATTTTTTTTTACATATGAGATTTTGTCATCTATATACATATAAGATTATTATATTATAGATTGTTTGATTATGAATATGAAAAGGAATATGATTATTGGAGGTTATATCACATTAGAAAAATAAAATAAAAAAGTAATAAAAAAATAAAAATTATAAAATAATAATATTTTATTATTATAGAGAATGTGATAGCTAATCCAATGTAGGTTTTAAAAGTTAAGTGATTAGCTAAAATATAAAAAGTTACATATTCTTCAAATTTTGAATATTAGGATAGCCAATCCAATGCCAATGCTTATTACAAGTAAACGAGGAATGCAATTTACACGTTTTTTTTACTGTGAAGTCTATCTTTTTACAAAATTTTATCGAGATTTATCTATTTAAAATTTGTACAAATTATTTCTAAAAAATAAATATATAAATTAACATTATTTTATATAATATTTTAAATCTATTTTATAATAAAAATAACTTTACAATCTAATGTATTACATTAACTTACGAAACTTTATAAATTTATTTTTACGAAATCTATTTATAGCTTAAGCATTTATCGTACTTTTAAAGGTACAGTATATATAATATATTTATTTTATAATAAAAATAATTTTATAATTTAAAGGTACTACATCATACGACAGTAATTTGTAAATTTACCTTTTTAATAAAAAAATAATGTAAGAGACTTGTATACCTCGATTATATTTAACATTACTCATGTCACTGTATGAGTATTTTTTATTCTACACTATATATTATCAATTGAGTACTTAAATGATTTAAAAGATAATACGCCTGATTAAGAAAATTAAATAAATATGTACCGGAATAATTTGTGTTGAGTTTTATTACACAAAAAATATTCTGAAATTTTTGTCGAATTTTAAGACTTATTATATGCGTGGGAAATACAAATAAAATAATTTTTAATGTAATTTTCATAAATATTTAATAAATATTACGAGATTTAATTAATATATATTTATCATATATTTAAGATTTTCGAGTTAAGAGAAAACTACAAAGAATCTGGATTTTCACAAATTTCTGTCCATGGGTAATGCAAAATCCAGTGTCCTTCATGCTAACCGGCCGCGGGGCATCCCATAGAAAAAACCTTGGGATAATGTCTAAAGGCTTGGATTGTTTGGAACAATATCTCATCTCAACTCATCTCAAACTAATTATTAATATAATTCAATATTTTTTTGACTTTTTATAAAAAGTTAAAACATATCTCAACCTACTTCATACATTCAAATGCATATCTCAACTTATTTATATTCAAACACATCAAGAAGACTTATAAAATATTATTATTTAAAGATTAACTTAAATCACTCGAAATCATTCAAAATCACCTCAAACATCTAAACCGAGCCTTAAAGCTCAATGTTTAACTCCCCGGCAAATGAAGGCATTCATTCCACTGAAGAAATCTGATGTCAAACGTAGAGAATGTTACATAATTATTTGGTTGAATGCCTCAACCCTTGAAGAGTTGAGAACGTCCCCAACCATACAAGGCCAGTGGCACAGATGATTTAGAGGATGTACTGAAATAGTGACCTTGGTGCCCACATCCTGGACTATATATTCTGCGCAAGGACGGCAACTTCTGCCGGGAAGAAAACTTTATTTTCAAGTAGAGGTTCTGATAAATTCAGGCTTACATAGTCTTCGAAAAACTTACATATGCGATAAGAATGAATATATACATCTGAATGTATATATAGTTTCTTAAAAACATGTATAAGAAGCCATTCTTTTGGAAGAATGAAAATTACAGAGATGAAGGCCACACGTACGGAACACTAGGCTTCAAAACTTGCCAATGTTATTACATGAAACCGACAGATTATGCCACAAAATACAACACGTCTGACCATATTATCGTCATTATGTACAACAGATGAATGCATGGCAATCAATCACACGTACGACCCACAAGGGTTCCGTTGAAGTCCAGAGCAAAGATGGCAAAAAGCAGTAATGAAAATCCCAAGACAATTTTCATCACTTATATAACTTCTGGGGACGGGAAAAGGCGTTTTGCCAGCCATTGAAGAGGTCTGAGTAGTTGTGCTCTGTTCTTGCGCCAGAACCAGATGGCAGCATTGTACTGTTCGTTGCGTATCTTTTTGGTGGCTGCCTTCCAATCATACTGCTCCATGTCTTCACGTGAGGCTTTCCCCATGGCTTCTCTCAACTCTCGGTTGAGCAACAAAGCCTTCAATTTGCTCACGCAGTCATCAAGATCACCAGGGTTATAAAGAAAACCAGTTTTTCCCTCCTGCTCTGGAGAGATTATTTCTGGGATTCCCCCAGCACGAACTCCCACCACAGGAATTCCTGAAGACATGGCCTCCAAAACAACAAGCCCAAGTGTCTCAGATTCTGAAGGCATAACAAATACATCCCCACTGGCGTACGACTGTGAAAGCTCTTCACCTCCTAGCATCCCTGTAAATACTGCAGGCATGCCGGCAAACAATTTTTCCAGCTCCTCTCTGTCAAGAAAGAATGTCTATTTTGTAAAATGAAGTGCAGGCCAACTTGATGCAACTAAATTAACACCTCATATTCTGTATGCTACATGAGCTCAGTTCACAATAATGATGTACTGAAGCTGGTTAGGACAGACTACATAATTCAATATTTTGGAACCTTTTCCTGATTGTTGTGATATGTCCATCCCCATCCAAGAGATGGGCTATAGACATGATAGAATCTGACATAAGATGACTGACATTGTCTTGGGGTGACCTTCAACACCGTTAAGAAATAAAGCACTACATGATGGGTCAGAGGATATATTACCTATATGGCCCATCTCCGATAAAAGCAATTCGTGCTTCTGGAAGCCTATCCATAACCCTGTTAGAACATGTTTTCCAAATGTTAAAAATTGCAGAGGGAGCAGAGAAAACCATGTCAAACATTACAAAAAGAACAGACAGGCACAAATACAAGAAATGATAAGCCCATCCCTCCCTGAGCTATATATGAACTTAAGGTTTGGTGCCTAGAGAACTACCCCTTCAGGAAATCCAAACTCTTCTCCACTCCAAGTCGTCCAACATGAACTATCAATGGTTTCTCAGGTTCACCATTGCTGCATAGGACAAAAATGTAGAGCAGTAAAGTGAAACTCCTAGTACGTGCAAATGAAAAGACAGAAGGAAACAAAAAAAACTACAGAATTGACCTACCTTAGTCTTACTCGCATCTCATGTGACTTAAAATGGGGGTGGAAGCTTTCAGAATCAACGCCCTTATTCCAAAGACGGATTTTGTTAGCTGAAAACAAGCAATGTAAGAAAAGTCAGCTTAAGTAACAGCGGCCTGGCATGATACAAGTTTCTTAGTCTATACTAGCACAAAGGGCACTTTCAGAGAGGAGAAAATAAAATCTTAAAAAATAGAAGATTAGGAAAATGATTGGGAGCATAACTGTATATACCATAGAGGCAATAATTAAGGTCAACTACATATTGTCATTCAACAAGGTACTTGTACATTCATACTCACCGGCTGTCACCCTAGCTTCTTCAAGATCCCTCGCAATGGCAGCTGAGGGCACCAGTGTAAGGTCAGCTGCTCTGTGTAGAAATTCTGAAATTGAACGACCAAGAGGTTAACTTAATATCCAGTCAATAATTAAAAATGGCGGTGAGAAGAAAAAAGAAGAGAGAGAGGGGGGGGGGGGGTGTCGCCACATACTTATAACTAACCACATGGGTTTCACCAGCCAACTGAAGGTGTATCTTGGAATGTATCTGCCAATGAAAACAAAAATTGGTGGAAATTTTACACTTGGATTATAATTATATGCGAAGATGCGTATGAATTTGTTGATGTTCCACATATTTAATAATGAGAAGGCAATTGTAATATATGCATTACAAGATTTGGTAAAGCAAAGAATTAAACTCACACCGGTACATGAGTGTGATATGACATCACTATGGGGACACACAGTAGTTTTGCAATAGCCAGAGCTCCAAAAACCTGTAAGTGACAGTCAATAACTGTCACCAAGTAGTGAAAGCAATATTCTTCTCTTTTCAACCTTCTGAAACCCCTCCTCCCCCCAAGAAAAAAGGAAAAATAAAGATAACCACAAGTTCTATCACAAAAAGAAACAAGAAGCGATAAAAAACTTGCCATTATCCCAGGTGATGAAGCATGTATTATATCAGGCTTAAATCGGGCAACCTCTGCAATTATTCTAGGACTAAGTGCCAGGGAAAGTGGCACTTTCTGGTACCAGGGGCAGGGAAAGCTGGAGAAGTAATAATTGACAAATGAGAAAACTGGGCAGAAAAACAAAGTTTTCACAGCAGATCATTATTCAAAACAGAAATCATTGGAGGTTATTAAGTCAAACAATATACATAGTTGGTCCGCACAAATAATTAATGTGAAACTGAATGATTGCTTGATGTTAATGGAAATAATAAAACCTTAAACCAGGAACTCAACACATTTATGGATAGAAAAAAGGTAAGCCCTATTGAGAATTAAATGAGGACATCTTAGATGATCAACCATATGAAAATATCTTGGATGCACAGGTATAATGAAGATTTGATCCATGATGAAGGCATGAAAAAGACAAACAAACATTACTTGATATAAGAAATTTGGTTCAGAAAAAATACATGATTGTGAGGAACTTAGTCGTGGCCTAGCTGAAAGCATTTGTAAAAAGAAAAAACTTTGGTATCTTTAGATGTGACCTAGGGCTGTTCCAAACAGGGGGTGAGGGGTAAGTAGCGGAAAGTAAACTAGCAAACTGATTAGAAAACAAAATGAGTCAGATTCAATTTGGTTCAGTGAAGGCAACCTCAAAAGTCACTGAATGTGGACGTTTTCTTCAGTTCAACTTTAGTAAAGTTAAGAATTAAAATTAATCTTTAGAAACTTTGGAATGTGCAATTCAGGGGAAGGCCACAGCAGGGTCAAATAATATTTGTAACAAAAGGGGTCTTTTCACTACTACTTATCTTAAGTAAGGTAGATTAATTAGGGCATGCTGAAGAGGCTTATAAGGAGAAATCATTTCAAATTCAGTATCAAGATCAACCTCCGTGATCCA
Organism: Carya cathayensis; assembly: GCA_011037825.1. Lineage (NCBI taxonomy): Eukaryota > Viridiplantae > Streptophyta > Magnoliopsida > Fagales > Juglandaceae > Carya > Carya cathayensis. Next base: position 1,558,698 of record QGSO01000195.1, on the reverse strand, counting down.
ATCAATTTTGCTCCATAAAACTCCTGGGGCACACCTTCATGTGTGGTCACGACCATCACCTACACCATGCATCAATGAGCCAATGTCATCAGTCATGCAAGTACATTTCAGAATTAAAAATAAAAATAAAAAATAAAAAGATGTTAAAATCTTCTTTTGTGTATTAGATCCACCAGTCTAATTATTAATTTGACAAACGCTAAAACATGAATAAGCTTTTGTTTAAAATCAGTCTTGATTGGATGATTTTATTGTTGCACTACTTGTGAACGCCAAATATATCTGAATTTATAAGGAATATTATCTCAATATCATCATGAGGAATGAGCTTTTAATAAACATGACATCAGTTAAAAGAGGCTAATGCACATTAAGCTTTGAACTTGCAATGAAGCCAGGTTAAAGCTTGGATGGTTTAACATTAAAAGGTTAAGTCGAGGACAGATAAAAGAGTTGAAGAGATAAAAAAAAAGAATGTACCTCATCCCCCATTTCGCGTAGGTACTTGATAAAATTCTGGAACCGGTTCTTATACCCTGACACATATCTGCAAGAGTAACAGAGAACATTTCACTTTCAATGATCATCAACCTTTCATACTGCTACATTTTATCACAACTCACATGTTTCTAGACTATCTGCTAAAGCCTTATTTGTGACCTTATTGAACTGTACTCATCTCAGAGAATGTAATTGTGTCAAACATTATTGACATCTCTGCCAAAATAATAATGCAGATGAAACGTATTTATAATGGTATCTAAAAGTTTTGGTATTCAAATGTTAAGAATGTTTGAACAGCTTCTTGGGCTTACAACCAGTTTTGCGGAATATGGATTCTCCTCTTAAGGGGTCCCAAAGAAAAGACATCTGTAACGACCCAGCCCAGTAATTCTAAGGTCGATATATTAATAATTTTATTGGGCCTAAATTATATTTAATGGACCATATTCGATAAGCCCACGAGCGATAAATTATTGAGGTTGATTATGAATTTTTAATTAGGCTCAATAACTAAGTTAAATCCTATTTTATAATTTATTGAACAAGTTAAACTCCTTTTAAAATTTAAAGATCAGCCATTATAAATTTATTTCAATTTAAAATCATAACTGATTGAAGTCTCCTACGCAGTCTCAGACACTGCCAATCCTACATTGAATGAACTACTAGATCATGTTTTTAAATTTAAACTCTCTTCTTGAATGATCATGACCAAGTCCAACTTGAACTCGAACTAGAACTTGTTGGCATTATATTCCAATAGGAATACAACTTTACTAGTCATCTTCACATTAAAACTATTTAACCGAGTCTAACTCAAACTGGTCGTCGCCCTCTCCTAAATCTTTCTATAAATACCTCCCTTCCGCTTATTATTTGGAAAAAAACCATAAACCTCCTAGTTCAGCACCATGATCGATTTTGTGTCGAAACTTTTAGAAAACAACACTACAAGGTAAGTAGCTTGATCATAAATTAGGATTAGCATACGTTAATTAGTTATATAGATTATTATTAAAGACCGTTCTTTCGAAACCAGTGTTTACGTACCACATGTCATTATATTTGCAAACAAGTCATTCATCATGTTTTATTCTGCATATTATAGTTATATATGTATTATGCATTTCATACATCTAAAGTTATATAAGACACGTAAGCTTTCATAAGATCAAATATAAAATAAGCTCAGAACAAGTAATCAGATGGCCATTTAGAACAAGTCACGAACTCAAGCATAGTCCACCGTAGTATGCTAGAGTAATGCATAGTCGGCTTTCTTTGCAGTAGTAGGGGAAGTTAGTGCATAACCTTGCACACATGATTAAGTGTGTTGGCTAGCCAAATAAGTAAGCTCAGTCAGTTAAATCAGAACAATCAGTTAATCCAGATAAATCAAGACACATTATGCATAGCATAAACATCAGTATGATTAATCATGATTTTAAGTTCTCGGCATTAAATGTTTTATGAAAAACCTTATGTTAAGTATGTTTACGTAATGATGGGTTTTCTTACCGAGTCATCGACTTATTTTAATTTTTTTTTATATTTTTAAACATCCTCAGGTTAGAATATTTATGAAGGTAGAGTTGCAAGACAGGACTTAGTCGAGGGAGGCAAGACAGTGGCCTAGATCATATACAGAGAGCTTAAGAAATGATTTTTATGGCACAATTTTTGAGAAATTTTAATAAATGCTTCCGGACACTCTTTTATGATCTCAGTATTTTAATAAAGAATTATTTTACTTATAGAATCTGTCTACCCAGCGCTTTCTTTAGAATAAAAGAAAATATTTTTAAGTCAATGTTCAGTAGTAGCACTCCAGCTCTCAAGAATTTCTAAAAGTGACGTTATTCTTAAACTTGGGGAGCAGGGTGTTACAACATCAAACTACAATACATGTACACACCCATATAGACAAGGATGGTCATTGTGATTTCTTGAAGAGCTTATATCCCTTTCATGACCTCGCCGAAGCATCCTCAGAGTTACTAAGGACCTTTCCTATGGTGAAGGCTATTGTTGAAGGGGGTTTTTTAGCCCCTTTTTTGGTGGGTAATGGTACTAATGGCTCTATCATAATCTCACATCTATTATTTGCATATGAAACTCTTATCTTCTGCGAAGTGGATCATGGTCAAATTCAAGCCTTACGAGCACTCTCGATACAGATGTGCTTGGGGGGCTAGTGTTCCAACATAGCAAGGGGGGGTATGGTGTAGCCTTGCGGAATTTTATTAGGAGGGATTAGTCGTGTTTTGAAAACCACATACGCTTTGTAGTCAAAGAGGGTACCAAAATCAAGTTTTGGCATGATGTTTGGTGTGGAAAGCATGCTCTTGAAAGAGCTTTCCCAGCTCTCTACAATATTGCAATCAACAGGGAGGCTTTTGTGGCAGATCTACTTGCATTTTCTCATGGCTCTCACCAATGAAATGTCCTATTTAACAGGGATAATCATGATTGGGAATTGCATACCATTGCAGAATTTTTTAGAGTGCTCTACTCCACAGGAAGAATAACGGCACGGGGGGATAGGATACAGTGGAGGTCCAAAGGCAGCAACAAGTTCACAGTTAAGGCATATTACAAAATGCTGGAGTCACAAGGTAATGTGCCTTTCCCATGGAAAAGGATTTTGAGGTCTCACGTGCCTTCCAAAGTAGCTTTTTTCGTATGGACATATGCTCTTGAGAACATCCTGACCACAGACAATTTAAGGAGGAGGGGACTCATTGTGATGGATTGGTGTTATTTGTGCAAAAAACATAGAGAATTAGTGGATCACTTATTATTGCATTGTGAGGTGAAAGGAACATTGTGGAATGGGATCTTCAGAAGAGTTGATGTTTCTTGGGCAATGCCATTGAGGGTGGTTGACTTGCTTGTTGGCAGGACATTTATGACAGTCCTCAGGTGGCAGCAATATGGAAGATGATACCGTTGTGCATTATGTAGTGTACTTGGTCGGAAAGGAATGCACGGTGCTTTGAAGATAGGGAGCGCACTTTGGCGAAGTTTCAGAATTTCTTTTTACATACATCACTGCTTTGGTTTTCAGCTATTGTGCTTAATGGAACTATTGTCCGTGACTTCTTTTCCTTATCTTAGCGCCTCTAAAATGTATTTAGGCTTTTCTTTTGTATATTTCCCGTGTACATAGGCTTTGCCTATTTCATTCTCATTAATATAATTGTTCTTTTACCTATCAAAAAAAAAAAAGATTCAAGCTCAGAAAAGAAAACAGAGGGAAGTAGATCAGAGTCCAGAGGCAGCAAAAAGAAATCCTCAATAATTTAAGAGTGGCTTCTCCAATCTGGAATGTAGTTGGATATTTTAATAGGAGTAACCAACAGATTGACCTTGGTTATGGATATATGAGAGGAAACCACCAATAACAATTTCTAGATTTTGTGCTTGTAGGTTTCAAGGTCTGTCACAAGCGAGGAAAACATAAAAGTAAGGGCCAGTAGGTGCATAGAGATACAAAGGTAATAGCCCATAGCCTCATACCCAATATGGGTATGCAACACGAAAATGAACAATTTTAAAACCGATACACTTGTCGATAAACTGAAGAAGTTATCAGCAAGTTAAAAATGCATGGAATGAACCATAACCAAAGACATGGAATGAAGATGCATCACATGGAAAATGCACATTGCCCACATCTAACTTAAAAAATCCACTCATACAACTTGAAGTTTGAGATAACATCATACATTCAGAACTCACAGCACCAATAACCGTAAAAGCTCAATGGGTATAGAATTACTGCAAATTTTGAACAAACTAAATTCATCCAAGAAGAAATTCTCATCAAATAACATGTACATCAGAAGCAGCTAATGATGAATTGGCACAATCACGCATCTACAAAAAGAAAGTACCATTGAAGTGATGCAGCACATAAGAACAACATCCACAAAGTTATAGCTGAGACATTCCAATCATCCAGAAAGGATGCAGTTAGATCTAAACCTCAGCAGACAGTTAGATTGCATAGCAGACTAGACCAATTTCTTTCTAATAAAAGGCACCGCACTAATTGTGCCTCATAGACCGTTGACCATGCCACAAAGTAAGGGCAGAGTGCGGCAAAAGATAAGATAATCCGATATCAATTCCATCAAAATCAGCAAGCAGCTATAACTAATAGCCAAATGTCATGTAAGCTCCGAAAATAAGAAAAAAATGACCGTCTTTCCGCGCACCATTTTCACAGTGACAGTCTTGAAGGTAGCTCCTCTCCTACCAGATCCGATGCTCAATATATATCCGAACCCGAACAAGAAGAAGTTCAACGGATAATGCAAATAATCGCAAATTCATCACCAAAAGCAAAGTCAAAAACGTGTCAAAACAAAAGCAGCAAAGCATTAGAGGAAAGGTATATCTCATTATTGAAAACCCAATCCGACTAAACACCAGGAACTCTGTTTACTCGTAACAAATTAAGAAGAAAATAGAGAAAGACTCACGCAAAGGGGGAAGGCTCAACGAAGAGCGCAATGCGGCGAGGCCTAGAGTCGGTATCCGGGTCAAGCAACGGAGGTCCCTCCTCCTCCTCTTCCATGACCTCTCTGATAGTCATATCGCTGGACTTAACCGCAACAAGTTTTCTTCTTGGCTTCTCAGCCCGCCTTTTGCAAAACAAGGAAATGGGTTTTGTAGTCAGGGAGCTAAAGCACGAAGCTTTTAGAGAAATCGGAGCGCACAGAGACGAAGCAGACGAAGAAGGAGAGGTAGAGAAAGAGGGAGGGGAGAGATTTATAGAGAGAAAAGAGGTGGTCATGATGGGGAGGAGAGATGCTGTATATAATTATAGGCTAGGCGGGTATAAGTTGGGGTCGGTGCGTGTGTTTGAGCTGGCCTCGGGGACATGATGGATAAAACATTCGGGATAGCGCGCTGGGCGAGAATTCCTTTGAAGGAATCTCATAGGCTAACATGGAGTTCTCATATCGGATATTCTCCCCAAAACCGGAACTGTAGGAGGTATCAAACAAAGGGTCTTTCAGCATATGCTATTGGGTAACTCTCTCTTTAACTGTACTTTTCCATCTTTTCTCATACGGTTTTTTTTTTTTTTCTCTTTTTCCTTTTTAATTAATAGACAAACTTAGTCAAGACATTGTTTGCGGGTTGGTCTGATTAGGGGATCTTTCTGGCTGTCAAAATTAGGGAAAAAGTGAGGGACAAAACAATGGGAATGTTTCCATTAACCTCTCTCAGATTATGACTCAGTTTGGTTGGTTGGAGACAATTTGAGTTTCATAGTATGACAAAGAACAAAAGTTGAGTTTCATCGTATCATTAATTTATCGAATAAACTACCCATGGAGTCAGTGACCATAGGAAGAATATAACTGTCGTTCTAAGCCAACTACCACCACACAAACTCCTATCACCCCCATCCAGGTAACATAGAAATAATGAATTGTCAGCAACATGTGTTTTTTTATCATTTCCATTGTTGTCACCAGCATATGGAGAGCATCATTTCTGGATTTATATTTGCACAGTGAATCTATGAGATTGAATGCCACGCACTCTCACGTGCTCTAAGTTTATAGATTCTTTAGAGTTGGGGTGAGTGTTACAGTGGCGTTGGGGGCTGATAAAATCTGCACAAAGTCACAGATAAGATCTCTTACTTTGATATTCAATGAGTAATCTTATAAAGGGTCCCACTCTAATCGGCACTTTCCTTTTTCTTCTCCTGGTTTCTCTGTCAAGAAAATATCTGAGGTGATGATGATCCATACAGCTAACATCATGTTAGACAATTGGCTTGGCATGATGGCGAGTTGCTTACTCCCTTGTGGCCATTTCCATAGATCCTCTGCCTTCAATTATTTAGATCTGCATTTCATTCTTAAAATGAAATATGAATCATTAACAACCTCTTTTCAAGCAAAAAGAGGATTAGGATAAAAAGTAGAATTGTGCTGCATGGAGTACCGGTATTGTTACTCCCGGTTATATTCTTAAAAAGAGAAAATATAAAAACACAAATATAAAAGAGACAAATGGAATTTTGTTTTGGATACATATTTTTTTAATAAATCACGTGACATATCAACAGGACAACTCAGCTGTATACTTCAGGCAGTAGAGTCAGACTCGGCTTAATGGTAAAGCCATTGCCAACTGCTCTCATCTTATGTAAGGTCTTCAAAATTAAGAACGATGTGTTTTTTTAATTTTTTTAAAAAATAAAAACTATTTCATTAAATAAATTTTATATTTTTTAATGTGTGTAAGGTCCCATAATAATAAATTTAATATTTAATATAATGAATTATTTCTATTTTAAATAATTCTTTAAGATCTTATTAAATTGAGGTATAAAATTTGTATTGAGACCTCAATTTAAGTTGTCGTATTAAATATAAATTTAAAAAAATTTTATTTAAATATTTTAAATAAAATATCATTTTATTGAAAATTTTAAAAATATTTCATATAATGATTTATATTTTATTATATTATAATTATGAATGACTAACTTAAATTTCACTTTATGCCTCCATTTGTATTGAATCGCCTGAGTAAAGTAGCAAGACTCTTTTAAAATAGGCCATCCTTTTTTTTATATATAAGTAATTCATGGGTGATCTTAAATGTCAAAAAAAAAATCAATTTTATTTCTTAACATCAATTAATTCAATCAGATTAGCAATTTATGGTTCCTAAATTAGTATTAGAGGGAGTTTATATTTTATACCATTAATTGAATTTAACTGAATTGGCAGTTCTTAATTAATGATTATTACAAAAATATGGATGGATCTATGGGTTGGGTTCTATTTAAAAACACCACTTTCGTCTCTATCAGGTCCTTTCACCAACCTATGCTTTGGTGGGTGTGTGTACACTCTTGCATTGATGAGGCTAAAACCACGTGCAATCCCGATGGAAGTGTTTTGTACTTTTCTTTAATGACTTTTAGTACAGCTTGGTTGCTCCATCGACTCTAGACAAAACCCATCCCCACAACTAAATAATGTTCTATACGAGGCTTTAGTCACTGGCAATTTCTGTCATTCTGATGTCTACTCTACCCTTCTATGTCTATATACTTTTCAATAATGCAATAAATGCACGTTTACAAATTATGTCTTGTGCTTGGCTGGCCCACGCAGAGTCAAACATTGCTCGGTTTCCGGTAAAACCGAAAAGGGTGAGTGACGTTTAGAAAGTTTTGATAAAGTCGCGTATTATTAATCTTTTTATTAATATTTTTTATATTTAAAATTTAAATTTAAATTATTTTTAATAAAATTTATTTTTTAACCGATCACAATAAATTGATACATATATTAATGTATAATTATGCTTATAATTATATTTTTCTTTAGAACAATGCCAAAATTTTACCTCATATATATTATACAATAAAGAATAGCATCAGGTTCGTTAGTCTGGAAATGTATATGATATAATGATTTAAATAAAAAAAAATTAGTAATTTATTTGTCTGAAAAAAAAATATAAGTTTAAATAAAGGTAAAAAATTAAAATAAAAAAAATATAAACTTTAGTAAAGAATGAGCATTGGTCTGCATCCATATTAGATTATTTATTTACTCTCTATATAATAATAAAATATTATTAATTTAATAATTTTTTTCATTTTTCTTTTTATCACATTTTATTGTTCTACTAATTAAAATATTAATAATAATTATATTCTAATCAAATTAATAATATTAATATTAATATTAATTATATTCTAATTAAATTAATCATTAATATTATATATTGAGTGTTTTAAGTATTTTATTAGTTAAATTTACTTAAAGTTGAATTTTATAATGAGAATGCTTTAAAGTGTTTTTGTTCTAAAGAGTAAATTCATTTTAATTTTTTTATTTAAAAAAATTGAAACAAAAAGAAAGAAAAATGAGTACACTGTCAGAAAAAAAAAGAACATGAAAAAGAGACGTCAATTTATATGTGTCGTAGGGCTATTAAGGGCCTTTTGGTAAAATAAGATCCTTCATTAAATTCTGCAAGGGAGCTATATGTCAAATGGTCAAGGGTCTTAAGAGCCTTTTAATAAAATAAGACTTATCGAACTTAATGAAAAAACAAGAAAAGTTAACAGAAAAAAATAAAAGTTACTATTTACAGTTAGATAACCACTTATTATAATAGAATAGATATATATATACATATATACTATTTATTATCCTCACATATTATATACTATATTTTTTCTTAAGTTTTTTAAATTTTTGTTAAATTTTTTATAAGCCTAAACTAATTGAATTTCTTCACTTATCATCCATATACTACACATTTGATGAGAAAAAAAAATTAAAAATTATGTGTAGTATGTGATGTGTAGGACTGATGAGTAGAATTTTTCAATATATTATACCCTCCCTTTCTCTCTTTATTTCTCCTAATCTCACTAAACTTTCTTCTTTCAATTCACGAAACTGTCCACTGAGTGGGGAAGAAGTTTCGGCTCCTCCTCCCTCTTCCTCCCATGCTTAGAAGGCAGTTGGATGTGAATTTCTTATTAGTTCCTTTTATAATTTAGAACATAAAATGGCCGATATACTACCAGTCTAGACATCTTTCACATCCTGGCCAATGAGCTCAATGAACCTGTAACACAAGAAATGTGAAGGCCCGGTGGGTGGGTGGCACCATCGATATATAAGTTAGTTTTTGTGTAGAGAGAGTTTTTTTTTTTTTTTTAATACATAATAACCCCCCTATCTTACTTGGGGTTTGGCTTTTTCCTCTCTCCTCATGTAGGACCTCTGCTTCCTCTATGCCTGAGATGTTTGCCCACTATATTGGGTGCCATGTTGTCCCATTAAATGTGGCATAGCTTTTGTGGGTCGCGTCTCCTATGATAGGTGGTGAAGTGTGGCCTTTATATGGGCATCCTGTCATGGATAAATCCTCCTAGTGGGATCTTCTACTTACTTTTTATATCAGGTCATTTAATACAGCATAACTCTCCTACAAATTATTCGAGCAGAGGTGTGCCTATATTAGTATTGTCCTAACTTCCTATGTTGATCATCTTCCTATGCTGATCTTGGACCTTCTAGGGTGGGCAAGTTATCTTTTGACCTTTGGGCCATATCGAGATCGATCAGGCCTAGCCTAGTGGGGATAAATATGCCCCTCCAACCGCCTTCTAATCACCTTTGAACTAAACGTATCATACCATCAGATTCTCAAGCAACCAATCTATAAGTGGCAAAAAATGATATCGCAAAAGGTGGGTGAGTGTGCTTCACGAGTTGCCCAAAGTAGCAGCATGTTGGCCCCACATGCCACCCATTGTGAAGCTCAGAATGCGGCACATGCTACTCCATCCAATTCCTAGATCTTAGATCGTTAAGATTTGACCATTCACTTCTATTTACAATTGGCGTATGAGCTTCATATGTCGATATAGCTTCACGTATTTCTTAAATAATTGCAAACTTGTGATCGAGTAAATCCTCTATTTCTATTTATATAATTACTTTTCATTAAACTCAGAACTCAGCATACCCTTCTAAATGATTAATAATAATAATAAATTAATAAAAAAATAATGGGTGACTGTTTTAAAGTCAATTGTTATATAAGCCGATGCTATACGAGAATTGTAGTATATTCCGGTGAATATCCTCTTAAGACCCATTTTCTCCATTAGGCCATGGTCCAACCTCACGTGTTAGCCATTATTGTATATAACTTCTTTTGTTGCGTAATGGATAGTGTGTGGGGAATTATAATTCTTATTATCAGATGACACGTGCACTTAATTTGATTGAAAGTAACATCTATTTGAGTTTTGTTTTTATTTGTTTCAAAGTATTTTCTCACTTGTGGTGAAGAAATTAAGATATATACCACGAAAATCACATATTCTCTATAATATTTCGTCATCACAGACAATAATAATTATCACAACGTGTATATATTGAAAGCTCAATTTTTTAAGTTAAAAGACTTTTAAAAAGAACGTGCCTGTCACGTGCTCTTGTCATGTGTACATATGGATCGGAGGAAATTTGAAACTCTTCCAACTCAATTTATCTGCCCACCCGGGTTACCCAGCAGCCCGGCAGATTCAACGGACAGGCCAGAGTTGCAAACACCGCGTTGCGTTGGCCAGCCCTCGGTACCATCAATTTATCTCAAGATTAGCTAGCTTGTAGGCATCTTGGAAAAGATCCATTTTCAATCTGTGGGACATTTAGAACAGTAGAACGAAGAAAAAAGATGGTTTAATGAACATCGTGTCCTAAGGTTTACGGTAATTTATGTCTTTCCATTCATCAATTGGTACTCTCCTATAACAAATTAAGCCATTTTGAGTAGCATACACAGATAAATAATGTCCAGGATCAAGAATCCAGGGAGAGCTTTTCAAGCTCTTGGATTCCATGACTGGATGCTTTCTTCAATTCAAGTGCTCTCTTATAAGGAGGGGAAATTGGGGGCTGTACAGGGTCCAAGCTCTTGTAAATTCCATCAGCAACTTTAGGTAACGGATATGACCGGTCAGAATCGTATCCAGAGAGGTCCCCACAAGCTAGAAATGGGATATATACCTTATTTGGCCCTTCCAACCACCCACTACTGCAATCTGTCATCCAATATTATATATCATTACACCCACCAATAAGATATATCATAACAGAATCAAATCAGGACTCTCCTTATAATTCAACTAAAAGCCCAAAAAAGGATCATGAAAGCTAGGAAGTCCCGCTTTGCTTGTTTATTTTCTGTCATTGAGAACATTTACAAAGGAAAAAAAAAAAATTAAACAGGAAAGGGCTACCCTCCTCGCATGCTGCCTTTGCACTGGCCGCAAGGTAGGGGATCCAGCTTTTTTATTTTTATTTTTTTCCCCAAACCACCACTAGAAAATTTTACAAAACACTAACCAAACACCCCCAAAATACTTTTTAAGATGCTACAGTACCACCAAAACTACTCAAGATGACACTTCAATAGGAAGCCTCAGTTTCTGGATTTGCAATTTTCATTCCATGTAACTGTTTGTAGATTGTCCAAGTTCAAAACAAAATCCCTTAAGCAAGAATGCAACTCTAACCACTTGTCCTGTTTGGGATTGCTATAGGTAAGAGAGCTTTTTATTGCTGAGCTTTGTTAAAATGTTCTACTATTTAAAAGTTATTTACTGTTTAATAAACATATGCTTAAAGCGCTTTTAAAGTTAGTTGCCCTAGTTTTTACATATCTGCAGGAGCTTGCCAACAAAAGCTTCAATTGGTGCTTTTTAATAAAGTGGATTTTTGACTTTTTTAGGTGTTTAAAGCACTTTTTATAAATTTACTATTAAACTGTTAGAAAGTATTTCCCCCCCAAATGGACTCCCCACCTGTTAAAAGCACTAAATATAACATATACAAAGATACAATCGTATGGAATATCACATTACCTAGATTGTTTGCCCCAGATGGGCTCCCCACCTTTTCTAGCAGGCGGTGGAGATTTTTTGGATCAAAACCTTCAGGAGGGGAATAATTCTCGCAAACTGCAAATGCCTCTGTATCAAAAAAAGTTAAAAACATTAGTTTGGATTACAAACTATATCAGACAGATGATTATTAATCTAATATCATAGATTTTCCTTAATTTGGTCACAGAATTTTGGTAGTGCCAAGAGCCTACGAGAGAAGGAAAAAAGGAAATATAGGCCTTACCTATGCTGGAATTTCGGCTGCTTTTTGGTTTTGCAAAAGTCACTAGAGGAAAAAATAATTTAAGCTGCAACAGAAGGAACAAAAAGAGAGTGAACATTCTGTGTAGGCTTGGTTCTTGTCATATACAAATTAGGCATAAAATAGACAAATAGTAAGGCCAATGACGAAAATAAAATAGAAGGAGAAAGATCTGCGAGCACTTCTAGGTGCAGCCAGAGACGATAATTTGTTTCGCTACTCCAGTGTAAACAAAATAATTTCACGATGACTGGGGAGCAGATATAGTCATTACACAAGCAAAAACTCAACTGAAATCCCTCAACACTCCTATAAGTAGGTACCCACTGATTGAAAGGGTATTCAATGTGCCATTTCCTGATTGGCCTTGATCAGTCTATAAAATCAATGTAAATACTTTTTTCTTTTTGATAAATAGAAAATGAATAAAATCATTGTAAAGATTTTATCCACAATTTTTTTCTTGATGGCTACTGTGGGAGACAACTGATTTAGGGGCATGAGAGAAACAGTCCCATTCTCCCAATGGCTAAGTTCCAACACAAGCCCCTTGGCTTGGACAACAAAAGTGGATAATTTCTTGCATTTTGTTCAAAATTCCAGTAAGTATCATCTATCCTATTACTAGCATTAAGTGAAACCTTGCACCACACCTTTATATAATTTACCAATGAATGATAAATTGAACGGACAAAAGGATTATACATTTGCCACTGAATATAATAATATATTATAGACAGCTGTGTCATATCTCAAGAAATTGACTTCTCATATCGAGAGCTTCAATAAGCATTTAATTTACCTGACAGTACAGAAGACTTGTATCTTTCCCCCGAAATATTTTTGCTATAAACTTTCCACCTTCTCTAAGTACATGGGCAACAATTGTTAAGCCCTGCAAGAAAGATGGCCCATTTGGTTACAATCTAACACGAACTTCAGCAAAACTTATATATGGTAGAAACCAACTGGATCTCTAAAACAGGAAGAAAGCCACAATACAACTACGGTCCACAAATAGTGGTCAAATGGAACACCATCTTGCAAAATATCAAAGATTACTGGTACAAATTTCAGTTGGAAAAATATTCTAAGATTTTCTTGTTTTCTTTTACAAGTTGTGGAAAATATTATAACAATATTTGGGTACTGTGTTAGGGTCTCAAATTAAGTCACGAACAAATTGATTGATAATTTTCTTTCTCACTACTTGTTTTTCAATATTTTCAGTTAATCCTAGCCAATAATTCCCTTAATAATATCCACACAATTACTTATTAAAAAATAATAATAATACCCACACAAATTTAAGCTACAGGTGGCTCCCTAACTTTTCACATTATTTAATCTAAATTGTTCACATTACTACAAAGTTAACAGGGAGACATAAATGCATTAACGTAGGTGCAAATCATCAGAATAACAACATGAAAAAATGCAGGTTGCAAAGGACCTACCATAATAAGGAGGACAAACCACATAATAGTCTATATTCCAGTTTTGAACATATAAAACTGAATAGTGAGGCACAGTAGCTTACATGTAACTAGCAAGTATTTCTGTTTCTTCTGAAAAGGTAACTATCATCCTAAAGTATCCATAATGGTAAATTCTGGAAAAGGTAAGTATGACCCTAGAGGTACCCACAATATTAAGCTGCCACCAACAAAGACATTGGAAGGTCTATGAGGAACTAGATTTTACCGCTAGTATGAGCTGGGATTGTACAAATTCATCCATGTCATGAAGACCAGTTACTGGAAACAGAACAGCATAAAGCTAAGTTAAAAAAATGCAAAACATCATTGAAAACGAGTTGGGACCCTAAACAAAGTCCAAGCCATAAATATGCTTTACCATCAGGAGCACCATCACAAACAACCAGGTCAGCCTTGCAACCGTCAAAATGTCTAATGACCTGAAACGAAACAATGGGAGAGCAAGATAAATATTGGGTGATATATCTGGGATTTGCAAGCCATCATGCAACAAGCAATCCCTTGGCAAATATTAAACATCAATTACTGCAGAGAAGCCAAAAACCTTGGATTCCTTTATATCTGTCATCATTATTCAGTTATTTTTCCAAGCAACTCATGGATATTGGAGATGAAGAAACCAGAAAAAATAGGGAAGTTAAAAAACAGATTCTGAGCACTGACTGGAATTATTTGGCTATTAAGTATCTTAACTTTATTGGAAATTGAAAAGGATGTTGTCTAGTTACACAGAATATACAGGATATACTTTTTTATAAGTAAAATAACATTTTATTGATAGTAGTAAATAGGCATAGCCCAAGTACATAGGAGGTATACAAACATCATATACCTAATAACAAAATAAGGAGCTAGAAAGTGATACAAGAAAGTCGTTTACACAACTCCATTAAGAACACAAGAGGAGGCCCAAAGAAATAAAGTATGGAAGAAGAAATTTCTAAGCTCATCCAGAGAACGCTCCTTATCTTCAAAGCTTCAACCATTCCTTTCAATCCATAGACACCACATGATACATAGATTAATCAAACTCCATACATTCGCAATATGTGAATTGGCCTTACATCTTTGCCAACAACCACCCTATTGGGCATCATCTAAGCAATGCCCATTCTATTAAAGATCTCCCACCCATAACATCCTTGCCACCTCACAATGAAGTAAAAGATGATCCACCAAACTTCCCACTCTTCTTACACATATAATATCAATCCATTAAGACGAGACCCCACTTTCTCAAATTATCCAAAGTCAAAATTTGCCCAAGAGATGCTGTCCAACTAAATAAATAAATCTTAGGTGGCACCTTATTTTTCCAAATACACTTCCAAGGGAACGAAGTATGACTTTGACTTGACCAAACCTAGTACAATGATCGCGTAGCAAACTTCCTACTCCCTGTCTTCATCCAAAGCATCATGTCCACCACATTATTACCAAAATTCAGAGAATACAATAAATTGTAAAAATCAGAAATAACTCTAATTTCCCAATCATTAGTAGCTCCACTAAAACAAACATTCCACTGTGGGGAACCACTAGAACAATCCAACAACTTGGACACTGAAGCCTCCAAATTAAAAGCCAACCGAAAGAGAGAGGGAAACATGGTCTTAAGAGCTCAATCACCACACCAAAAGTCATGCCAAAAACTGACCCTGGATCCATCACCAACTGCGAAACTGATAAAACAAGCAAAAGCCTCCCATCCATTTCTAATATTCTTCATAAACTACACCATGCACACTTCTCAATTCATTAGAACACCAACCCCCTCGCAAACTCACATACTACAACTCAATAATAATCTTCCATAAAGACTCCCCTTCATATCGGTACCTCCATAACCATTCCACTAGAAAACAGTGTACATACCTTATTCCGACTAGGAGGAACTTAGTCTCCTCTCCAATTCCTCCCCACAGAAAAGCTCGGAAAATTTTCTCAATTCGATTAGCCACACTTGCCGGGAATGGAAAAGGAGATGAAAAATAAAAAATAAAAATAAGTGGGAAGATTATAAAGTGTACACTTAATAAGAGTGGTTCTTCCCCCTTTAGACAAGTACAAACTTTTCCATCCAGCCAATCTCCTCTTGAGTCTCAATTTTCTCCACGACCCCATCCCAAATAGCCTTAGCCTTGAAAGAGGCCCCAAGTGGAAGGCCCAAGTATTTCATTGGCGATGAAGCTACCTCAAAATTCTAGTCAGTTCTTTTCTTCCATATGAACGCATAACACAAGGCGGGATTAGCTTCCATAAAGTAGCACTCTAAGAGCTATGAAACCTGTCTCTGCAACACGCCAAGAGATCTACGGTAGATCTGTCTTTGGCATAACCTATTGAGCCCGAACAACTCAAAAATAGTGTTCCACAAATCACTGACTACCTTGGAAAGCAATAGAAGTCTATCATCTCCCCACTCATCTTATGCATACAACACTAATCCAAAACTATCATATACCACTTTATTTTATTGGCAAAATCTTCTAACCAGCCATTCCACTGATGCCCAAAACACAAACTCTAATGAAATATTGCCACGTAGACCTCCTGGCACTTATCTTGAACTGCATAACATAGGATGCCCAAGACCCTTTCTCTTCCAACCCCTCACGACCAGAACACCCCAGACCATTTCTCTTCCCTAACGACCAGAATGCAAAATACAATTCCCATTTCCATGGTTTTCAAATCTCATAGTTTCTCCAAAACCTTTGATTATTTACTCGGTTGTAAACACACAGAAAAGAAAAAAGGAAGGCAAGAAACTTGTACAAAATTTTCACTATTCCTGCACTTGCTATGGTATCAATCTTTTTCGTTTTCCTTCTGGCTTTGGTCATGAAGAGTGATAAATAATGTGTAGGATAGTGGTGAGAATAAGGACTGAAATTCAAAGGCCGGATTAGTAATTTTTGGGGTCATGTCCAACACAACACACTAAGCAAAAAACTGCACAGAATCAATTAAAAATAAAATTTTACATTTTTAATACAAAGAAATCTTCCCCACCATTCCAGTCTTCGATCTCGTCAGACAACTTCCCATGGTGATCAGGCACTCCACCTCATCTCCCTCCCCACATCACATGCCACTGCCCAATTAGAAGCATGGCCAAAATAAAGTCAAAATGAAAATCATTGTCTCAATTCTTTAAAGAGAGAAGGAGAGAGAGCCTGAGTAAAAAGAAAGATGAACTATGAGGCAAGAAGACAACCAGATTTTCCAAGAATGGGGCTCGTATGTTTTTTTTTTTCTAGTAAGAATTCCATGTGATCATCCTCATCTCTTTAAATTGTACACCATTGACGTGACCTATTTTTATTGGACGACGTTAAATCCCCTTTGGCAGCCAATCTGTTCTGAAGTGAAACTGTATTTTATTTTCCAAAGCGTTCGTTTTACTTAAATAAGACATCTACTTGTGATTTGTGCCGAAGTTTGGTGCCTGGCACTTTCACCAACAATGCCATCAACACCCGTTGCTACCACTCATAAAAGCCAGGAGAAGTGGAGAACTGTTCAAGAAACCTTCAAGGATGCCAGAAGAGACAATCTGCTCCCGAAAGAGCCCTCTGCCATTCACTAATACAGATATGCTTTTCTATGCAGCAGAAAGGCCAAATTAACATGATCGTATGCTTTTCTATGTCCAACATATACAGCACTCCCAGTACTCCTGAGAGAATTATGGAATCAAGGCATTCAGTTAGCCAAATTTAGCAAGTATTTTATATACCCCAATCACAAGTATGATAGGCCAAATATCCTCAAAATCAATCGTCTCATGTTTTCCTCGGACAAGAACAAGAAGGTTGCATTCATATTCTGACCAACTTGCCTTTAGTGTGGAAATCACACCTTTTTTAGAACCTCCAACATGTTTGGAAAATCCAAAGAAAAACCATCGAGACCGGAGCTTTATCACTATTGAGGGATCTCACCACTTCATTCATCTTTCCATCCTCAAAACTTTTCTCCAACCATTTCTTTACATCCTCATCAAGAGAATCAAATGAAAGTCCATTTAACTTGGATCTCCAATTGTATTGTCCGTCATACAATAAGATCACTTCTCTCATATTGATTAGAGAAAACCATGCCATTCACATCTAAAGAATCAATCAAATTATTCCTACCTCAATGTCAAACCAAATTTCTTTTTTGAACTTGAATCATCCTTCCAAGGAGATGTCAAGATTATATTGATGTAGTTTTCTAATATCAAATAGATAAATAGATCACATGATGAACAGTAACAAAAAATATTTTTTTTTATTGGCACCAAGTGTCCAGGAACAATGTTCCAACTAATCCCAAGGGTGCACAAGCCATCGGCAATGAGTTTCCAGCAAGTGCACCTTGGGTAATTCAAGGGGAAAATCCTCCCAGTCCAATAGCCCCTAGAGATTGTTCGCACCCAGTGGGATTCAAACCTTGGACCTTGGAGGGAACATACCACAAAGACCAAGGCCTTTACCACTTGAGCAACAAAATATATAACATAATAATGCATAATATTGGTTGAAAATTTCAACATTACTGTCTCACAACTAATATTAATGATTAGAGACCATTCTAAAGGAACTTGCAGGGTAAATTGTAGGTGTGCAAGGAAAAACAAAAATCATTATGAAATTCTTCTAGAAAACAACAAAAATGAATTCGATCTGGAAACACAATTTTGAAAAGCAACCCATGTAATTAGCATCCATGCAGTCAAATAAAAAAACACAAACATTGGCATGGAGATTGTTCTCACCACTTCAGCTGTTCGAGCATTTGTTATATCACCTTGCACCTGAATAACCCCTTCAATTGGAGCCATGGGCTGCAAATCAATGGCTACAATAAGAGGAAGATCGCTATCCCTGCATAAGTAGAAAATAATAAACTTAAGGGAAGTAGCAGGCACGTAGAAGATTTGATATTATAATATTCTTTTAAATTCGATTATAGAGATCTGTAATATCATACATGTTTTGATGGTGTCCACTGAGCTAACTTGCTATGAGTTAGATCACTAGACTTTCAAGGCAAATTAAAGGGAACATGAAAAACCTGATTATAAATTTGTGATTTCATTTAAGTGCCATAACAAACCAATTTAGCATATTCACACCATTGATATTCCTCAAAATAGAAATGTGGACTGCAGTGTACCTCTCTAGAATAAGAGCTACATCATTCTCCTCGTTAAAGATTTCAACACCGAGAAATCAGAACAAGGACATGTTTGTTAGACCACGTGACTTCTAAGCACCAGCAACATAATAAGTTCAATAGTATTTTCTCCTATAATACCTTGCTAAAAAGAACAACAATTTTTCTCTTATGTTCTTGCTTAAAAGGTCATCGAAAGTAGCGGTTAACAGAATGAGCTAATTTTAAGGTCAATAAAGAAAACTTAAGGAAATCACATTCAATCATAATGGTAAAGCAATGTAACTAGAATACTACTAATGCTTGGTGGTAGTTCTCCAACACAACAAACTTGTCTCATTGGACCTAATTATCAACAAACTCAAAAGAATTGAAAACCATGGCTTATGACAGCATATCAACCTCAAGTTTACCAAAGTTTTATTCCAATAGTCTAATATGAATTTTCGACCTATTCTATTTATAAAATGGCAAGGAGGCAGCTAACATACTAAATCTTTTTGAGAACTGGACCATATAGTTCATTGTAAATATAGAATATTACTTTGAAAAAACAGCTGCTGGAACACTTGAGGAAACATGAATATACATAAACTCTCAAAGAGAACTTGATATATACAAGGTAACCCACCTAGAATCAGCTGAAAGCTTTGTTGGCAGATACAATTTCCGACTCAAAACCTACAATACAAACTAGGTATCAACAATGTCAAGTTGCTTTGCATTTTGCAATGCCAAATCATTTGTTCACAAGGTAAATATAGAGTATGGAAGTCTGCTATGAGCATCGGTGCATGACTCATCATATACCCCCGCCTCCAAGACAATAGAATGCAGGAAACATTTTTTATAAGAATACAGAGTGCAGGAACATATTTCAAATTTCCAAAAATTTGGTGTAAAGTATCATTTGAGTAGAAAAATTATTTATTCATTTCTCAACATATTTTTACTGAACTCTAAATTTCAAACAACACTTAGATTATAGTTGACAGAAGCATAATGTTAAGGTAAGTTGCTACAAGAAGAGAGAACGTAAATTTGACTCTTATAGTTGGACAGAAGCATGATGTGAAGGTAAGTTGCTAAGAGAAGAGATAAGTTAAATTTGACTCTTCCCCTAATATTTAATGTCAATGCAAAGTTTACATCATCCAAAACAGTGGCATTTTCTATAAAGCTCGTGACTAGTCCACTTGATACACCAAAAAATACAAGAAAGAGAATGAAGATGTTACAGTTCATTTTGCATTTAATTAGTTTTCATGTAGTTGTTTACCTATCAAAAAAAAGTTTTCATGTAGTTGTTCTTTAGTCTCTTGTTTTTTATAAAATTCAAATAAGGATGATAATGAAGTTATCAAGTCTCTTGATTACTTAGTTTACTTGACATGCAATGAGTTGTATGCTGTATAGGAATTGCTGAGTAGTAGAATACTTGTTTTCTACAACTCTTTATTTTATTTGGTACTCCTATATAAAGCCATTGTTGAATAATAAATAAAACCATCGATGAATTCATTTGATTGTTGACTGTTATAATTCAGTCGGGTTTCCAGTTCCCTCAAGCAAAATTAATAATTTTATTTTTCCCATCACAGAGATTTCATATGAATTCTTATGTAAAATATAAACTTTCACAAATAGTTTACAGGAAGGTGATAATAATTCCATTAACAAATACCTGACTCCAGCTACCAGGGGCAGCGCATAAATCTACCACACGCTTCACTCCTGTAAATCAAATGGTAATTAAGCAGCTGAAGGTTAGATATTTACAGATCTCTAGATAGAAAAAAGTTGTTTATCAACTCATTTTCAGAACCATTGTGAAGCCAAATATTTCAAGGCTGGCAGGTTAGAGTCACGACATTCCCAGGCGTTGGGTCCATAATATTTTTAGTTCGAGATTCTGAATGTAAAATCTTTCTTCCATTATGAATAATAAGATGTGCTTAACTGGAATAATATGAATGAGAGTAAAAGAAATCAGAGGATAGAAAAATTCACACAGTACTTTTTCCAGGCACTGCCATTTTTTTTTTTTCAGCTTCAAAGAAAGGATAATCAATTCCCCAAAGATCTAGATATTCAGTGTGTAGGATAAGAAGAAAAATTAGGTTCCCTATTTAATTTCTTCAATCTGTCTTATGATAATAAATCAAACGAAAAGAAGCTTGTATAGAATGTTCCAGCTTTCAATTTCAGCTCCATTCTAACCTGATTCCTAATTGTAAAGAAGATGAAAAAGTCATCTCCAGGAAGAGAGAGAGAGGATAATTGATGCGAACCCACCTTTAAATATATTGAATTCTTCATCTATTTGAAGGAGCTTAAAGGCACTTCGAGCACGCCAACCTTCTTCTTTTGCTTTTCTGTAGTATATATCCTGCAAATGAATCAACTTGTAACTAAAAGCTGGAAGAAAAAGAGCATGAAGATTCTGAAAAGACAAAAACCTACCCTCTTATCCCTTGAAGCTTTGCCCATGTTGTGTGCACCTGATACTCACGAAGGCAGTGAATTGAAAAACAAAAACTCCTGCAACCAGGGTTAGTTCCAAAGTGAGAGCAGGATTAAAGCAAGGATGATATATGATTCATCTCTTCCTTTCTAAACATTAGTTTCCAGAATCCAATAATAGCTCAAAAGTAGGAAACAATGGAACTTATTAGAGTATAATACACGAAAGCACAAATATAAATAATATCAATACCATTAATTTATCCTAAACCTATCTATCTAGGATACAATCATCGAGAAAATAGAGCGAAGATTGGCTGCGTGGAAGAGATTGTACTTGTCGAAAGGAGGCCGTGTGGCCCTGATAAAGAGTACTCTTTCTAACTTACCTACTTATTTTCTGTCTTTATTCCCTATTCCAACTTTTGTGGCGGCACGGATCGAAAAATTGTACCGTGATTTCCTGTGGAGTGGGACGGGGGATGAATTCAAGTATTAACTAATCAGTTGGGATGAGGTATGCAGGCCAATTTCTTCAAGTGGGTTAGGGATAAAGAACTTGAGAAATTTTAATTTGGTACTTCTCGGGAAATGGCTATGGAGATACAATATGGAACCAGAAGCTTTATGGAAATTAGTTGTTGATAGTAAATATGGCAGCTTATGGGGGGGCTGGTGCACTAGAGAGGGGAATGAGTCTTATGGTGTGGGGATTTGGAAGCATATACAAAGAGGGTGGGGGGTGTTTGCCAACCATACTAAAATTTTGGTGGGGTAGGGCACACGCATAAAATTTTGGAGGGACATCTGGTGTGGGGAGGAGGCACTAAAGGATTCTTTTCCATCTGTTTTTCGAGTGGCTTGTGATCAAGAAGCTTCGGTGGCAGACCCCTTGGTTCATTTAGGGGACCAAGTCCATTGGAATGTCACTTTTTGTAGAGCTGCACATGATTGGGAAGAAAATAGCTTTGCGGATTTTTTCAGCCTAGTGTACTCTACGAAGCTGAATGGATTGCATGAAAATAAGCTATGGTGGAAACCTGAGGGTAACGATACTTTCTTGGTTCAATCTTTTTATAAGTCCCTTACAATTATTCCAAATTCTCCTTTCCCATGGAGATGCTTGTGGAGGAATAAGGCGCCTCCCAAAACACTTTTCTTCATTTGGACAGCAGCCCTGGGTAAGATTTTGACTACCGATATTTTACGAAAGCGTCGGGTAATCATTACTGATTGGTGTTGTATGTGTAAGAAAGCTTGTGAGTCAGTGAATCATCTTGCTACATTGTGAGACAGCTCGAGCCTTGTGGTGCAAAGTATTTAGTCGAATAGGGTTAAACTGGGTGGTGCCGGATTCAGTGGTTGAAGTATTGGCCAGTTGGGCGATGCCGGGTGGCGATCCACAAATCAAAGATGTGTGGAAAATGGTCCCTATCTGCATTATGTGGTGTATTGGCAAGAGCGTAACGCATGAACATTCGAAGATAAGGATCGGACAACAGAGGAGCTTCGTTCTTTATTTTTCAGCACCTTATTCCTGCGGACTTTAGCTATAGATTTTAATGGCTTAAATGTACATGATTTCCTTGCAACTTCTATAGAGACCTAGATAGGTCTTATCTCTTGTATACCATCTTGTGTATTTGGGCTATGCCTATTATTATTAATACTACCGTTTACTTATCAACAAAAAAAATTAGTGTATAAGGCAAGAAAGCCAAAAATGGCTTTCAAAGAATTTGAACTCCTGAATGCATAGGTGTTGCTCAAATATATTTCCCGTGTACTTGCCTTTGCCTTTTTAATAAAATTATTATTTACCGATCAAAAATAAGAAAGAATTTGAACTCCCGAATTGGTAAGATCCTCTACTCCTAATCACTGCGAGTACAAGAATTTATATTGGCAACTGTTCTCTGTCTTTGTTTTTGTCTCGTTTCCATTACGCTTTTGACTCTAAATAGTTGTCCGTCCTGCCATGATCCATTTTATAAGCTAAGACCTAACCTTGCTGTACCAGTGCTAACAAAACCAAAAAGACACACAAACTTCTTCTCAGGAATTTCTTCGAACACCTTACATACGTACAAATCACGTATGCAGAAGTAACTAGCACTCAAGCATGGGCGGCGCAGATAAATTATACCGATACGATGAAAAT
This sequence comes from Carya cathayensis, assembly GCA_011037825.1. NCBI lineage: Eukaryota > Viridiplantae > Streptophyta > Magnoliopsida > Fagales > Juglandaceae > Carya > Carya cathayensis. The sequence continues at coordinate 1,535,182 of QGSO01000195.1, read as the reverse complement.
AACGAAATCAGGCACCGTAAGAGAAAAATGAAGAAAGAAGGAAGAGAAGCAACAACAAGAACAGGAAGAGCAGGTTATGATAGTTACGCTGTTATGCCGCTTCCTTTTCTGCTTTCTTTCTGGGGTTACTTCGTCTTCTTCCGATAATAGCCTGCTTAAGCCGCACGACTATAAGGCGAGCAAGAGTACAAGGGAAACTCCACTGGCGTATATGGAAACTTGAGGGGAGCTACGACGTCGTTTCCTATATTTTAGTCCAACGACCTGCCGGCTCCGCATGCAGCATTGCAGCTACCTAGCCCTTTTTCTTTTTTTCTTTTTAAATTCCCGAGTAATTAAAATTGACCTTTTGAATTATTTTGTTTTCATTTATTGTCAAATATTAACACTATCTTAAACCAGATCGTGCCACATTATTATTATTATTTTAATAAAAATGAGTAGTCGAAGAATGTAATATATCAATTTTTATAAATCAGGATGCATAGCATAGAACATTTGTTGATTAAAAGATGAAAATATGTTTATTAATAATTATAGGTTTATCTTGTTTGGATAAACTAATTTAGGGCTGTATGGCGGTACTTTACTTTTGGTGTGTCACATACACTTCCTAGCCGTTGGAGAGATAGAGCTGCCCAATGGTTAACTTCCAACTCGGGATCAGGTCAATTTAGGTTAGATTTAGATAGTAAGTTAAAATGAAAATTGGAAATTGAATAAAATATTATTAGAATATTATTCTTTAATATTATTATTATTTTAAAATTTGAAAATGTTGAATTGTTTATTATATTATATTTCGAAATTTGTAAAAGTTGTAATGATGAGATGAGATTGGTTGATATCCCCTCGCAATCCAAACTGAACCTAATTTACTTGCTCAATTTATCCCATCACTAATCTATTGAAAAAGAAAAATGATAATATACCACCTAGGGCTGTGAATATGATCTGCACATCCGACAGATCCGATTATGATGATCCGAACCGACCTAGATTTTATCTGGTTATCACTTGAATGGGTCTCCAACCGACTAAATAACGGTTTGTAAATTGGTGTCAACCCGTCCGACTAAATAACTCAGCCTCAAGCACTCCGGTGACCAACTTCACATCCTTCTAGCCAACATGGACGCCAACGGTATGCAGAGAAAAAAATTCACAAAAATGAAAAGCAACGAAATAGAAAATAGTGAAAAAAAGTAACAAAGAGAACCGGTTGTGAAGCACGAAACGCGAACAATTTGACAAACTGGGGGAGGGGACGTGCTAGGGTGAGTCCAGATACACACGGGTCAGCAGATCTCGAGTCGTGGTCCCACGCCGCGGAAGACGACGGAGCACTCCGGCAACTCCCCCAGATCGACCTAGAGTGACTCGTCCTCCTCCCTCATTGGGAAAAACTCACAACGTTAGCTTCGCCTAAACTCCTCTCCACAAAAATAGGGCTTCGAGCACTGCCGAAGACGTCTCTGCCGAACCAACTGAAATAGTACGATGACTCGTCCCCTAGATCTGCAAACTTCTCCTCCGGCTTGGGCTTGGCGCTTGCAACGGTTTCAGTTTTTGCGGGTTTGTTCGTCAAGTGGTGGTTTCTAGAAGCCAGCCATGGATGGTTGTGCTCGTAGGAGTAGGTCTCTTCGTCTCCCATGGTTTGTGAATAAATTTCCATTTCTGTGGAAAACGCCCTTCTGTGAATAAGTCTTCGTGCCGTTTTTGTGAATAAGTCTTTGTCTCCCATGTTTTTAAAGTTGGGTCATATGGGTTCGATCCGGTTTATTTTTTTCGGATCGAGTCATCTCGGGTCAGCGCCTAAAATGAAGGTCTGTGGGTCGGTTCGGGTACAAAACTGGCTTTTCAAGGCCGGGTTGCAGGCCTAATACCACCTAAGTTTACCCCCTCAACGTGACCGTTTATGTATTTTATTTTTTATTTAATGATTAAGGAAGTGACTATGGTGTTTTTTTTTTAAATAAAAAAAAATGTTTAAAGAATATTTAAAAGGAAAAGCAAAAAAAAAAAAAAAGTGCAAGGGGCACTACAAGTGGGCAAACTTGGGTGGCATGGTAATACCACCCAGTGAGAAATCTGGCTTGCAAAATACAAAGCAAAGTTTAAAGGATGTAAAGGTGATTGTTAATCATGCTATTGAAATGGCTTAGGGGGTTGAACTCTTCCTTGAGCCAAAATTACGGCCAATATCTGTGTTTTGAATGATCTTAATATAGCACATCGGATTGTTGGGGTAAGAAAACCTTTGTTGGTTAAATGGCCGACCCCTATAGTGGGAAAAATTAAAATAAACATAGATGATGTTTTCAAATGCAACTCCAAATTAACTGGTTGTGGATGGGTTTGAAGATGGTTTTCTAGCCCTTTTATGCTCTTCTTTCTTATGTACGACTTTCGACATTGAAATTGGCGTATATCCAAACCTTATTATTAAATTGGGCTCACTCCTTATAGTGAATTAATTCAACAATTCCTCACCCAACCTGGGAACAGTGGTGAATTTAAGAAAATCTCAATTGAGTTTTGCTACGTACAAGTAAAGTTGCATACTAATCTGCGTACCAATACTGATTCCTTCATATTCAAAATTTAAATTAGTACTGTTTTCAATAAAATCTACTTTTTGAAAAATCATATCAGATTAGTACACATATTAGTGTGCAGTTGTACTTATAACGAGATTTTTCCATCCCAATTGTCCCCGAAAAATAAGAAAAATCTAGTTACAAACACAACAGCGCACTAATATGTGCACCAATCTAATGTAATTGTTTAAAAAGTAGATTTAATTGAAAACAATATTAATTTAAATTTTAAATATGAATGAATTAGTATTAGTACATATATTAATACACGGTTTTGCTTGTACGTAAAAAAACTTCAAAAAATATATTCTATTGATACGAAGCTCCTAATATTCTAGGTATGCAGTTTGGTTTACTTTATGAATAATGTTACTTTTTAACTAATGTTAGTTTGCCCCTCCGTTTTGCCCACTCATTTTAACCACTCATATATTTAATTTTTTTAAATATTTTTTTCTTTTATTAACTGACAAAGAAATTGACTTTTAGTATATTAATATTTTTTATATTTGTTTAAAATATTTTAAAAATGTTAAAAATATATGAATAAAAAAATGAAAAAATTTGAAAAGATGAATTTTGCCTTTTTTTTTTTTGTTTTGGGGGAGGGGGACTTGTCATGGGTGTGCTTGTGGGTAATGGCCTTGAAGGAGGTGGTTTCTTATTGAAAAAGCAGAAAAATAACAAGATTAACTGAAGAAGAGAAGTAGTTAATAATATGAGACGTTTTGTTGCTGAGTAGTGTGTGTGCTGGTAAACGACATGTGTTGTGTGTTTTATTGAAACGGGGCGCTTAGGGAGGTGTCGTTGTAAGTAGAAAGAATAGGTTTAATGAAACGGTGAGTTTTGAGTTATTAGAAGTTAGATGTGGTTTATATGTGAGAAAGTTACGTTTTGAGTCTTCTTACTGAGTTGTTTAGTATAAATAGCAGGTCGATCTTGCATGTAACTACTTTTGGATGAATAAAAATCTTGAAGTCTTGGAAGTTGGGATTTCCTCGAAAATTCCCTGATCAGGTTCAATATGGAATCTGGCGTTTGAATCATTCTGGTGTTGTGCAATTCTTGTGTACTGTTCTCATTCTTAGTGTTCTGGTAAACTTTAGCAAGTTGAAGTGTTCTTGATCATTCAGTGGTATTCTTGATTATCAAGAATGTTACAAGTGGTATCAGAGACAGGTTCTGGGAGTTTCTGATGGCAGAAGGTTCTCGAGGAGTGTTGAAGGGTCAGCAAGAAATACCCTTACGACAACAAGAGTTAGTTCAGAAGCAACTGGACCAGCAACAGCAACTCATTAATGGAGTGACAGAAAGGTTAGATCAAGTCTCTAACATGTTACGTGCTGTAGTTGAAACTGTAAATGTCATTTCTCATAGAGATAGAGAGAAAGATAGAGAGGTGTCTAATGAGCCAAGAACTTATGAGGAGAGAGGTGTTTTTCAAAGGGGTCTTAGATTGGACTTTCCACATTTTAGTGGTAATGATCCAGTTGGTTGGGTTTTTAAGGCCAATCAGTATTTTGATTGTTTTCAAGTCCCTTTTCATCAGAAGTTGATAATGGCTTCGCATCATATAGAGGGTGAGGCTTTGGTATGGTACCAAAATGCCTTAGATTCGGGGCAATTTAATTCTTGGGAATCATTGGTTGTTGCAATGCAAGTAAGGTTTGGGCCATCAACATTTGATAACCTATTGGAGGCTTTGACCAGATTGAAGCAAACCAGTTCTGTGAGTGTGTATACTTCACAATTCGAGGCATTGGCAAATAGGCTTAAAGGCCTATCTGAAAGGCATAAGCTTAGTTGCTTTGTTAGTGGGTTAAAATATGAGATTAGAATTCCTGTCAAGATGTTTAATCCATTGAATCTTGGTACTGCCTTTGGCTTAGCAAAGTTACAAGAGGAGTATGTCTTGTTCTTGAGGAGACCTTGGAGACAGAATGTGCACTATGCTGCTAAGTTACCTGTCATGGGTGCTGTGGATTCAGCTAATAAAGAACCAAGAACTATTTTTCCTTTAAATAAGGTTCATTCTGCTCAAAATGGATGAGAAAAGGGAAAAAGGGTTGTGTTTTCATTGTGATGAAAAGTGGAATCCTAGTTATGTGTGCAAGAATCCTCGTGTTTATTTTTTACATGGTGAAGACTATAATGACCAAGAGGGAGTTGATAGTTGTGAAGAAGTTGTTGAAAGAATGGTGCAACAGCCCTTACTAGATTCCAATGAAAGGGTGGAAAAGGGTCCTGAAGTTTTGGAGGTATCTATACATGCTATTTCTGGGGGTATCAATATCAATACCATGAGGTTATTGGACAGAATTGGGTTTTTCTCTGTAGAAATACTTGTGGATTCAGGAAGTACTCATAACTTCCTAGATCCATTGGTGGTTGAGGCAGCCAATCTTAAGGTGGAAAAGGATGTAAGCTTGCAAGTAAAAGTTGCAAATGGGGCTAAGATTGTCAGTCAAGGCAATTGTGTAGAAGCTGTTAACATTCAGGGGTCTAAATTTGTTGTTCCATTTCATGTCCTGACACTAGGTGGTTGTGACATTGTTCTTGGGGTTCAATGGCTCAAGACATTGGGTTCTATTCAATGGGACTTTACCAACATGTCTATGGAATTCTTGGTAGCGAGCAAGAAGCTTTTGTTACAAGGTCTAGTTGCTGGAAATGTAGAGATGGAAGCTGGAGTGAATCTGTTGAAGTCATCTTTTATGAGGAAGCAAGGGTGGCCTTTGCAATTAGTAGCAGTGCAAGAAAAGGATGAAAAGCAAACAATACAACCAGAAGTGGAGAACCCTTTAAAGCAATTTGAAACTATTTTTAAAGAGCCAATGGGTTTGCCCCCACCTCGAGCTTTTGACCATCAAATTGTTTTGAAGAGTGGTTCTGCCCTAGTGTCAATAAGGCCTTATAAATACCCTCATTATCAAAAGTCTGAAATTGAAAAGATTGTTCAAGATCTACTAAAGAATAGAGTGATTAGACCTAGTCAAAGTCCATTCTCTTCACATGTTCTCCTTGTTAAAAAATCTGATGGAACATAGAGAATGTGTATGGATTATAGAGCTCTTAATCAAGAAACCATCAAGGACAAATTTCCAATTCCTGTCATTGATAAACTCCTTGATGAGCTGCATGGAGTACAGTATTTTTCAGAACTTGATTTAAGGTCAGGCTATCATCAGATTAGGGTGAGAGAGGAAGATATCCCTAAGACAACATTTAGAACTCATGAGGGCCACTATGAGTTCTTGGTTATGCCATTTGGGCTTACCAATGCCCCTGCCACATTTCAAGACTTGATGAACCATGTCTTTAAACCATATCTTAGAAAATTTGTTTTAGTTTTCTTTGATAATATTCTGGTTTATAGTTTAGACTTGAAGGACCACCTTGAACACTTAAAACAATTTTATCTGTTTTAGAACAGCATACTCTCTTTTCCAAGATGTCTAAGTGTCGATTTGGGGTTACTGAGGTGGACTATCTTGGCCATATTATCTCTGTGGAGGGAGTTAAGGCCGATCCTACAAAGATAGCAGCCATGATGGAATGACCAGTTCCTAGGAATGTGAAAGCATTGAGAGGGTTTTTGGGCCTTACTGGGTATTACAGAAAATTCATAAGGGGCTATGGATCTATAGCTGCTCCCTTGACTTTGTTGTTGAAAAAGAATTCTTTTTTGTGACCTGAAGAAGCTAAAAAAAGTTTTCACAGCTTGAAGAATGCAGTAGCTAGTCCTCCAGTTTTGAAATTGCCAGATTTTAGTAAAGAATTTACTATTGAATGTGATGCTTCTGGAGTGGGGTTGGGGGCTGTGTTGATGCAAGAGGGACACCCTATAGCATTTTTTAGCAAGGCTTTGAAGGGCAAGCACTATTTTTGTCCACTTATGAAAAAGAATTTCTGGCCTTGGTGAGTGCAGTGGGTAAATGGAGACCATACCTGTTGGGTCAAACTTTTAAGATAAAAACAGACCAACAGGCTTTGAAATTTGTATTGGAACATAAAATAGCTACTGAAGCTCAACAAAAGTGAATCTCAAAGCTTATGGGTTATGATTTTCAAGTGGAATACAAGAAGGTCGAGATAACAAAGTTGCTGATGCACTTTCAAGGAAAATGGAGGATGAGTCAGCAACACTGGCCTTAATTTCTTTTCCTACACCAGTATGGTTGGATGACTTGAAACAAAGTTATTCTCTTTCTGTCGACATTACTAATCTGGTTGATGCATTGCAGCAGGGTCAACAAGTTCTTAAGGAATACTCTTTGCAGCAAGGCCTCCTTCTTAGGAAGGGTAGATTGGTCATAGTGCCTGATTCTCCATTTCAGCAAAGGGTCTTACAGCACATTCATTATAGTCCAGAGGTAGAACATGTTAGGTACCATAAGACTCTTTAGAAAGCAAAAACTTAACTTTTACTGGCCAGCCATGAGAAGGGATATCAGAAAATTGGTAAGGGAATGTCAAACCTGTCAAGTAAATAAAAATGAAAATGTTTGTCCAGCTGGGTTACTTCAACCTTTACCCATTCCTCAAGAGCATTGGTTTGATATTGCCATGGATTTCATTGAGGGTCTTTTTAGTTCAAAAGGCATGACTGTTATACTAATTGTAGTGGACAGGTTGACCAAATATGGTCATTTCTTTCCTTTGGCACATCCTTACACAGCTAGCAAGGTAGCTGAGATATTTTTTTCTGAAGTATTTAGGCTTTATGGCCTACCCAAGACCATAGTGTCTGATATAGATGTGGTTTTCACAAACTTGTTCCGGATAGAATTGTTTAAAATGCATGGGACTACACTGGCTTATACTTCAACTTACCATCCTCAATCTGATTGTCAAGCTAAGGCTTTAAACAAGTGTGTGGAGGCTTATTTGAGAGCATATGTGGGGTCTAAACCAAAGGATTGGTGCAATTGGTTACCCATGGCTGAGTGGTGTTACAATACCACTATCCATTCATCTACAGGATTTTCACATTTCCAACCTTTGTATGGAATTTTAGCTTCGAAACTTCTGACCTATGTCCAAGGGACTACTGCCAACACAGCAGTGGATCAACATTTGAGATCTCGAGAAGATGTCCTAAGACTTTTGAAGGAAAACTTGAAAAAAGCACAAAACAGAATGAAGATGCATATAGATAGAAAGAGGACTGAAAGAAGTTTTGTAGTGGGGGATTGGGTTTTTCTTAAACTACAGCCTTATAGACAGAAAACTATGGCTATGAGACATAACTTGAAGTTATCCTCTAGATATTTTGGACCTTTCCAGGTGCTTCAAATGATTGGTTCTGTAGCTTACAAGCTTGATTTGCCTTCTTCATAAAAAATACATCATGTTTTCCACGTTTCATGTCTTAAAAAGAAATTAGGGGACTAGATTTCTCCATTACCAACCTTACCACCAGTTGATAGTGATGGTGTGATTCAGCTAGAGCCTGAGAAGATTTTGGAGAGAAGGATTAAAAAAGTAGGGAATCGTGCTTATACTGAAGTGCTAGTCAAATGGATTAGGGCTGCTATGGAGGATAGTTAATGGGAATTACTGTGGAAACTCATAAATTTGTACCCTCATTTGGTGGGGTCAGTGTTGTAATTGTCACGGGTGTGCCTTGTGGGCAAGGCCTTGAAGAGGTGAAGATTGTCACAGGTGTACTTGTGGGCAATGGCCTTGAAGGGGGTGGTTGCTTATTGAAGAAGCAGAAGAATAACGAGATTAACTGAAGAAGAGAAGCAGTTAATAATACGAGGCGTTTTGTTGCTGAGTAGAGTGTGTGCTGGTAAAGGACATGCGTTGTGTGTTTTCTTGAAACGGGGCGCTCAGGGAGGTGTCGTTGTAAGTAGAAAGAGTTGGTTTAATGAAACAGTGAATTTTGGGTTATTAGAATTTATTGGTTTAATGAAATGGTGAGTTTTGGGTTATTAGAAGTTATATGCGTTTTGTATGTGAGAAAGTTATGTTTTGAGTCTTCTTACTGAGCTGTTCAGTATAAATAGCAGGTCGATCTTGCATGTAACTACTTTTGGATGAATAAGAATCTTGAAGTCTTGGAAGTAGGGATTTCCTCAAAAATTCCCTGATCATTTTCAATATGGAATCTGGCATTTGAATCATTCTGGTGTTGTGCAATTCTTGTGTACTATTCTCATTCTTAGTGTTTTGGTAAACTTTAGCAAGCTGAAGTGTTCTTGATCATTCAGTGGTGTTCTTGATTATCAAGAACGTTACAGGATTGCTAGAAGGCACCCTAAGGGCACTCATCCATTTTTATGGATGCAGAAAGGAGAAATGAGCTTTGAATAAGCAACAGAAATTCCAAAATGAATGCATGCTCGCCAGATAAAATTGCACAAGCAACTTCGACGGAGTGCATATCTTGAACCCTCCCTCAGACTGGCAGAACTTGCCTAGCTACCTTCCAAAGGAGTTTAAAAGCGAGCATGAAGGCTATCATTCAATAGAATGCGCCAGTTTGATGAGGGGGCTTAAGGCTACCATACATAGAATCTGCAATACTCAAATCTCACACTGCTAACTGATATTGTTCAACATTCAGCAAAAAAAACAAAAAATGAGGATGCAAAACGTTTTTACCTTACCCACGCCCAGTAAAAATGCTTCAAAGTTTTACCAAATTCGAAATGAAAGGGGCACAAAATGATGCACAATAGGGTTTATCTAACAAATCAACAAGTGTGCTAAATATCAATTTTGGAACCCTGCTACTGATTGCACAATGGAGAACCACAAAATTCTCAAGCTAGAGAGGACTGAAAAGTGGCAAAGATTCGTTCCCACCATCCCAAAGCTAGACCTTTGCAAAAGGCAGAAAACCTCACAATCAGCTTCCACTGATAGGTGGGACTATTGCTGGCTTTGCATCCTCAACTTTCTCATGCTCTTTATTTAACATCTGAAAACCAAATTAGCAAAATAAAAAACCAGTCCAAATACATCAACCAAATAAATTTCAGGCGTACCATCCATGGCAGAGCAAACAAAAAGGGGAAAAAAAAGATTTTTAATGTCAAGAGCCCGCATATCACCTTGTTATTGATCAAGTTGTGGAGGGCAATGACACTTCGGATGAGAGAGGAAAGATAAATTACCAACATCATATCATTTGTTTTAACTGCATAGGGGAGATAGTCAGACACTAAATCTAGAGATATAAACATATTACCTGTCTACCTGCCAAAATTAGAAGGAAATTAGGATGTCTACTTTTTGTGGCTTGTGTTACCTGCAAATGCCTTGATTAACTCAGACACATTGAGATTTGGAAGCAGGTTGAACACATCCTGAAATTTAAAGACACAATGAAACAAAACTGGATAAATATGCTTCAAACAATACTTTGAACCAAGTCAAACTTGATCTACTTAAAATAACTGGCGACATGGATGCGGTAAAAATGATATATCAAACAATGTAGATATCTTCTTATCTTCAAAATCATGCCTAGAATAGAAATGTTCAGATGTACAAAAAAAGTAACAAAACCTATACCTGTAAATGATAGAGTATCTCATGATTTAATGGAATCTTCCCGTCAACAACGAGGTCAAGGTAATCACGTATCTCTTGCAGTCGTGCACCCAAACCCTTTAAAGCAGTAAGTTTGCCAGCAACCTGAACAAAACAAAATGCAACTCTATTCCTTCAAGATATATTTGTTCAGAGATTGGCATCCAGAATGCAAAAGCTTGATTCTGAAACTTATTGAAAAGCTTGATTCCACAAAAAAGATTGACTCAACAACTAAACGTAAGAAACAGCATGGAGAAACATAAAACCTCAGTTGCAAGTGTACTAATGGTTGTATCCTTCACATCCCTTAACAAGTGTTCCACTCCTGTTGACATATAACAAGAGAATGAAATTAATAATCAAGAAAGATCCTAAATCCAAAGATCATGACAATTTGCATCTTCTTTCGAGTTTTAAATGCTGAAGGATGCCAACAGAAATGAAGTTTTCATGTCATGGCATACCAATTTCCTCAACTTCATGAGCAGCAATTTCTGAAGGCACGTGAACAAAAACCTTCTGGCTTTTTTGTGTAGCATTCTGTTACCACCATGGATAATATTAACATTAAAGAGGACAATGGGAGACAGCTTATTGCGAAAACTGCTTTAGTCTCTTCTAAAATCATAGGAAATATACTCAGCAGTTAGCCATATTACATCTCTATATAAAGATATTGGACAAGAGACTATGATATCTTTCTTACCTCTTTCACTTCTTCAACATCATAGTAAGCCTTAGTGGGTATCCCCATCTCTTTAGGCTGGACATCAATAATGACCAAAACAGGATTTGCCACATAGCTACAACACCACAGAGAACTTGATCAAAATAATGAACTTGAAAACAAAAAACAATGACAGAATATGATGGAAGCCGACCAAGAAAAAGGGGTATGTTTGGGTAAGGAAAACTTTGATAATATTGGAGAATTGTTTTTGAAGTTTGAGATGTGTGTTTTAATTAGGTTTAGTAAAAGTAGATAGGAAAATTAAAATTGAGTTTTGCATTGGGGTTTGTGAAAGTGGGAAGGTAGATTTGGAAATTTTTTTGTAATAATTTTTTTAAGTAATTTTGTGTTAAAATTGTTTTGGTTTGTGTTTTCTATTTTAGACTGAAAGCTAGGCAAATGATTGGATGTACTTTTTTTAAGAAATAGAAAACGTTTTTGAGAATAAAAACCCCTCTGGACTGAAGCTGAAAACTTTTTTCTGAAAATTTTTGAAAAAAAAGGCAATAACTAAACATGGTCGTAATTTTTGGGAAGTTGAAATCTTTATTAAAAGTGCAAAAAGTACGCAGGATATATAGGAGACATCCATTCAGAAAGAGAGATACAAGAAAACTATGAAAGTTTTGGCCATTAAATTCTTTTTTTTTTAATTGGCACCGGGTGTCCAGAAATAGTGTCCCGACTAATCCCAGGGGTGCACAAGCCCTCGGCAAGGAGTTTCCCACAAGTGCACCTTAGGTAAGTCAAAGGGAAAATCCCCCAAATCCAATGGCCCCTAGAGATTGTTTGCACTTAAGGGTATTTGAACCTTGGACTTGGGGGGAGCATACCCCCGAGCCCAAGGCCTTTACCACTTGAGTCAACCCCTAGAGACCATTAAATTCTATACAAATTTTCCAAAGGAAATTTTTTGATAAACTATGAAAAAATATACATCGTTAATCTATTTGAAAAGTCTCAAACTAGTGTCACATAGGGCTCCATTAAAAATTCAATACGTAAAGATGTACATCTGGCCCATAAAGGTAGCTTAAAGACAGAAAAGAACATAGATATATGCAAGGGAATGGCTTTTTTTTGGTAAGTAAATATGCAAGGGAATGACTTAATAGACGAATAGATACTCCTTACCAAAATAAAATAAATAAAAGGGTAGCCAACTGAAAAAAAAAAAAAAAAAGACAGCTAGATCTTACTTGTGGAGTAATCTGTGAATATCTAGATCATTCTCTCGTAGCTTTGGGCCTGTACTATACCAACCCACCACATGCTCCTTGGCTGAAATGTCACCAGAAATCAACAGATACAGAGAAGTTAGAGTTCCCCATGAAAATCCTTAAACAAGCATCATACTCACTGTTAATCCAAACCAACAAATACCATTAATTCTCTTGAACATTGAAAACATTGACTCATGGTAGTTGTGGTCCAAAAACCATATGCTCAGGTCCTTCTCATCTTCTTCAAAGGGCACTGAAAAAAAATATTAACCCTTAAGCAAAAGTAATCCCAATAGAACTACCATCATACTACGAATAATGTATTGAATTGAATACAAAGTCCTCCAACCTGATAAATTCCCCAACTACTATACACATCAGTGATGTCTAACACTAAAAAATTATGAAAATAATTCCTGGATTTTCTTTCAAAATGCCACAACAGCCATTCAATGGCACAAAGCATAAAGACCACATCTGCCACTCGTCGACCTGAGGCCATTTGGCATTTGCAGGAGAAGCAATCTTTCAACATAAGAAAAGATATGAAAAAACAAGTGATCACTGATCTTGAAAGGATCATTCTAATGGAGGATTTATCCTAAAGGCAGAAACCAAGAGCTACACGGTTAAAAGAGGTCGACAGGTGCACTACATTTTTCCATCGTGTGGCCAGTTCTCATAGGAGGAACACTGCTATAGAGATGATTTTGGGTGAAGGTCATATTGTTAGTATTATTATAGGCATCTGCTTTATGAACAGCTTGCTTGGAAGCCTAAGCCTGGCGGACTAGCATTTGAGTCCATAGAGGAAAAGATGGCCACATGGCTTGAAAGGCGTAGAGTTGGGTTGGCTTAGGTTATACCTAGAAGGTTATTAGATCTCTTTGAAAGCTGGAGAGGATATATGGCAACGCACAAATCGCAACAGTGTGGAAGACGATCTGTTTTTGTCAAGTATGTAGTCTTTAACCGGCTGCGTTCTCATGATTTTCATGTGTCTTTTTCTATTTCCATGTAGGTGTTCTTTTGCATGTCTCTACTATCTAAATTGAAGTTCACAACTGAAGGCAGCAAGTGCTAGACCTTAAAACAAAAGCTTTCTATAATTTCTACAAGTTTTTGTTACAAACAAAACCAAATTTCCAGAGTCATATATATTTGGGTTGTAGAGCAATAATAGTAACCATTACTATAACCAAAAAAAGCAATTAATCAAAAAACCCAAATTTCAGCCACTATATACTAAGCCCAAATCTAACTGCACTGGATTGATATCCACCACTAACGCAACGTTTCATTGCGAAACAAGAATTATATAGAGCTTTAGCAACCCCAACATTAGCCCTAACTGAGTTAAAAATCAAAGATCAAATCTCTAGTCTTAAAGCCCTAATATCTACAAGTTTCTTTAGATCTAAACAGAATTGAGAAAATAGTGGAGCAAAAGAGAGAGAAATCGAATGCAAGTTTGGAAATACGCGGACCTGCATAACTGTTGGTGACGTCAACGGTGCCTCTGAAGGAGCTACCGAGCAAGACTCCGACGACTCGCCTGCGAGTGTCCTTGGCGACTCGGTTGTAGTTATCGACGATGCTGAGCAGAACCAGTGGGTGAACGATGACCTTCTCGATGGGCCTTGATGATATTTGCTGCGACTTGATCACGTCCATCCGGGCGATATTCCGGCTAAAGAGAGAACCCTTCGGTTCTTTCTTCTCTCGTCTCCAGTAACGAAGTTGATGAATGCTACTTGTCTTTGAGTTAACGAATCGCAAGTTTTTCCAATAATGCTGGCTCTGGCTTTGCCTTAGCGACTGTAGGTCGGTTTGGATATTGAGGTATATATATTTTTTTAATACATTTGAGGAGGGGATTACGAACAGCATACCTTCATTTTAAAAGTTAAGAGTAATGCCAATTAGGCAACAAGCATTAGGCGGATATTGAGTTAAATTAAGTTAAGATGAATTTAGTTTTTTTTTTATTTTTTTTATGAATAATAGTGAGTTAAAATAATAGAGTAAATTTTGTGTGGCCCACCTAGAACGTGTTTAGATATATTTTGATATTAAGATGAGTTTATATGTATTTATTAAAAGTGAAAAAAAGTTATAGGTTTTATATGTAAAAATGTGTTAAGTTAAAAACAATTGTGAGTCTCACGTGTAAAGAGATTTTGAGTTGAAATAAATTTAGTGATTTGAAATTTAGGTGTTTGAATATTAAATTCTTCTTAAAATTGCCTAAAACCACCATTAAAGATTGCGCTTTTGGATTATGTGAGTTTCAAAATAGGTTTGGGGCTTGGTATGTGACACAAAATTTTTGTCTGATCTCATCTTATTCACAACATATTCCAAATATAAAATATTCAAACTAATCATTACAATTTTTTTAAACTTTCAAACATAATTTCAACTTTTTCAAATTTTCAAATAAAAATAATATTATAAAACTATATTTTTACAAATATTTTAATTTTATAATATTTCTTATTCAATTTTTTCTCCCTCATTTTTCAAAATTCAAAAAAATTCAACTAACTAAATATCTTAGTACTATTTACAAACTATTTTACTATTATTCACAAAATTCTCATTTTATCTCACTTCCCAAATCTTCCCTGACTCTTCACATATACCTTCAAACATTAACTATTTTAGTAGAGAAATACTGCACTTACTATAGATTCCATTCAAATAAGTTTAGATATATTCTATAATAAAAATAATTTGATTTATCTGACTCTGAAATTAGTAATATTGAAAATCAATTTAAAAATTTACAATTAAATAAAATTAGAGTCAATCAATTTAATACCTTATCTGCTAGAGACTCTAATCATCATGTTTCTATTTCTCGTAATTGGAATCCGAGGCCTACCCCACCGGATATGCAATTGTTGCTTATCTTTTATCTCATCAAGAAATTTATTAGCAAATTTTGTTGTTCTACTAATTGGTGTAATAGTTCATTGGTAGATATCATGTCCAAGAAATTTAATTTTGTTCTGGAATAATTTTATTTTTGTTACTAAGACAACTAATCCATTTTGTTTAATAATTTGAACAAAAGTGTTTAAATGTTTTCAATGTTGTTCAATAGATGAAGAAAATATTAATACATCATCTATATAAACTATTGAAAAGTGAGTAAATGGAGTAAATATTTCATTCATAATATTTTAAAATTCATTAGGGGCATTTTTTTAATCCAAATGGCATAACATTTCATTCATAATGTTCAAATAGGACTGTAAATGCAATTTTGTATCTATCTTTTTCAGCAATTTGGATTTGCTAAAATCCACTTTTCATGTCAAATTTTGAAACTATAGTAGTATCATAAAGTCGAGATAATAAATTTTTTTTATTAGGAATATGGTACTTTATCCATTATAATACTTTACTTAATGGCTTATAATTTATGACTAATATAGGAACACATCTTTCTAATTCTGCTTGCTTCTGAAAATAGAAAGCAGCACAACTTCATGATGATCTACTTTTTTCTAATTAATCATTTTAATAATAAATAATTAATTTATTTTTTACAAAATTCTAATAATTCATTATTCATTTGAATTAGCCTAGCTTTAGTAAGAATATATTTTTAGAGAAATATTTTTTATAGGGTAATTCAACTATGTATTGTTTTCTATTTTAAAAAGTATTAGGTAAATTAGAGCATACTTCTTTTTCAATTATAATTTTAAAATTATTAATTTTTTGAATTAATAATGGATCTTTTAATTATTATTCAATTCTTTTGTATTTTAGTTCTTGTTTTAGAAAATTTATCTGTTTTTCTTTTCTTTTAATCTTATTCTTAGTTAAAAGATTAATTTCTTTAATTAATGAAACTTCTTTTAAAGCACTAATTTCTTTTGAAACTTGGAGAAATAGAAATTTGAATTGAACTTCTTTACCTAATATTGTTGTAGGTCTTTTAAAGTAATTTTTTGTGTTTCTGTTTTAAATCTATTTACTATTTCTAAGAAATTATATGATGAAGGTGTTGGGATAGGTGCTAAAATAGTTTGATTAGTAAAAGTTTCTTTTAATTTTTCTAAATATTCTTTTCTTTCTTGTGGATTACAAATTTTATCTATTAGTTCTAATATAATATTTTTATGTGTTGACAATACATTAATGGTTTTACAAATACAATTATTTTTATCTAAACAATCACAAACATGTATCTCATTCTCTTCTAATTTACTGTCAGAAGATTGTTCCGAAGGGCTTGATTCTTTTAATTAATAAATTTCTTCTTTTTTTGAAAAGTTTTTTTCTTCTTCACTTGAATGTATTATAAAAATATTTAATAATTTTTCTTTTACTATTTCAGGTAAATCTAATTCATTAATTTGTTTTTTAACCTTATAATTTGATGAATAATGTTCAACTTTTTCACACTTATAACAAATAATTTATTTTTTCTTTTTATTAATTTTTTTTGGATTTTTTATAGGTTTATTATATATTGATTTAGGAAAACTCTTCTTGCAGTCGGATGGGGGTAATCGCTATGCAATCGACATCTACGTGGATAAATTAAATAGTTTGTTTCATTCAAAAAAAATAAAAACGATGCGTTTTCCTTTCCACTTTCGTTTCCATTTTCCCCCCATCATCTCTGTGAGGCTTATCTTCTTCCCTTTGTGCTCCCCCACCTCTCCGAGGTCTGATCTCCAAACTAGGTCAAAATCCAAAAAAGAATGCCCAAAAAAATTGTCCCCGTTGTTTCTAGCTCTCTTCTTTGACCATCTTTAATATGGATTTAGGAGCCCTAACTTTCATGCTTTCCAGTTCTCCAATTTCTGGTAACCCATTCTCTCCCATTGTTCACTTTTATTTTGTTGCTTTGAATTCATAAACTGCGATTTCAATCACCATATGTTTTTTCTTTTGTATTGCTTGAAGGGTTCGGACCAACAAGTTGGGGTGATTCTTGGGACATGAAGACCAATGAATCAATTGCAGAAAATGGGTCAACTCCAGTTGGGTTAAATCTTGAGCTTGGACATGGATCTAAATCGTGTGGCTTCACCATTCTTCAGTTGCAGGAGTTGCAACTTCAAGCACTTATCTACAAATGGAAGCTGCACTTTTGGTGCCTTGTCATCTTCTTCTTCCTTTGTGGAAGAGTGTTGTTAGCTCTCTTGGTGGCCTCAATAAAGCGATCCCTTCAGGTCACACAAGCTGTAAGTATCCCAAGTCCTCTCATTTCAGTCATAGTGATGACATTCTACATAGGCTACATGGCTTATAAGATTATGTTCTCAATATCCTTAATCTTCTTCAATTTGCTTATTGTCCTTGAGATATGATTTGAGTTTGTTTGCTTCATGATTTCCTGCCTCAAGTGTTGGGGTCTAGCCCCATGCCTTGGGACCATAGAAGTAGTATGGATCCTGACCCAGAGCCTGGCAAGTGTTGAATCATGTCTCGTTCGTTTGCAAGTCTGTGAGCAACTCCATTAGGTTCTACGAGGATGTCTTGGGCTTTGTACTCATCAAACGCCCTTCTTCCTTCTACTTTGAAGGAGATTGGTTGTTCAACTATGGTATTGGCATTCATTTGCTGGAGTCGAACAATGCCCCAACAAAGAAAAGACAACCACATTTCATTCCAATGCTCAGACATGAACATGGTTATTTGGAAACTAGAGGAGATGAACATAGAGTATGTTACAGCAGTGGTGAAGAAAGGTGGGATTACAATTGATCAGCTCTTCTTCCACGACCCTGATGAGTACATGGTTGAAATATGCAATTGTCAAAATCTCCCTATTCTTCCACTTATGTCATACCCTCTCAAACTACCAGAACCCATTAGGAACAACAACATCCAGCAATTTTATGGTAAGCGAGTTACAGAGATGCAGTGCTATGGAGATGCTGAGGAGCTAATGATGGAGAACTTTATGTTGGACATGATGACCATTTCAATCTGAAGGATTCCTTGAGAGTGATTGTTGCAAATTTTTTCCAAAATTTCATGGAATTGTTGTTGAATACAATTTTGTGCATCTTTAGTTTGTGATAAGAGTGAAAAAAAGAAACATTCTTGCTTCTAGTTATGGAATTTTGTAAGATTTGTTGTGATATTAATGTTGTATTATGAACTGGTTGAGTTGATCAACTTTTATGTCTATGATTTATATGTAGGGGTAGGGCCGATTATTTATGGTCATGATTTCCCAAAAAAAAAAAAAAAGAATCTAGAACGCCACTTTGCCCTGCTTGTTGTTGCAACTAGTAAATGAATGGCCCCCAGATTCGACATACAAATGAAATCTACCGCACTAACATAAAAAAATCCAGACAAATGCCATAAGATAATTCTCATATTTGTAGTTTCTACTTTCTATTGCAATCTGTTCTCCCAAATTTACAAACTTTTCAATTAAATGAAACACCCATAGACTTTACATACTGGTTAAATTACATTATACAATTAAACATAAATGCATTTGTTCTCCCACTTCTATTCTGGCCAGTTTGGGAATGAAGCTAAATTACATTATACAATTAAACATAAATGCATTTGCTCAAAGTGTGGCTACTCTCCATTGCAACTTCAACATGTCCTAAGCAGCATAGCCTCCACAGACATACTCTTGCAGTTAAAATAATAATATTTAATGAGAAGTCATATCTAATAGACGATTTTCATGGACATACTTATTATGGTACCATGTCATATATTGAGTCCATGCAGACCCTTCTCTAATTCTAAAATGGAAGAAATTAAAAGAGTAAGTTCCAAGTCATTAAGTAGTACAGTTGATGGGGTGGGGGAAATGACAATTGTAATAATAGATAAATAATCCAACACAAAATGCTGTCAGCAATTAACATTCTTAAGCCAATATATAAATGTATACACAAGAAATCATCCATGACTGCTTGCTAAGGGAAATTGTCAATATAAGTGAAGATGAATATGGCCTGTTCGAAATATGTATGGTACTTATCATGTGAAGGAAAAGTTGGAAGATGCATAGGCCAATTAGAAGTCTCAGGCATGCATGCACCATGCAGAGTTGCTCATGACTCTTTTACCATTTTAGGAATCCTTGAAAACAAAAAAAAAAAAAACAACATGATAAATAATCCAACCGATATATACATCCTATATATCTTTTTTGTAAGTGAAAATTTAACAGACCTTAAAAACCAACCAAGAAAAGCTAAACATATCAAATTCTCAATCGAACAAAGAATTTTAGCAAATGCCTAAAATTTGAAATTTCTCGAAAGCTTTAGGAGGAATACCCCAGCTAATAGCTTTCTTTATATTCATTTTATCATATATTCAATAGTTCAGAGCTGGGTCTCCTAACATTTGCAATTCTCATTGAAAAGCTGCATTTTTTTTATACCCCTTTCTATCATAGTAGGTAATCGCTCAAAGCAAATCTTTCTTTGCTTTCCTTCTCCCACATACAAAGAACGTCTTTCTCTTTCACTCTTCTTTTTAACAAAATCCAAGGAAATCTTGGCATCATCTTTACCAGCTTCCAATCACACGAGTTGAGGTGTTCCTTTTAAAACCTCCAAAATGAATCCATGCATGTAAATCATGTCAAGGTTGTAAAGCACCATACAAATTGAAATTCAAATCCCATATGGTCTGTCAAAGATACTACCATGATTGAGAGATTTATATTGCCTCTAAACTTTATGGGTTGAAATTCAAAGATAGCATTCCCTACAGAAACCAATGATGGCATTCATTTCATAGAACACAATTATATCGCATTACAGATATTCACTTTTTCGATTGAAAGTGCTCCAGCACATTGAAAAGCAAGGGTGACAAATTAAGCATCAGAATAAAAAACCACTCCAAATTTACTTAGGTACTCTGTTTAGTTTTAGAATTGAATTATCACCAAGAACATAACTGAAAGATAAACAAAAGAATCAAGGAGAGAAAAACAAAATACCATCAAAATACTTGCCCTTGGGGCTGCCATACAAAAATGAAAATTTGTAAAATTTGCACTCAAACAGTTCATTGATATCTTTCCAATATGTAAAATACAATGCTATATCATAGCCATAACATTAGAACATATTACCTTTTCAAATCTGTAGCTGAACTTGGAGGGAAGTAGAAGAGTAGCCTTTGAAGCAAAAGAGTAGCAGCCTTTCTATCTTCCAGTCTGGCCTACCTACTATTACCAAATCTAATGGTATCTCTAGAGCATAAGTTCATAATAACGTTGAGATCCACAAAGAAGAAAACCCTGACGAATATCTTACGGCCTCTTGAAGACCCACACGAAGATCCTAGAGACCCACAAAAATACCCACACAGATCCACTACAAGACTTAAAGATCTGGGTGCCGAGGACAAGCTCGAGTAGAAGACGACACCACGAAGCCGAACACGACGTCGAGAAGAAGACGACGCCATGAAGCTTCTGTGAGCACGAAGACCCAAGCTTTAGACCAGACCACCACAATGCCACGATCCAAGCTTCTGTGAGATCAAAGACCACCTATGGCTAGAGCACCACGAAGCCATGAACTTTCTGTGAGCATGAAGATGAGGTTGCAGAACAGAGGAGCAAGAAGTGGGAATCGGCTCTAGAGTTTTTGGCTTCATTTTTTTCTTTTTTTTTTTCCAATTGTCTTCAGTTCGTTTTAGATTAAGCGATTTCTGGGTATGTAATGGAAGTACGAGGATTTTGATCTCTCGCACCTTATAAGAGGGAAACCACATAAATGGTTTCAATTCGCGTTTCTTCCCTTTTCGTACTCGTTTTCATTTTTTTAAAAAAAATTCAGTTGACGTGGCCTGAGCCGACTGCACAACGTCTACGTGAGGCGACTGTGTATAGCAGAATTGATTGGTTTATTATATGTTTGTTTATTTTTTGTATTTTTATAGGTCTTTTATATTTTAGTTTTTTATTTGGGTAATTTTTATAATTTCTTTTTACCTTTTTCTATCTTCTAAATGGTGCTAATAATGGAGTGTAACCAAACTGTTTACAAAATGTACCTAACTCTTTCTTAGCAATTTTTTTTTATCCATTTGTTTTTTTAATTTTAGATCATTACACATTATTAGACCAGTTCTATTAATAGTAGTTATTATATCACAATATGTGAGCTTAATAAAATCAATATTACCATCTGGTTTTACTAATGATTCTCGAATCTTTTGGACGAAGTAATATGGAAGTCCGGCTATGAACTTTTCCTTCCAGTATGATTGTTGACAATCATTTTTTTATCATAACTTTAGTTAAAAATACATTTTTATACCATCTAAAATCAAATAATTGAGGACATCTTAAATTGATTAATAAATCACTAGTTCTTTCTTTAAATTGAATAGGATCACCAACAAAGTTCTTGGTTAGTATAAATATTAAAATATTAATAGCATCTTCTATAGGTTGACCGTCTTCTGTTTTAATTTCTTGCATATTTTCATCATGTTTATACTAATTTAATATTCTTATTCTTTGTTCTTGTGAAAGATAATGATCCCACCAGCCCTTTAATTGGCCAGTTAAACCTGTAACTAGAATATGTGCTACTTGATGATCTGTTTTTCTACTAGTTTTATAAACATTTGTTACCATAATCATTTCTTGAAAATGGTTTAATATTTCATATTCGAATAATCCATCTATATTCTATTCATATAATACATCTGCTGAAAAAACAGATCTTACTATACGTTCCCTTAGATTTCAGGCTCAATTCGCATCAATTACCAGTAAAAAGAATTTGAAAAAATTGGCTGAAACAATGTCACAGGTCTCAGATAGTGACAATGAAGAAAATCCTCAACAACAAGTCAGATTATCTCCATTACAGCAAGCAGCAACATCATCACCAATTAACCAGGCCTCTCATTCTCAACATGCATCTCCTTCTCAAAATTATCAACAGGCCTCTCCTTCCCAACAGACTTCTCATTCTTAAAATTATCCACCCCATTGGATGGATTTTCAAGATCCATTCAATTTAGAACTCTCTAATTATGATTCTCAAATTATGTAAAAACATGATAAGATTGTCAGAACCATTATCTTTTCAATTATCAGAAGTGTTATCTCCTTGAAGAACAAAACAAATGACTACATCCATTATTGTCTACTATCAGAGTATTATTCAACTATTGTCAGATTATTGCCAAGATTTTATAAAAACATTTAATTATTTTAACCAATTTATTTGAATTTATAAAAAAAAAAGAAAAGAAATGATATAGTCATGAACACTTCATAAATATAAGTTTATAAATAAACATGACTTTACATGAGATGTTAAATCTATTTTATAATAAAAATAAATTTACAATCTGATGTGTCATATCAAACTATATAATAAAAATTTATTTTTATAAAATTTTCTAAAACATTTCCCAAAGAAAAATAGATTTTGCCAATTAATTTTTTCTAGTTTAAAATAGTAGCAAATTAAATACAATAGATTAATATTGTAGCTCAACTAAGTCTACTTTACCCAACTTTTACCTCATCCAATTGTTCTATTGTAGTTCTATATATCCTACTGCTCTAATATTGAATTTAAATATCTCGATTGGCCTGAGACTTCGAGTCCTTCGAGCTAGAGTCGGGTTTTATAATTTTATTTGTAATTTTATTTATAATTTTACATACAAAATTCATTTTATTAGTTTTTTTTTATTAAATTCAAAGTTTGAATTTTAAATTTTATAATTTTTAACGTATTAATAACTAACACATAGAATATATAGTTGCGTAAGTAAAAATTATAAATACAAATAATATTTTCCATATACTAATGTGCGCATATGATCAGTGACGAAGTTAATCATGAAATATAAGTACATACACTATTACTTACATTAGTAACGTTCTAAAATCAAGAACATATGATAAATACGAAAATTTTAAAATTTTAAAATTCAAATGTAGATCCTACTTAAAATAAGTTAAGTATTTTATAAATTAGGAAAAATTTACAAAAAATTTAAAAGGACACAAAATATTGAAGTCCTCATCGATGGAGGTGGTATAGACTGAAATGGGGTTCGACAATCTTCTCCCAATATTTAATAACAAAACGTCATACCGAGGTTTCAGAATTTTTCAGAGTTTCGATTTTAATGGAATTTTATTTTAAGATTACTTACAATATAGTGGTCAAAGAATTATATTATGATATAAAGATTATCACTTTTCACCAACTATGAGTTTTAAACTCAATCTTTAAGGCTGTGCATCCAAATACAATTCTGGGTATCTGGTTGTATCTGCATCTGAATTTTAAATGCAATCTAGATAATCTTCCTGATTAATCTGATTAAAATCCGAACAGGTATTTGATTTTATCTGGTTATAAAATGGGATTGTAACCAGATTGATTAGAAAATCGTTTTTTAATAAATGAAAAATTAAATGTCATCATCCTACTAGAAGAGAGGAAAAATGTCATCGTCCATGATGGAATACATGTGCTATGTGCTTTTGGCCATTTTAATCTCATTTACAATGTTATTTACTTTGATGCTACATGTTATTTGAACTACAATATAACTAGTGGGCCTTGGGCCTTTGGTTAATTTCTTGTATGCTTTTAGTTGTGTTAGCTTGGGTCCATGTAGGGTCATCTTCTTTGTATACGAGCCGAGGGCACTAGAATTGATTATCCAAAACTTCATGAAAATATTTTCCTATTGCTTTCTCTCTCTTTTCTCTTGTAGGCTATGTCAATCTCAAATTTGACTAATTTCTTTATATTTTCTAGTCATCCAAACATCAAATATCAAGTGTGTTACAAAAAAGTAAACAACAATGATATGTACAAATCTTTAGACACCATGAGTTCTGTTAACTGAAAAATAAAGTCCCAAATTTTCTGTTTGGCAAAGAGAATTCAAAACTAACCGATTGCGTCAGGATTTTGCTTTTTGCTTTCTTTTTATGTTTTAGTCAAGATTTTGCTTTCCTTTTTACGTCCCACACAATTAAGAATTTAAAAGAATAAAAAACTTGAATTTCTTGTCCTTTCTAACATTTTCTTGGCAAATAAAAAATGTCATGAGATTAAAAATCAAACAAAAGATAGTTGGAAATGATTCATTGGAATATAAAAGGGTTCAGATTTCAAATCCATAAAAGGTTTCAAGGAATCAATTCTTTTCTTAAAATTCAAAAGGTCTCCCTGTTGAAATGAAGGACAGAGCAATTATCTCATCTCGTTTTATCTTATTATTATAATTTTTTTAAATTTTTACATAAAATATAATAAAAAATTAAATTTTTTAAATTTTAAAATAATAACAATATTAAAAAATAATATTTTAATAATATATCATTTAACTTTCATTTAAAACCATCTCGCCTTATATCTGAATTCAAACCAACCATTAATTAACAATGTGATAAAGAGGTGAGAAGGAAATCGACTCGAACGTGCCACCAACAATGTCCTTGACATCACCGTCAGGCTCTTGGAGCCCATCAAGGAACAATTTCCCATCCTCTCTCACGCTGATTTCTACAAGGGAAAAAAACAAAAACATTTTCCCCAATCCAAATCCCAAGAACGAAATCTACATGCCTCTCTCTCTCTACCCCACTACCAAAACAACTCAAAAACAAAAATAAATAACAAAAGACTTAAATCAAAATCTAATGAACACCTCATCTATTCTCTCTTGAAACAATAAAATCACTTGCTAATGTCAATTTTAAGGCTTAAGCCACTTAACACAACACATCTTGTCATCCCTCACCCACTCTCCTTTCTCTTTTTTTCTTATTTTTACTCATTTTATCTATTCTGAAATTTTTTTGAGAAACACCCACAAGAACTGCCAAATTCCTTTCATCTCTCAAAGGTGTGAAACTATTCTTGGGACCAAAAAGGACCATTTAAACATGGTGAAACTCTTCTAGAGTTGGGAGCTAAGAAGTAAAACAAAAAAAAAAAATGGTGGAAGAAGATGGGTATGGGACGAATAGAGGGATGACCTATTGCAAAAAGAGAGAGTTTATATATATAAATATATATATTTAAAATATAAGGCTGGTATGCGGGTATTCGATTAATATCTTGTATCCGTAATTGGATTCAGGCTGGTATAACAATATTTTATCCGCCCACTTACAATCCAAGTGAATAACCACTCGAATTCACTCAAGTATTTGGGTTTCGAACCAGACTAGACTAGAAAAAGATCCCAATCCGAATGCACAACCTTTCTCAATCTAATAGATGCATAGGATATTTTTCTTATTTCACTCATATCCAAGGATAAAATAGTTACTAAGATTATGGATAAGAAACACCATTGAAAAGTTTGCACTGTGTATTGTGGCATGAATACTGCTACATTCATTAAAAAAATAATAATTTCACAAATAATTTATTGTGGTATGAATACTGCTACATTTATACAAATAATTTCACAAATTGACGTGTCTTATCTAATCTGTTAGATTTACTTTACAATAAAAATAATTTTATAATTTGACAAACTAAATCAAGGCACATCAATTTGTGTTATTGCTTTTATATAATCCTTTTGTAGTTATTGTATTTCCCTTTAGTATTGCGCTTGACAAAATTATACATTATGTGAATAATGCATCAAAGAACAGGTCGGTCAGATCATAATTTTTCATTAAACTTAGTTTTATTTAAAGTAGTTACCATTGCAAGTCGATCAAATCACAATTGCAGCGATTTTGTGACAAGAAAAAGTTGCCAGATATACTTAATTTTGAAAATTTTATCTATTAATTTCAGCATATCTAATCACCGGGAAAAATGTATTTTCTTTAGTTTACAAAGTAGATGGTAAGGCCTGCACAAACACACGGTAAGTATTGTTGGTTACCGAGTTAATGATAAGTTAATACCTACTTATGGGAAGTACAAACTATGGGTAATGATACCCTTATTACCTCCCACTATCTGCCTACATCGCTTTATGTTTTTTCTTTTATGCTCTGTTTCTCCCTTCTGCTTGCTTTGTCTCAGATTTGATTGAGCTTTTGCTCTACCACTCTAAAAAATTCTTTCATTTTTTCCTTTTGAAATTCAAAACCATGACCTCAAACATCAAACTTTCATTTCCACACCTCTCCTCCTCTCAAACATAAAAAATGTCACGACATCTAGGCTCAGTGGGTTAAACTTGCATGTATAAAGAAAGATTGCCAGATGAAAAATACTCATTTTGACTAACATAATCATGGATTACAAACAAAGTTTTCAACTTTGATCATGATTAATGCAATTAAAAGAACCGAACAAGACCTCTTTAAATAAAAAAGATATATGGAAGACCAAAGTTTTACCTTTTTGTTGGTAAGCCACCAATGCTTCTTTTCACTAGCGGTGTGGCATGGAGGACTTCCTCGAGCTGGCGCTATTGAACAGTGGTTGGCCATTGAAAAAGAAAGTGTCATAAAGGGGGCTTCTGAGATAGAGAGAGTAGAGAAGAGAGAGAGTTCGTGTGTAAGAGTATACCTATCTCAAGCCTATGGGGGGAGGGGAGTTCCGACCGAGCTAAGGCAGGCTGTTTTGGGTGCGAGGGGAAAATGTGTGTGTTGCTAAAGCTTCAATTCCAAACTCAGACTGAGAAAGCTTTTTGATAAGCAGCTTCATGTCAAATCTTGGACAAAGCAGAGAGAAGGAGAAGAAAAATAAATAAAGCCACATACGCTTGGGTAGCAAAGGGATACTGGGAAGTTGTAAGGATATCACTACCCACGAACTATACATAACTCTACCGATATAATATAAATAATTATCACAACTTTATTGTAATTGCATGCCAATAATTCATCATGCACTGCATGAAGAAAATGAATCAATGGATGAGGCACAAACTTTGTATGGGACTTGAGCATTATTTAAAAAATTCTTATGTTGTTGCCTGAGAGAAAATCATTGTGAGATATTGAGCAATCCAAAAAATTTTCTCTTATATAATGAGACTATGATCACATTGTTGAACTTTTGATCACTATGTTCTTGGGTTGCTACTATTGAGTCTATTGGTATGGATGTATTTATTGATCAGAAGGATTTTTAAAGTTGTTGTTGTTGTAGAGACTGAGTGGCTTACTTGTGGGATTAAAATTTAGGTCTAGAGTCAGCATAAGTTTGCGAATGTCTAAATCTGATTATAATTAATTAATTCTATAGTGGACTTGAAAGAGGTGGCGAAGCACCTGAATTGCATGGTTATTCTCTTGAAAAGTTTTTAAAAAGTTTTCCATTTCTGACCAAAATCTTGTATGTATTATTTTTACTGCTTTTTTTTTTCGATTGTTAGTTTGATATTTGTGATTGCTTATATATTACTATGATTTGCTAGTTAATTCTCTATTGTACCTAATTTTTCACTTTCAATGATCGGAGAGTGGAGCTTCATATACAGAGAAGCAAGAAGTAGTTCCATGGGTCCAAAATTGGAGGAAAAAGGTAAAGTGTGAAGTGGATTCACTTAGAGTAATAGGCATATAGATGAGAAATTTGTAAAAGAAAGATTGGATAGAGTTGTTTCAAATTATTTATGGAGAGAATGCTTCAAGGAAGTGTGAGCGGAGACCATAACAGCAAGAAGCTCTGTCACAAGCCGCTCTTATTGTCAGTGAACTCATAATAGACTAACAATAGGAGAAAAATTAAGCTATTTAGATTTGAAGCCAGCTTAATGGAGGAAGACTGTGAAGAGGTTATCAAGCAGAATTGGTTAGAAGGAAGTACATCATCAAACTCAATGATGAGGATTAAGCAATCTTTGAATGTTTGTAAGGAGGCTCTAGTAGGTTGGGGTAAGACAAAAACTAAAAATAAAGAAGCTGAGATACAAAACAAGTCAGAGCACCTTAGAAGATTGCAAGATATTAAAGGTCCCCATAATGTAGAGGAAATAAAACAACTACAAAATGAGGTGGGAAACCTATTAGAGCAAGAAAATCTTAAATGGTAACAAAGGTAAGAAGGACTTGATATAAACATGGTGATCATAATACAAAATTCTTCCATGCTTATGCATCACAACGGAGAAAAAAGAATTGGATTCACCAAGTTTTCTAATACCCCCAACAGAAGTAGAAGATCAAAAAGATATGGAGGTAGTCTTTACCAAGCATTATGAAGAGATTTACAAATCTACAAAGCCATCTAAAGTAGTTATTGAATCAAGCCTTTAGTCTTTATTACCTCGAGTGACAGGGGCAATGAATGAAGACTTACAGTAGGATATATCTAGAGAGGAAATTGAAAGAGTAGTGCAACAAATTGAGTACAGTTGAAGTACAGTCAGATATATCTACAAGGCTATGGTGCATGTTTTTTCCAAGCCTGTTGTAGACTAGGTTAGTGTTGTTGTTCAAATCTTTTATAGGGGAGACGGAATAGATCAAGCAATAAATTATACTCATTTTACATTAAATCATAAGATTAAATTCCCTGTCTTAGTTAGTGAGTATAGGCTTATTTATGGAATGTAATTTATAAAATTATTGCAAAGATGGGCAAACAAGGTGAAAAAAAATACTTCCCAATATTATATCAAACCATTAAAGTGCCTTTATTCCGGGGAGGCTCATATTTGATAATCTTTTGGTGGCCTATGAATTTCTCCACTCTATGAAGACTAGACATAAGGGTAGAAATGAAAGTATGTCACTTAAATTGGATATGTCAAAGCCATATGATCGAGTTGAAAACCATGAAGAAGCTAAGGTTCAAGGAAAAAATCATAGCTTTAATTATGCAATGTGTTACCATTGTTACTCTAGAGATTTGAGATGAGGTGACTCTTTATCTCAATATTTATTTTTATTGTATGCTAAAGGGTTGAGTACTTTGATCAATGCAGCTAAAAGGAAGGGAGAGATAAGGGGGATTTTTGTTGCAAGAGTTGGAACAAAAGTAAATCATCTTATGTTCGCAGATGATTACATTATTTTTTGTAGAGCTACTTTGCTGGAATGGAGCAGAATTAGTTATATCCTTGATCAATATGAAATAGCTTCAGGGCAATGCCTTAGCAAACATAAAACATTAATTTTTTTTTCCAGTACAAATGCAAGTGCTACTGAGCTAAAGAAGATATTGGAGGCTATGAGATTAGAGCACGTGGAGATTGTGAGAAATATTTGGGTTGCCTATAATGGTAGGGAAAAATAAATATAATACCTTTAGAGGTATTAAAGACAGAGTGTGGCAAATGTTAAGTAGCTGGAAGAATATGTTATTATCAAAAACTAGAAAGAAAATATTATTGAAAGCTGTCATTCAAGATATTCCAACTTACTATATGAGTGTCTTTATGCTACCTAAAAGATTATGCAAAGAAATCTCTGCTATGATGGCAAGCTTCTGGTGGGGGCATAAGAACAATGGTATGAAATTACATCGAAAAAGTTTAAATAAGTTCGGGGAAGCCAAAGCTACTGCAGGATTAGGATTTAGAGACTTTGAGAGTTTTAACAAGGCTATGCTAGCTAAATAGTGTTGGAGATCTCTGACTAACCAAAACTCCTTGGCCATAAGAATATTTCAAGAGAATTATCATAGAAATAAGACATTGCTGGAACCACAACTAGGTTCTAGCCCATCTTTAATATGGAGGAGTTTGTGAGGATCTCTAAAATTGCTGAAAGAGGGAGTTTGGAGGGTTGGAAGTTAGAATATAAATATTGTTTTTTTTGGGGGGGGGGGGAATAAATGGATTCCAACACCTTCTTCATTATGCATTCAATCTCCAATAAGAATCTTATATAGAAATTCTCGGGTGAGTGAATTAATTGATCAAAAGAATGGCTCTTGGAGGGTTGATCTTATAAAAGATATTTTGGGAGAGGAGGAAGCTGAAATAGTGTGCAATATTCCTCTAAGTAGATCTGGAAACAAGATAAAAGGATATGGGATATAACAAACCAGGTTGCTTCTCTGTGAGAAGTGCCTATTGATAGAGTGCATAAGAGTGCATTTTTAATGCTACTTTTTCACATCTATCTACTAATACATAAGTATAATTGGGACTTTTAATGATATTTTCTAATTTGAGTGCTAGTTTATAAAGAGTCCAATCCTAATTGATGTTTTAATGATTTTATTGTAGATGAAGCTAAAAATAATAAAGCCCAAGGCCTAAAAGATAGAGCTCCCCAATCAGAAGAAATGAAAGCTGAATCGAATGGATCAAACAAATGGAAGTCATTGTGGGAATATAATCTTGAATTGGAAACATCTCTGCACAGTTTCAAGTAGTTTTACCATATCTTTCTCGTCCAACATCGTATTGAGCTATTTCAAGAAGC
Source organism: Carya cathayensis (assembly GCA_011037825.1). Classification (NCBI taxonomy): domain Eukaryota; kingdom Viridiplantae; phylum Streptophyta; class Magnoliopsida; order Fagales; family Juglandaceae; genus Carya; species Carya cathayensis. The sequence goes on along the minus strand of QGSO01000195.1, from coordinate 1,504,768 downwards.
ATTGAAAAACTAATTCAACAGGCTACAATTGTTCCTAAAATATAAGTTTTGTAATTCCAACGTTTTCCAAGCGAAAAATGTCCCCCAACATGAGCCAAAAAATCTGCAAAATTTACAATTCGGATTTGGAAATTATTTTCTTTCCTTCCGAGGACAGCTCCAATGAAGGAAAGCATGAAGAGTCTATCACTTTGGGGGGAGTGAGAAATTCGTTTTTCCTTTTTTTGGATTTTGGGGATTTATTTTCTGGGAGCAATCGTAAGGAGTAGGACATCAAGAAGGAGACTCGTTTTTGAGTTTTTTTTTTTTTTTTCTTGATTCAAAATTTCTTGATGTTAAACTCTTTGATTATGTTTTTATTCAGTTTTATTATGAACTAATCTCCATTTTCTACAGCTACGATGTAGCATAACAATCATTATGTGAATATTTTTTTAATTGAACTAATTAAGTAGTTGTTTCATATTGTTGAGTATTTCATTTTGGACTTAATATTTGTAAATGATTGATTAACATTTGCAAGATTAGGGATTCAATTTGAGATTGAGAAGTGACAATTGTTTCAGCCTATATTTGAGATACCATAAGGAATCCGTAGGATAGAAATATCTATGGATTTGTGTAATCTTTATGAGGGTTTCTTGTTCTTGATGAATTTTGGCAAGTTTAGAGTTTTCATAGAGATGTAGAATTTTGTTGTTGGGATATTTTGTTAATGTTTGAGAAAGATTAACGAATAAATTAGAGATTCGATTATCAATAATAGGAAATAATTGCAATTAGTTCAAGTAGGAAATTCGCATAGGATCAGTTATGGTGAATCAGAAATCTTAGAATCTTGTTTCTTTGATCTCAACTTGCTTATTTAATTTCGTTATTTTAAACTCTCTAGTTCAACAATTCATTCTTGTTCGAATTATGAAGTAGATTATAGTTTGATAAATTTTGGTACTTATTAGTAATTTTTCAATATTGGTGGGACGAGACTTTTACTCATTCACTTTATTACTTGTTACGATTCGTGCACTTGCGATTTCAATCAACAAGTTTTTAACACCATTGCTGGGAATTTAAATAAAATTATTGATAATATCAATACCACTTAAATTTGGTCTAATTTGATTCATTTTGTCTTTTATTTTTAGGTGTTTGTTTAGTGTATGAGATGAAGTAAGAGATTGGAGATACTACCTTACGATCTTGAAATCGAGAAAACTACAAAGGGACTAAGGAAAAAGAAGGGAAAAGCTCAAAAACATTCAAAAACTATGATAGGCAACGAGAATCCAAGATGTGACACACAGGCACTAAGGAATGTTGCTATACCTCAAGTCAGAAGAATCCATTCAGTTATCAGGAAACCTACTATTGAAGCCAACAACTTTGAGATTAAGCAGACTATCCTACAAATGATCCAAACATCAATTCCGTTCCATGGGTTGCTGAGTGATGACCCTAATGCTTATATAGCAAGTTTTTTAGAAATTTGCAACACTTTCAAGCACAAAGGCGTTACTAATGATGCCATTCGCCTCTGGCTATTTTCGTTTTCTCTTCAAGACAGGGTGAATAATTGGCTAAATTCAATGCCTACAGATTCAATCACTAGTTGGGAGGATTTAGCTTAGAAGTTTCTTGCTAAATTTGTTCCACCGGCCAAGACAACGAAGATGCATAATGAAATTTCAAATTTTGCTCAAATTGAAGGCGAATCACTTTATAAGGCTTGGGAGCGATATAAAGACCTACCTAGGCAATGCCCTCACCATAGATTGCCAAAGTGGATGCAAGTTCAAAACTTCTATAATGGACTTGATGCTTCTACAAGAACTCTAATAGATGTAGCTTTATGAGGAGTGTTTATAGGGAAAAACCAGGATGATGCATATGATTTGTTGGAGGAGATGGCCATGAACAACTATCAATGGCTGAGTGAGAGAATTTTACCGAAGAAGGCAGTGGAATTTCATGAGATTGAAACTATCACAACCTTGGTAGCTCATGTCCATACTCTTACTCAACAACTGAAGGCTAACCAATTGATGGCAAATGCTATTCGCTTGGCACCACTGATTTGTAATTTTTTTGCCATGGAAACCATCCAAGTGAAGAATGACAAATGGGAAACCTGTTCTCTCAATCCCAAGTGAAGAAAGTACACTTTGTTACAAATTACAACCGGCAGAACAATCTATACAATGCAACATACAATTGTATGGCAACATACAATTCAAGATGGAGGAATCATCCCAATTTTTCATGGAATGATCAAAATGTATTGAAGCCTCCACCTGGTTTGTCATCATTGACCCACCAAAAGAGAAATCGGCACTTGAAAAAGCAATGGCACAGTTGGCAAATAACACCAATCGATTCATCATAGAGACTAAGACCAATTTTCAAAATCAAGGAGCTTTGATTTGGAATTTATAAGTCCAAGTTGGTTAATTGGCCAATATGCTCACTAGGAGAAAATAAGGTAATTTGTCTAGCACGATTGAAGTGAACCCAAAGGAGCAGTGCAAGGCAATCACTTTGGTAAGCGGGAAAGAGTTAGAAACTCCAACAGGATGTGAGAAATTCAAAAAAGAAGATCAAGAGGTGCAACTTTACACACCACCATTCAAGGAGATTTCCAAAAGACAACCAATCCCACCACAAGATCCGGTACCAAGAGTTCCATTCCCTCAACAAATCAAAAAGAAGAAGCTTGATAAACAATTTTTAATTTCTAGATATGTTTAAAAAATTGCATATTAACATTCCTTTTGTAGATGTTATCGAATAGGGGTGGGCAACCGGGTACCGGACCAGGTATCTGGGTATACCCGGCCCGGAACCCGGATTCCAATTCCGGACCGGGTTCTGGCCCGGATATACCCGGGTCATAACCCAGGCTGGAACCCGAAAATTCGGGTTCCGGCCTATACCCGGGTTTTTTTTATTTTTTTATTTTAACAAAGCCAATATTATTAAATTAATTTTTTAAAAAAATACTGAAAGCCTATATTATATTACATTTTTTTCAAGAAAACATATCAAAATTACATATTCAAGAAAAAATAATGTTGAAATTGAAAGACTATTCTATATTCATCTATATTATATTACACTTTTTTCTAGAAAACATATAAAAATTACATATTCAAGAAAAAATAATGCTGATTTCATTGGATGATTACAAACATTCAAGATGGGATTCTTTGAGAAGCTTCATTAAGGTTTCAAAAGAATAATCACTCGGTGATGCCCAATCCGAGTCTCACTTCTCCAACCAAGATGATGAAGGACCTGCAAAACACCATGACCCCCATTCACTCATCTTTAGGTGAAAAAAATACCCTTATCATCTCACAAAAGTCATGAGCAAAAGGGATGGGGGGCCAGATTTGATGGCAATTGTTTTGAATGACCACAAATAATGTGATTGTAAGCTCATAAAAATTGTACAAAGCTCGTTCTCACTCAGCCACTATGACGAGGTTCTCTTTACAGAAGAAAAAAAACCTTCTAGACAGTCATGAAAGACATCTATTTTACTTATTTCAAGTCAACCATCAGCCATTCCAGCCTACAACATGAAACTACTGTCGTAAAATTGACAATGTCCACTTTACAAAGAACAGAAAATTAACAAGATTAAATCATTGAAATGAAATAGGGTGCATGAAGCATGTATAGATGACAGTGACCATTGAGATCATGCCAAAGATCATTTCATTTCAATGATACTGCATGGACTAGCTATTCAAATATCTCTTAGTTCCTGCATGTTTCAGCAGTTCAGAAAATTAGAAGAACATAAACCAAACCAAGTTTCATAGAACAAGTTCTCATGTCTTCGTATGGCATTCAATTAATGTTTGATCACAAAAATGAGAGAGAGAGAGTGTGTGTAATAGCAGCAACCTTACCTGGTTTGATCACAAAAGAAAAGCTTTACCTTGCAAGTATACTCTGATCTTTATGCATCAAAACAATTGCTCTAACTTCCATTATTTTGTCAAGGCCATGAAGAACTCAACTCCTGCCAATTCATCTGCAAATTGATAAGATTAAAAAAATGTCATTCTAGATCAGCAATGAAGCAACCCATCAATCAGAACTATTAGCTTTTCAGATTTGAATAATATTGTGTTGTTATAATCTCAACTGGGGTGTTACTATTATAATGTTTAGGTGCAAATCTCTTACCTTTTCAGCATGAATGGGAATGGAGACTCACATCAACCTCGGTTGAAGATGAAACTAGATGATTATCTAAAAAAAATTAAAAATTGAGTTAGATAGATAATAAACCGAGTTAGATAGATATTTAAAAAAATATTTCAGTTTCAAACTTACCTTCAAGGTCCATCGACTGTATGAATTCTTCCAAATCCCGAATGTTGATTAGTTTGGTCCTTAACCAATTTTGGGTGCAAATGAGAGCTTCAACAGTTTCTAGAGATAAGGAACTCCTAAAAGGATCCAATATGCGTCCTCCAGTACTAAATGCGGACTTTGAGGCAACAGTAGAAATGGGGGTGGCTAACACATCACGTGCTACCTCAGCAAGGACAGGATAATTAACGGCATTAATTCGCCACCAATTTAAGATATCAAAACCGAGTGAGTCGTCTATACATGTCTCAGAAAAATATCTATCTAGCTCCGATCTAAACTCCATAACACCCCGTTCCTTAAGGAAGTTGGTGAACATGATCTTAAATTTAGTAGGAACCGGTGCTGGCTCATTACCAATATTTATATTAGTAGTGCTTGGCCTCCCTTAAGCCACATTAGAACTCCTCCCACTAGCCACACGAAATGTGTTATACTGCTCAATCAAGCGGCCTAAAAGGAGTTTAACCCTGTCCTCTATCTTATTCGCCAACTCACACCCTCTGCATTTTTGCAACCAGAAATTCATTGCCATCATTTTATATCGTGGATCAAGCACAAAAGCAACATATATCATCAAGTTGAACCTATTTGTGCTACCCCAATACTTCTCATACTTGTTTCTCATATTTATGTCCATGGTACTAGTGATAATATCATCACTCAAGCACATATCATTTAATGCATCCTCAATTGTGCAAAGTTGCTCAAAATAAACATTAGCTGTCACATACAAAGAACCAGAAATGCTCAATGTAACATCATAAAAAACTTTCAGTAACTCCACAAAAATCCGTGCATTTTTCCAATCATTGCTAGTGGGGTTCACAAATTGGTCATCCACAATTGCATATTGTTCAAAGGCTTGTTTGTGTTTTTCATTGGTACTCAACATCAAATATGTGGAGTTCCATCTAGTAGGAACATCCAAGCAAATCATCCTTCCACTAATTTTTTCCTTTACCGCACAAGCCTTGAACTTGGCAAATCTTGAAGGTGAGGATTTCACATACCGGACGACATCCCTAATCTTTGACACAAAATCAATTACATCCTTCAAGCCATCCATAACAATTAGATTCAATATATGGGCAGCACACCGCATGTGAAGAAATTCACCACCTAGTATAGTACGATTATTGTCTTTTATTTTCCTCCTCATGTAATCAATAACAACATCATTTGAGGATGCATTATCAACCGTGATGGTTAAAATTTTATCAACACCCCATTCATGCAATCCAGAGTTTAACACCCTCCCAATAGTTTCGCCCCTATGGTTGGGAATTTGGCAAAACTTTAGTATTTTTTTGTGCAATCTCCAATTGCAATCAATAAAATGTGCGGTAATGCACATGTAGTTCAGATTTTGCACCGACGTCCAAGTATCGGCGGTAAGACAAATTCTTTGACCATCCAACAATTTTTTTAACTGTATCTTCTCTTCGTTATATAATTTAATACAATCCCTTTTTAAAGTGGCTCGGGATGGCAAAGTAAATCGAGGCTCTAAATCCGTTACATATTCAATAAAACCTTCATGCTCCACAAGCCTAAAAGGCAATTCGCATCTAATAAAATACTTAGCGGTTGACACCCTAAGTTTTTCTGCATCGTACTTCACTAGGCCTTGTGGACTACACACTCTTCCCTCCGCATCCCTCTTAACACTAGAGGATTGACTTCTTCCAACTCCTTTAACTTTAAGAGGGGGAGTTTCACATGCATTCTGGAGGTGGTGTAACATAGATGAAGTGCCATTTTTGTAATGGCAACTGTATAGCTTAGCACAATAATTGCACTGAGCCTTTGGGTTATCGTGGTCAATAGGTTGCACTCTAGTATAGTGTTCCCATACCACAGATTGGTTGCTAGGTTTTTTTTTTTAATTTCTTGGGTAAAGGTGGGATGGAATGGATAGGTTGTTGTGTATATGTGGATGAAGAAGGGGTTGGAAGAGCCCCAAGCTCCTCTACATCCAATGGAATAGAAGAGGAGTCACCAACCCCTTGGGTTGTACCGACATTACAACTCACAGAATCTTCTTCCATATGTTAAAGTTACAAAAAAAAGAAAAAAGAAAGGAAATTAAAACACAAGTACATATCCAAAATAATATATTGTTATGAGTTTGTGGTGTTGTAGGAGCTGGTTTGGCAAGGAATAAAACATTAATTCCCATTAATTAAATAAATAATATATCATGGAATCTCCATTATTTAAATAGCACTAGATCAAGCTAAAGAAGAAATAACAAACAACATATTTTCCCAGTTAAATCAAACAAATAGATGACGATAAATGCTGTGTGGTACTTGAAATTGACAGATTCTTACAAATTGGGATTTTACAGTGTTAATGCTTAGAGTAGATACATTGAGTATTTGGTCTGCATTTTTTAGTATTGTTGACTGTGATACTGTGAAATAGAGGATGCTTATGCAAGGGCCAGGGTGGTAATAGAAGCATGATGGTTATTCTATATTATTAGGTGTTTCTCTTGTATGCTTGGTATGTATTTAGGCTATGCCTTTTGTGTTTAAAAAGAAAATTTCAAGTGCTAGCACACACCCAGATATTTCTACATCAGAATGGTGGTTTTGAAATATGGAGCTCTGCTAAAGTGATGCTGCTATTAGTAGGAAAAAAGGTGGTGGGTTCAAGTTCAAAAATGTTTCTCTACTGGTATTTGTTACAGTTATGATGAAATTAGGCTTTTGGACATCATGGCTTCTTATTAAGTCACAGAGATGGTTACAAGAGATCTTGATCCGTGGTAATGGATAAGATCAATGGTTTTGATTGCTGCTTTTGATGAGCATAGTGAACCTCAGAAATAGAGGAGGGGTAGTAACATGTTTTCAATGGTAGTGGTCATTGATAAAGGGTTAGAATTGCATGATTAAGTTGTTTAAATGAGTGATTTATTTTATCAAATAAGGATTGAACACTTAATTATGCATCAAATTCTAATATTGAATGTCAAATTAATTGATGTCAATATTTTATACACATAAAGTTCTATATTTGCCTTTGAAAGAAATACATTTTTAATGCATATGCAGGAAATCCATTGAAACCCATGCATCACTCACGGATGGAATGTGGACAGCACACATGCAAGAATTTGCAACTCACGGATGGCAAGCAAACCACTCACACCCACGGCAAAACAGCAGCAGCAGCTCACACTCACGCACATGCAGAAAAGCAAGGAAAAGCAGTGCAGTTTTACAGGAAAACATAGCAGCTCACGGCTGGAACACATGCAGCACGGATGCAGAAAAATAAAAGAAGCAAAGCACATGTAGAAAACAGAAAAAAAGAATGAAGAAGCAGCAGCACTTCAATGCAGAAAAATAAAAGAAGCAAAGCACATGCAGAAAACAGAAAAAAAGAATGAAGAAGCAGCAGCACTTCAATGCAGAAAAAAAGAACATATGCAGCTCACGGATGCAAAATGAAGAAGCACACAGTAGCAGCACATGCAGAAAAGGAAAAAGCCACTCACACGCACATGCAGGAAAAAAGAAGAAGTAACATGCAGTCAACACATGCACATGCAAAAGGAAAAAGCAGCAGGAAAATAAGATGAAATCAGACCAACACAACTCACGGAAGCAGGATACATGCAGAAAATGAAAGCAGAAAACAGGACAGCACATATGCAGAAACTTACCTGGAACTCACGGCTGGAACTTGGACAGTAGCAAAAATACATACAAAACTCAGCACATGCAATGACAGCACACAAGCAACACAAACTTGCAACTCACACATGCAGAAAAGAAAAAAAAGAAGCACACAGCAGCAGCACACATGCATCACACGGATAGAAACAGAACATGCACATGCAGAAAGTTGCAAACCTCAATGCAGAAAATGAAGAAGTAGCTCTCGGCACATGCAGAAGCAGCACACGGGCAACACTTATAAAAACTAGTTTGACGGAAGCAGCAGAGAGTTCTTTTTGGAGGGAGTTTTAGTTTTTTTTTCCTTGCTGTATTTTCTTTCTTTCAGCCGGCTTGTTCTTTTAGTTTTGCTTTTCTTTTACATGTCCTGCTGTAGAGATTAGGAGTAGAGGAACGGCAGCTTATGTTATTTTTTTTTTGTCTTTCTTTCTTTTACGTTTTAGTTTAGAGTTGCAGACCTGGAGCTTTTATCATTTACGTTCAGTTAGTTTTTTTTTTAGCGTACGAGAGGAAGATTTTTTCATTGCTTTTATTTTTTTTCTGTTTTGCTAGTAGACAGTCAGTCGTTCCTTTCATTTTAACGTTGGAGACAACAGGTTTTCTACTTTGTTTATTTACTTTCCGATTGAGTGTTGATTTTTTTTTCTTTTAGTTTTCAGCATTTCTTTCTATTACGGACCAATTAGCGGCTGGCTTTATTTTTCTTTGGATGGTTTATTTTCTTTGGTTTACATTAGTAGTCTGCGTGAGTCTTTAGTTGTTTGCTTCTCTTCATTTCGATCATTTGGTTACTGTCTCACACTTGGGCCATATTTGTTTCCGCTTTTTTTTTATCGTTTTCCTTTCTTTCAGTTTTCATTAAGTCGGTTTCATTTTTATTTCTCTATCTTTTTTATGACTTTGCTTAGATTAATTTTTGCTACTAAAAATATCATGTATAACTAATTTCTAAAGCTTGGGTTGTGGAATGAGATTTAATTTATTTTAGATCCTAGTTTGATGCAATATTTTGTTACTTAATGTTGATCTCACTAAGTTACTAGTCGGATTTAAATGGAAAATAGATTGCGGCTCTTGCTCTTGTTTTGTTGTTGACGTAAGGCACAACAAAAACTTGAATTTATCAAGGCTTCTTTCGATTGATTATAAATATAAATTTGGCTAGTAAATTAGAGAATTTCTTGAGAAAATATTGCAAAAACTTGAGCTTATTTTTTTATCTTCCGAATATCAATTCCTTGACTGGATTGTTAATCGAGAAATTATCTAGAATCTGAAATAAAAAGAATCTCAAACCCAACCCAAGTACTTGTTAATTTGCCTCTTTTTTAGAAACTCTGATTTCAACTTTGATTATTTTTTTGCATAGCATTTTAATATCCATTTTCATCTTTCATAATCGATACATCTTTTACACAAAGAAAATCTCACAAATGCTTTGATAATCCATTTGTCTCTGTGATTTCGATCTTGGGACTTACCCTTGTATTACTTTGACAGCTTCTATGCTTGGAAGACAATATTATAAGCGAGTCAGTCATGGTGAACTGTACAAGTTGTGTTGGACTTGGGGTTAATTTAGTGAGTAAAGATTTAAGGCATGAATGGGTGCTCGTTTGATAATCGAAGGGGTTGACACTGGCCAGTGCTGTTGAAACTCAGAATGTGTCTGCTTCAAAACACGAACTGAAGCAAATATGCATAATGGTGAACTGACTGGTGCTATTTATGAAAAAGAGAGGAACATAGCATGCATATTAAGGTTGGATTAGACTGTGCCAACCCAATCATGTCCTTCAGCTTTTAAATTTGAGCATTAAGCAAGGCCATTTTCAAAAAAGGGTTAAGGCAATGTAATATGTGCTGAGCATTTTAGTGGAGTTCGGTTGTTTTGTGCACCATTGCCCATAGAGTTCAGTATAGAGGAGCTATAATGTGATAGTTATCAATACTGATATGGTGAATGATGAGGTTTCCTACTTTTTATTTTTGACCGTTCTACTGTGCAGATACTTCCCATAAGTTAAGCAGGTTTTTGTCTTTTTTCTACTTCTTTAACACAGAAAAATTGTTTTGTTTTTCACTTTTGTAGGGCCATTTCCAGATACTATGCTTGTCTGGTTCTTACTTGGTTGCTGAAGATGGTGGCCCACACAATCGGACAAGTGGTATAAGTGTTTCCATTTCCAGTCCTGATGGTCTTGTTATTGGTGGTGCCGTTGCAATGCTTATTGCAGCACCAGTTCAGGTATTTTCTGGATTTCCCTGATGTGTATTATATGTTTCAAGTCCTGATGATGATGTCATTTTTCATGCATGTTCGTGTGTTATGTGGGAATAGATGTGTACAAGTGGCCTGAAATTTGAGAGCATGTACAAATAATGCCTGGTGGTTTGGTGGGTGGGTGGGAGTACATATGTTTCTTAGGATGCCTAATGTGCATGCTAAATATGTTACAGGTGGTAGTGTGTAGTTTTGTGTATGGTGATTCTAAGACCAAGACCAAACAAGTGGCCGATCCTAATCAGGGTTCGGAGGCTCAGGGTCGCGATAAGTTAGCCACACCAACTAGTGCCCTGCCTACTCAAAATTAAGCATCAACAACACTAAGATTTACAGACTTGATAAATTGCATGGGCCAATCTTGTAAAATTACATCTTTAGGTTAAACAAGTTTTGAATGCTTAATTACTAATCAACCAAGCACATTTGAAGGGACACAAAATATCCAGAACCTGATGGTATAATGAAAGAAAAATGCTTGGTGGCAGAGTGTGCGATCGTTGGTACTACACATTAGACTTATTATCATCATAAATGACCATCTAACTTGAAAGTTTGTAATAAAAATGATTAAAATGTATGGCACCCTTAAGATAAGATCACTTTTATAGTAACTATAACAAGCCATTTAGGAGCATATCATTCAACAATGTAACCACTGATTCACGATGATATCATATATGTTTTACCAAAGCAAGTCATTGAAACATAATCTTTATACAGAGAAAAGACTATTATATACATACTAGTAGAGCAAATCGGTACAATATTAAAGCTAACTTTAATAACTAATGAATGCATTAGAGTTAGAAACTATATGCGGTCAACTAAGCCAACAAATCACACCCAAAAAGCCTTGTTTGCATCTAACCGAAGCATAGATCTAATATACAATGCACAGCACCAACTTCATCCAAAATTCAAAATCATGAAAAGCAACCTCAAAGAAGACCCAAACAACGGATGAGGAGGAAAAAAAAAACATAAACACCCAAAAACATAAACCACACAGAACAAATCACACCCACTAACAAAGCACACCCAAAAACAGAAACCACACCAAAAAAACCCACTAAACAAATCACACCATAAATTAAAGTACACCAAAAAAACCCACTAAACAAACTGCACCAAAAAAACCCACTAAACAAATCAAAAACTAACCTGAGGGCGACGACGGGATGACGGCGACGACTGGATGATGACGACGAAGGGATGAGGCTAGGGTTTTTGGGGTAATCTGATTCGTTGAGAGAGAGAGAGAGAGAGAGAGAGAGAGAGAGAGAGAGAGAGAGAGAATCAGATTTGGGGGGGGCGGGGGGAAGGAAAGCATATAATAACCCAGGGCCAAAACGACGCCGTTTTGGCCCTGGGTTTAGGTTAAAAAAAACCCGGGTACCGGGTTTTAAATCCGGTACCCGGCCCGGGAACACCCGGGTTTTAAAAACCAGTCACCAGACCAGGTTTTTTTCGAGCCGGTGACCGTAACCGGAACCCGGATAACCGGGTTCCGGACCGGGCCGGATTTTTTTCCGGCCCGTTTGCCCAGCCCTACTATCGAACAAATGCTGAGCTATGTGATGAAGTATATCTTGGCAAATAAGAGGAAATTGGAAGAGTATGAAACGGTAGTCCTTACTGAAGAGTGCAGTGCAATTCTACAAAAGAAATTGCCTCCAAAGCTTAAGGATCCAGGGAGCTTCACTATCCCATGTTCAATTGAAAATTTTGTGTTTGAGAGACCACTATGTCACTTAGGTGCAAGTATTAATCTAATGTGTGACGCCCCCAAATTTTCATTTGGGATCGGACGAACATCTGAAATGTCGGGACATGCAACACAAGGTTACCTACCCCCGTTCATGACATATAAAATGCAATGTTCCTAACATGCACCTAGCATTATACAATATTTGCAACAGATAATTTTTTCAAGCAATACTATGCACCAAACTTATAATATCCCAAATAATTAAATCGTAATCCAAGCATACTTAACAAAATAAACATCCACGATTTCAGTACGAGTCTTAGAAGACTGTAATATAAAAAACATAGGAGACTAGACTCCATATTTACATTATCAAAATATACTATTGAGGAAGTTTGTCGAGTAACTTGCGTAACTCGACTAACGAGGTCAGAATACTATCCAAAAACTAACTATGGAAGTTGTAAGCTCTGCGTCATGTATGCAGCGTTTAGTCAACCTCCTCCAGTCTACTAATGTCCACTCCCTGCTCTAATCCTGACACATCGCCTATTGCTTGTTCTCATGTGGTCACCATGATTGCTTATTCTTATCTCATGTGGTCACCACGATTGCTTATTCTTATCTCATGGGATTACTATGATAGTGTATTTTTATCTCATGGGTTCACCATGATTTCTTATTCTTATCTCATGGGGTTACCATAATGATGTATTCTTATCTCATGGGGTTACCATGATTACTTATTCTTATCTCATGGGTTCACCATAATTGCTTATTCCTATCTCATGGGGTTACCATGATGGTGTATTTTTATCTCATGGGGTTACCATGATTGCTTATTCTTATCTCAAGGGTTCACCATGATTGTTTATTCTTATCTCATGGGATTACCATGATGGTGCATTCTTATCTCATGGGATTACCATGATTTCTTATTCTTATCTCATGGGTTTACCATGATTGCTTATTCTTATCTTATGAGTTTACCATGATGGTATAGTCACAACAAATTGAACAATAACTTAACTGCATGAAAACATACATGGGACAAAAACATTTCACAACATGACACGGCAAGCAACAAACAACATTTCGTAACATAACATACTTGCAATAGTGAAATTTATGTGACATGACTTACATGTAACAAATGACATACTTAACATGAAATACATGCACTGTATAGCAATATGTGACAACATATCTTGTGTAATAGATGAATAATTCATAACAAAGTAAATTATGTGTAACAAAAAAATATGTAATAACTTGGCATGGTATGACATATATGATAACACACATATATACACTATAGCTTCTTTACTTAGCATCCATACACAGTAAACTGCTAATAAATTAAAAGCTAACTTATCTCGATCGTCTCATTCTACGATAATAAAGCGTGAAATATGAGAAACTGAAAGATGGTATTTTAAAAGTTAAAAATTTAATCACTAAAAATTAGAAGCATGAAAATAATCTAATTTAGAGTAAAATTACCATTTTACTCTCTACACGTGGAAAAATGACCATTTCACATCTAACTTAAGGATTTCACATCCTAACTTTAAAATTTTTTAAAATTTACATTCCTCATCTAAATTTTGTTCTAAACTCAAATATCAATTCAAAACAATTTAAGACAAATCACAACTATGAAAAATACACTATGGCCGAAACATCCATAGGTCATTTCTCTTGATTTTTGTTACAATTCCTTCCAACTTCAAAACTCATACTTAAACCAAAATTTTGTAACAAAGATCTTCCTATCCTAACTTTAAAACCATAATTAAAACATTCATTTAGAAAAAAGCAAATAATCAACACCAATTTTTTTATAAAATGATCCAAGCCTTTGAATTACAAGCTTTGACCCTAAATCAAAACATATCCAAGAATTTCAAAAAAATCAAATCTTACCTCTATCATATTCATAACATCATCCTAAGATCAACCATGTTTTAAATCATCAAACTAAAGTCACCAAAATCACAAAATAACACTTGGAGTTTTTGGTTTTACACTTAGTCCAAAAATAGAAACTTTTTTTCTCAACTAGTTTTGATAAATCTCTTGATTAATGGCTTTAAAAGGTGAGATTTTCGAAATAAAGCATCACATGGTTTAAAAATATGTCCTAAAGAATATCCAACCATAAAACTTAAAATCACATGGCTAAAAATCAATAAAATATGAATCTAATCCAGAAACATCAAATCTTAGGCCTAACTGAAATCCTCTTACATAGAAAAATCATATTTTTGAAACTAAAACTAAATATCTTCAAAATAAAATCCTAATATGAAAATAAGAGACCTTAGGATCATCATATAAAAGTATCAAAACCTTTAGAGTAAGATCAAACCACGAAATATGCAAACTTTCTCCAAATAAAAACTGTTTTTCCACTTCCAGTTTTCAAGTTTCTATATTTAAGAAACTCTATCATTAAAAGTTTTAGTAATGCAACAAAACTTCAATACAAACTCTTAAATATATGATAAAAACACTCCATAAAAGTTTCGGACCGAGATATGTCCATCAGCTTGGTCAAAAATTTCAAAACATAACATACTCTCTAGTGTCACTTCCAGAATGACATTTCTATGGTTAAAAATACTTTTGACCAACCAAAATACCATGGAATTATATGAATAATATATCTACGGAAACTTTACTCAAAGTGGAAAAACTTTTATGAATGAGTCACTGTGTAAAAATACTTACAAAGGGTCAAAAATCTCCACACAAAAGACCTAAAAATCTACAGTAGAGAGCTCTTTTGGGTTTCTCTCTAAGAACAGGGTGAAGAAGTGATTAAATGGAAAGAAGTGTGTCTTGCACGACTCTAGACTTCTGGAGGGGGAATATATGGGCTTGAATGACCCTTGATTGGAGGTGGCTATGTGAAATAAAATGGAGAATAGTGAGGGGAAAGGACTGCCTGCAGAAGTTGTGAGGTATGAAGGTTGATGATGTGGATTTCTCCATCACATCAAGCCACTATTGGGTGCAGCCAAGGGCAGTGGATGGTCTGCCATGTGGGGGAGGAAACTTCTTCTAGAAGTTTTGCCAATGTGGCCAAATTCGTGGGCCTTGGTGGGCTTCAACCAAGTGGGCTTCAATTTGGGGCTTAAAGGTGGTTTGGTTAGGGTTTGAGATGCTATCAATCCCAAATCCAACTTTTCTTAACTCAATCAAACTTTCAAATTTTAAAAGATTGGATAATGATTTCATAACAAGGATTTGATGAATTAATAGCACATGAAAGTGATTTAATCAAGCGATTAAACGCAATGCTTGAAATCGGATAAAAAGGGGTTTGAAGGCCAACTTTAGGGTTTGTGGAGACCGTTTAGGATTTTGGTTTTCAACCAAGTTTTTAGAGTTTCAATTGGATTCCGCTAGGGTTGAAACCTTCTTTGGTCTAGCACAATTTTGTTGATTAGATGAGAAAAAGTTTTGCTTAGGTGGCATGATCTCACACCTTGATTTCCTTCCCAAAACCATCTAATAGTTCCTCTTTGTACCAAGTGTCTATTACTATTCACTATGTGTGGCTAAGATCTTGCCATGTGTTCCAATAAAACTTCTCTAACCTAATTTAGACGTTCCACTTTGTGATTTTGAAAACACTACACTTAGTACGCTTATCGAGATTACTATTTACTCCAAAAAATACATAATAAATTTAGTACTGAAAAATCATAAATATTCATATTACCCTACAGTGAAAATCGTTAACCAAAACTCAATCCCGAAGTGCTCCTAAAGATAATTTCACAGTTTCGAACAGACGTTTCGTCTGAAATTATGAAAATAAGTTATTGTGCCATAAAATTCTAAATAATCAATTGGGTCTAATGGAGCAGACCATAATGTATTTTGACACTTCTAACTACATCAAATAATAAAAATCACATTTTTGGCATCATAGTAAGTGATAACATTGACTATGTTGACAGACTAAAACATGTGCGATTAGTCAATTCGTGAAAACTTATGGAGTTTTCATGATATTTCTAAAGTCAATAGAAATTCCAATAGTGAATTTCTAACGGGCTGTTATATAATGCCTTTGTCTATTTTTAGGAAGCTTAGATTAGGTGAGGCAAGACCTACTACAGTTTCATTGCAATTAGTAAACCGCTTAATAAAACACCCATGGGGAATTATTGAAGATGTGCTTGTCAAAGTGGACAAATTTATTTTTCCAGCTGACTCCTTCATTCTAGACATTGAGGAGGATAGGGAAATCCCCATCATTCTTGGCAGACCATTCTTACCTACTAGCCGAGCTCTTATTGATGTCCAAAAGGGAGAATTGCGGTTGAGGGTACAAGAGGAGAAGGTAAACTTTAATGTTTTTAATGCCATCAAGTATTCAGATACAAGTGAGAGGTTTTTTAGCATCCAAGCAATCGACTCTTTGGTCATTGAAGTGCTTAATCAGCAAAAGGAATCATTGGAAGCTTGTTTGGTTAGTCCTAATTTGACTATGGTAGAGGATTCTAAAGTATTAGAATATGGCTCATGGATGGATTCCTTTGGTCCTAACAATAGGAAATATTTTGAAGATTAGGGAGAAGGAAACTCATGACCCCTTCCATTTATTGAGAAGCTGCCTATATTAGAGCTCAAGCCTTTATCGAAACACCTTCAGTATGCTTATCTTGGTGAATCATCTGCTCTTCCAGTAATTATTTCATCTAAGCTTTCTATTGAAGAAGAAGAAAATTTGTTGAGAGTGCTTAGAAAACATAAGGTAACTATTGGGTTGACGTTTGCAGATATCAAGGGAATTAGCTCTTCTATTTATATGCACCGGATTTTGTTGGAAGAAGAGTGCAAGCCGACTATAGAGCACCAAAGAAGACTCATTTTGACAATGAAGGAAGTGGGGCATAAATAGATCTTAAAGTGGTTAGATGTTGGAGTTACTTACCCAATTTCTAATAGCTCATGGGTTAGTCTTGTTCAAGTAGTGCCAAAGAAAGGGGGAATGACAGTGGTGGAGAATGCTAACAATGTGTTAATCCCTACAAGAACTATCATTGGGTGGAGAATTTGCATGGATTATTGAAAACTAAACAAGGCCACTCAGAATGACCACTTTCCCTTGCCATTCATTGACCAAATGTTGGATAGGCTAGCCTGACATGATTACTATTGCTTCCTAGATGGCTATTCGGGGTATAATAAAAAAGCCATAGCACCAGAGGACCAAGAGAAGACCACCTTATAGTACTTTTGATTTTCGAAGAATGCCCTTTGGGCTTTGTAATGCACTGGCCACTTTCCAAAGTTGTATGATGGTAATCTTTTAGGATATAGTAGATCGAATTATTGAAATTTTCATGAATGATTTTTCTGTATTTGGGTCTTCTTTTGATGATTGCCGTGTGAATTTGGTGTTAGTTTTGGAGAGATGTGAAGAAACTAACCTTGTGCTTAATTGGGAGAAGTGCCACTTCATGTAAAAGAGGGAATTTTCTTGGGTCATCGGATCTCTTCTAAGGGGATTGAAGTAGATAGAGTTAAGATTGAGACAATAGAGAAGCTTCCACCTCCAGTAACAACAAAGGGAGTTAGGAGTTTTCTTGGACACGTAAAATTTTATAGAAGATTCATCAAGGACTCCTCCAAGATTTCCAAACCCTTTTTTAGCTTGCTGTGAGAAGGTGCTCTTGTTACTTAAAGGTAAGCTTGTGTTGTCTCCAATTGTTATAGCATCAAATTGGGATCTACCATTTGAATTGATGTGTGATGCAAGTGACTATGCGATTGGAGTGGTATTGGGGTAGCTTTGGAGCGGTATTGGGGTAGCTAAAGAACAAGTAGTTTCACACAATTTATTATGCTAGCCGGATCCTTAATGATGCCCAACTCAACTACGCCACAACCGAGAAGGAGCTACTTGATATAGTATTTGCTTTTGACAAGTATTTTAGAAATGAGACACTGCTAGAAGCACAACTAGGGTCTAGCCTATCTAAAATATGGAGGAGCTTGTGAGAATCTCTAAAATTGCTGAAAGAGGGTGTTTGGATTGTTGGTTGTTATAATATAAATATTTGGGGTGGGGTGGGGGGGGGGGGGGGAATAAATGGATTCCAACACCTTCTTTATTCTGCTGGATATGGGGATATACTAAAATAAGTTGCTTCTTTGTGAGAAGTGCCTATTGATAGATTGCATTTTT
The DNA here is from genome assembly GCA_011037825.1 of Carya cathayensis. Taxonomy (NCBI): domain Eukaryota; kingdom Viridiplantae; phylum Streptophyta; class Magnoliopsida; order Fagales; family Juglandaceae; genus Carya; species Carya cathayensis. The sequence goes on along the minus strand of QGSO01000195.1, from coordinate 1,486,490 downwards.
AATGCTACCTTTTCACATCTATTTGCTAATACATACGTATAATTGGAACTTTTAATGATAATTTCTAATTTGAGTACTAGTTTATAAAGAGTCCAATTCTAATTGATGTTTCAATGATTTTATTGTAGATGAAGCTAAAAACAATAAAGCCCAAGGCCCAAAAGATAGAGCTCAAGTCAAGTGGGCTTGGCCCAACCCAATCAGAAGAAATGAAAGCTGAATCGAAGAGATCAAACAAATGAAAGGTATGGTTTAATGTAATCCTGAATTGGAACCATCTCTGCACAATTTCAAGTGGTTCCACCATATCTTTCTCGTCTGACATCATATTGAGATGCTTCAAGAAGCGTTGCATAGCTAGGTCAATGGGCTACAATGTTTCCTCAAATATAAGTTTTTTAATTCAAACATTTTCTAAGCAACAAATGTCCCGCAATCTAATTCTGAAAATCTACAGAATTTACAGTTCAGATTGGGAATTATTTTATTTCCTTGTGAGGATGGCTTCAATGAAGTAAAGCATCAAGAGTCTATCACTTTAGGGGGAGTGAGATACTGGTTTTTTTTTTTTTTTGGGATTCCTTTTATGGGAGCAATCGAAAGGAGCAGGACATCGAGGAGGAGACTGGTTTTTGAGTTTTTTTCTTGATTCCAAATTTCTTGATGTTAAACTCTTTGATTATGTTTTTATTCGGTTTTATTATGAACTAATCTTCATTTTCTAAGGCTACTAACTATGATTATGTGAATCTTTCTTTAATTGAACTAATTTAGTAGTTGTTTCATATTGTTGAGTATTTCATTCTGGACATTATGCTTGTGAATGGTTGATCAATATTTGCATAATTTGGGATTCAATTTGAGACTGAGAAGTGACAATTGTTTCAACCTACGTTTGAGATACCACAAGAAATCTGTAGGATAGAGATATCTATGAACTTGTGTAATCTTTACGAGGGTTTCTTGTTCTTAATGAATTTTGATAGGTTTAGAGTTTTCATAGAAATGTAGAAAATTTGCTTGTTGGGATATTTTGTTAATGCTTGAGAAAGATTAATGAATAAATTAGAGATCCGATTATCAACAATAGGAAATAATTGCAATCAATTCAATTAGGAAATTCGCATAGGATCAGTTATGTTGAATCAGAAATACTGGAATCTTGTTTCCTTGATCTCAACTTTCGTATTTAATTTCGTTATTTTAAACTCTCTAGTTCAATAATTCATTCTTGTTCGAATTATCAAATATATTATAGTTTAATAAATTTTGATACTTAATAGTAATTTTTAAATTCTCGTGAGACGATACTTTTACTCATTCACTTTATTACTTGTTACGATATGTGCACTTGTGATTTCAATCAATACCTATCACTTGGACAGGTGTTTTAGGAAAAAAAAAATGAAAGTTGAATCATCTCAGGATATAAAAAAAGGTGTGCCAAGGCAAGATATCTAGAAGATGCAGGTACTAGGAGTGCTTAAAACTTTTATCTGGAAGGCAAAACACAATATATAGCCTACTAAGCACAATCTAAAAAAGAAGAATATCATTAAGAATTCCCTATGTCCTATCTATGAAAGTGAAGAGGAAACTATATACCATGCCTTGTGGAGTTGTGGAGCTTCAAATGACGTGCGAGCAGAAAATGTAAGTCCTATCAAGAAGTGGTAAAGCAGTGAAAAAGATTTTTATCAGATTTGAGAGGAAATGGTCACAATTATGGAGCAAAAAGATTTAGAACTGGTGGCTATCATTTTGAGAAACAAGTGGATGAGAAGAAACGAGTTTTTCTTTGAAAAAAAATTTACAAGCCCGAGATCAATGGTGTAGCAAGCTAGGGAGAACTTGTAAGTATTTCAACAAGTACAAGTGAAAAAGGCGCTAGTGTAACATGTGGATGCGAGTAACAGAGCAACAACCAAGTGGAGAAAACTAGATTGTGATGTGGTCAAGGTAAATTGGGAGACTAGCTATAATTCCAAAAGTAAGAGGATGGGAGTAGGGATCATTGTTCATGACTGGGAAGGTGGAATTTTGGCTTCTTATGAGAAAATCCTTTGTAAGTCACCCTATTATTGCAGAATTTAATGCTTTGTGAAGGGCTTTAGAGTTGTTCATAGAATTAAATTTATGCAGGGTAATTTTTGAAGGTGACGCAAATACTGTCATACAAACTATAAGAAGTAAGGAAGCAAGTTTGCAATGGTTTAGTCAATTAGCAGAAGCTGCAAAGAGTGCTTTTAGAGATAGACCTTTATGGAAAATTCAACATGTTTATAGAGAAAGCAATATTAGAGTTTCACATCAACTAGCAAAGTTAGCTATTGATTACTGAGGAATGAGGGTAGATGGAAGATGGTCCAAGAGAGATCCGTAATCTTGTGTTACAAGAGAACCTTCGTAATGTTTAATCTTGGCAATGAAAAGTTCATCTATTTTGATTAAAAAAAGAAATATTTTCCTTTTGTCATTAGCCACACCTATATTTTGTCTTAGATCACAAAATCATGGTCGCCCAGGAGGAGAAGTCTAGTCAAAACCATTAAAAATCCGGCCACTAACTTTTTTTTTTATTAATTGTTGAGTGCATGTTACATTGTGTGTGTTTTATCATGCGTACAACTAGTGTTGATGTTGTGTTTCGCAGCCCGAGTAGTACCATGGTAACCAAACCTTCGGTGCCTACAAAAAGAAAGAAGAATGGGCTCCGGGGATGTCCGGGATCCCTCCAATGCCAAAGTTAGTAGAGAATATGTAGGGGAAGAAGATGGCTAAAATGAGCGAAGAAGGATATGAGTTCAAAGAGTCACCTTGGGCGGGATTGGGGTATTTATACCGACTCAAACTTGGTTGTTGAGGGAGATCGTGGGGTGTCAGGTCATGCTTGGGTTAGACTTGCCACCCACCTCCTACCATGGTAGGGTGTCAGGCCAAGGTCGTGCATTATACGGTGCCAGGATGCAGTCGCATGTTCGTGCTCCCTGACACTCATTAAATGCTGTGTGGCCCTAGCCTGGTGTAACAGCCCGCTAAAATAATCAGTTTTGGATTCTTTCCCGACAGCAATCACATCTCTCTCGTCTTTACCCTCATCTGGAATCACGCGTATAGATTATCTTTTCCGTAAATCACGTAATTTGTTCTTCACCGACAGCTGTAAAATCATGAACAGTTTTATCCTAAGCGTTGTACCTCGATGGCGTTTTCCCGGATCTTATCCATCGAATTTCAAAGTATTAGATAAGCTTGTTTTTAAAGTAGCACAATTATAATAATTTAATGAGCTCTGAAAATATTATAATTGTGGATAATTACTTAGATTAAATATTTTAGTTGTTTTAAGATATTAAGATGTTTAATTTTACGTTGAAAACTCTTATTTAAATTAATTGGTTTTATCATCTTCGATTAATTAACGGTACTTTATCATTTTATATAATGATGAGGAAATATTATTTTATAAATTTTAGTTTATAAAATAATATTCTACCTTAATTCATCGTGGTGTTTTATTTAAAGTGTTTTATTTAAAATAAAACATTTACGCGTTTTTAATCAGTGTTTTAATTCACCGTTGAATTATTTGAGGATCCCAAAACGTAGGATTGAAGTTTATTACCTAGGCTCCTACCCTTTTTCCTTCATTTTTCCTTTTTTCTTTTTTTTCCTTCTCTTTCCTCTCCTTCTCTCCATGGTCGACTTACACCCTTCCACCATAGCTGATCGGTTCTAGCTTCCTACCGGCGCCACCTCCGGCCGCCGTGCCTCACCTCCACCTCCGGCATGTCCCTCCCTCACCGGCGAACACATCTGCACCGGAGGTGTGCAACGCCGGCCACCAATTCTCTCTCTCTTCCCGTGCTCTTCCTTCTTGTCTCATTACCGTCGCCGCCCCTTTGACCGCCCGTTTCTCCGCCGTCCGGTGGAGGTGTCGTACACCACCCCCGCCATTCTCTTCCCCTTTCACCATAGTTCATACACACCAATTTTCAGAGCCATCGGACCAGCCGTTAGTCGCCGAGAGCCCCCGGAAGTTGCTGCCCCTGCCCTGTTTTCTCCCCTGTTGCCGATTTCTTTCTCCGCCCAGAACCGCCGCTCGCCGGCGGCGTGGACTACACCACCCACCCAGATTTCTTCCCCTCTCACCGGTGAACATCCCCTCCAAGTTTCACCTCCATCCGAGCCACGGTTAGCCGCCACTCTCGCCTCCAAACAAATGGGTTTTTAAGGCTTTTCACCATTTTGGACCACCATACACGGCCAAATCAGCCACCAAGCACCACCATTGGATTCACCACATCAAGGGCTTCCTCCCCATGTCTTTCTTTTTCCCAAACTCTCACTTTTTCTCATATGGGTTTCTCAAAACACCCGTTCGGTTGCACCACCGTGCGCCGCCGTACACGGCCACCCGTGGTGTTTCACCACCACCATCTTGTTCCTCTCATCCTCATGAACCTCTCCAAGAAATTTCATGGCCAACGGAGCTTCGTAGAGCTCACACTCTCCCGCACTCTCCAAGGCCAAAAATGGTTTCAAACGGCCGATCTGCCGCCGTTAGCCACCGTCCGACCACCACCTCGCCACCACAGCTCCACCACATGTTCCTCTACCTTTCCCTAGCTTTCCATGAAGTTCTATGGCTTTTCGCTACCTCGCGTCTCCTCCGCTCACCGTTCGGAGTTACTGTTCACGGCGTGATGCCGCCGTGCTCCGCCACCTTTGACCATCACAAGGCGACCGTGAGTCTTCCAAGACCACGCCTAGCCTTTCTCAAGCCCAAACTACCACTTTATGTGGTGGACAGACACCGTACCGCCACGTATGCTCCTCCGACGCATGTTCGTGACGAGCAGCGAGCGACGCACGGGTTATCCCGTCGATGGTATAACCCTCTATCTTTAGTTATTTATGTTTAACATAGTTGATTTGGTTGGCTGTAGACTGTGTAGTTAGTGTTTGTGGAGTTCGCTGCGTAGTTGTGAAACGAAGTGTGGTTGTGAAGTGTTAGGCTTGATTTTGTAGTTTTGTGGACTGTGCTGTGAAGTATAGGCGTGAGATGGATGCCGTAGATGTGATACGGCGGGTTGTGTGAAGAGAATACGCGTGTAGCGTATTCTGTGTAATGCAGCGACGCGCCGCGCGACGTGCGCTGTAGTGATGTGGGTCGTAGAAGGAAGGGAGTACGCATGTAGTGTACTCCGTGTGGTATGGCGATGCATCGTGTGATGTGCATCGTGTTGATGAGTGTTGTAGCGAAGGAAGTACGCGTAGCGCGTACTCCGTGTCGCGTAGCGATGCACCGTGAGACGTGTATCGCAGTGATGGGTTTTGTAGTGTGAATGGAAGAGAGTTCACGTGAGTGTACTCTGTACTAAGTCGTGATACACCGGATGGCGTGTCACGAAGGGTTGGATGGCGTAGCAGAGAAGTGTGGAGCGTATGGTGTAATGTTGGGAAACTGTATGACAGTGTCCCGAAGCAGTGATGATATGGATTATAGTCCGGGATGACTGGTGTCATCTTGTGGTTGACTATGGCTAAGAGTATATGGATTGAGAAATGAGTTGTTTGTTTGGTTGTTATTGATAATTTTAATGAACTTGTTTTAGTGCAAAGGCTTTCTGAAGTCAATTTATCTCTTCCGAGTATAGTGAAACCTCAAGTTGGCCGTGGTGTTGCAAGTGCTTACAATATGGCAATTGAGTTCAGAAGTGAAAATCTTAAGGACTTGAGTGTTCCTCTTCCAGCTGTTGTGCAGTTCCTCGTGTCTCGCGCTCTATTCTCATAGAACGCGACGATCGAGGTAAGTTAGCCTCTAACTTACTATCAGTTTATTGTGTATGTGTGATGGGTAAGAGAACTACAATTTATGTATGTATGTTATCGTATATGCCATGTCATGCTATGTCATTACATGTTTATCTGCTACGTATGATTTAATCTCTCATGAATAATTATCTGTTACATAATCTTTTCTGTCATACAATGATGTATGTTATAAGTATGCCATGTTAAGTATGCCATGAAATGTTATGATTAAATCATATTGTGCCATTTACAAGTATACGCCATGTTAGAAAAGTATATGATATTAATTAATATCTCATGCATTAAGAAAGATAAGACATGTTATGTTACGTATAATACGTGGGGCCACAACAACTGTGGAGTACGTATTATATTTTATGTTACGTGAATACGTGGGGCCACAACAACTGTGGAGTACGTATTATATTTAATGTTACGTATATACGTGGGGCCACAACAACTGTGGAGTACGTATTATATTTTTATGTTACGTGTATACGTGGGGCCACAACAACTGTGGAGTACGTATTATTTTTTATGTTACGTGTATACGTGGGGCCACAACAACTGTGGAGTACGTATTATATTTTATGTTACGTGTATACGTGGGGCCACAACAACTGTGGAGTACGTATTATATTTTATGTTACGTGTATACGTGGGGCCACAACAACTGTGGAGTACGTATTATATTTTATGTTACGTGTATACGTGGGGCCACAACAACTGTGGAGTACGTATTATATTTTATGTTACGTGTATACGTGGGGCCACAACAACTGTGGAGTACGTATTATATTTTATGTTACGTGTATACGTGGGGCCACAACAACTGTGGAGTACGTATTATATTTTATGTTACGTGTATACGTGGGGCCACAACAACTGTGGAGTACGTATTATATTTTATGTTACGTGTATACGTGGGGCCACAACAACTGTGGAGTACGTATTATATTTTATGTTACGTGTATACGTGGGGCCACAACAACTGTGGAGTACGTATTATATTTTATGTTACGTGTATTCATGGGGCCACAACAACTGTGGAGCATGAAGTATGGGGCCACAACAACTGTGGAGCATACACTACGTGAGACACAGCAATTGTGACACGTAGAATACGTGGGGCCACAACAACTGTGGAGTACGTATTAAGTCAAGTTTCAGATCAAGTGCATGATAAGTCAAGTTTCAGATCAAGTTCATGTTTTGTTATGTACACGTACATGTTATGTTCATGATCAAGTTATGTTCCAAGTTCATGTTCACATCATGTTAAGTTCACGTTTACAGTATGTCTCAAGTTCACGTTTATGTCATGATATGTTCAAGTTTATGTTATTTTCAAGTTCATATTTATGTTATGCATGTTTACGTTCATGCTACATTTCAAGTCCATGTTATGTTTTAAACTCAAGTTCATGTCATGTTAAGTCAAGTTCAGTTCACGTTTAAGTTCTGGTTATGTCATGTTATATGTCAAGTTATGCTATGCTTATGTACGACTTTACTTATGCATTTATGCTTTTACTGCCATGCATGCATCTTTAACCTGTGTGTGAGTTTTATGTTAACTTACTGAGATTTGTAATCAAATCTCACTGTGGTAGTCCCAACTACCATTCCCCCCGAATGGTAGATCTTGTTACAGGACCCAAAGAAGAATTGGAATCTGACCATCTGAATACGGTCATCTAGGCTACGGTGCGATGTTGATGATGGTATAGTATTTAACTTAGGTTAATGCTTGTACTTTTGGAGTTGTATCTCAAGTATTCTTTTGATCACAACCATTTTGGACTAGTGTAGTGATCACGGCTTTTTAGTATGTTTTTATGTATGAAATATGTTTCAAGTATTTGGGATATTTTTAGTTTGGTGCATAGTATTGCTAAAGAAAAAAAAAAAATATCCGCTGCGAATATTGCATAATGCTAGATGCATGTTAGGAACATTGCATCTTATATGTCATGAACGGGGGCAGGTAACCTTGTGTTGCATGTCTCGACGCTTCAAATGTCCGTTCAATCCCAAGCGGAATTTGGGGGCGTCACACCTGGTATGCCCATGATCAGGCATGCCCAGCCATCTGTGTCCTACGACAATTATCTGCTGAGTGCCCACGTTGCCCCATGGTGGGCTCCTCAACCGGGCAGAGCTCGATGCCTTGGCCTCTTTGGACTAGGAGGTGCGTTGGGGGCTCTCGTCTTGACTCCTGCCTTAGGCCCCTGGCTTGCTATTGTTCCTATTTGAGGGGTCCAAAGTCCCCGGGGCTTGACCTATTTGGGCCTGGGCCTCTCCCCCAAGAGGCCTCCCCATATAGCATTCCATTGAAGAATATGACAAATCTTATAAAACAATTTCTTAGAAAAGATGTAGATAAGATGAATTAATTAAAAATTAAAATTAGCTCCAAAGAGTAGGAGTGTTAACCCACTAGACAAGGTCTGCCAGCTCTGCCCCCTACCCTCGCATGAGCTGCATCGGCGCCACGCGCGCGCCGGGGGGGGGGGGGAGTTGGACCCCTTGGGTGCCCATGTTTACATGCTAGGGGATGGATTTAACCCCATGACAATATGCTCATGTCATCTAAAACACTGTCGGCAACCAACAAAAAAAAAATCCAACAATCCAACTAAGAGAGAGAGAGAGAGAGGGATAACGACTAGCGGATGAGAGAGAGAGAGAGACGGATAACGACCGGCGGATGAGAGAGAGAGAGAGAGAGAGAGAGAGAGGGTTTAAATTTAAACGAACCTTAATGTAAAATGAAGATGTAAACATCGCCCTTTTTTTAACAAAAAAAAAACTTAAACATAAAATAAAATGACTTTTTTTATTACAAAAAATCGGTTTTTGAACTCTTCAAAACATTGTCGTTTTATTACAAAAAATTGATTATATATATATTTATATATAATTGGTCCTGGCTGGGCGGATGGGGCAAATCTCGGGCAGCCCTGGGTCCAACACGGGACCCATCCATCTGAGGACGAGGGCCCCTACCCAAGCTAAGCAGGGTCGAATGGGGAGGGCGGGGTGGCAGATCCCTGCCCCCCACACCTACAAAAGAGTTTGAATCACCTCAAATAAAGAAAATCATGTATAGGATGTTTTGAATAAAATATCATAGGATTAGAGAGATAATGCATCTTTTCATGAATTTCTTGAGAAAATAAGTTTAAAATATGATTTAAAAAAAAAAACCAAAACCAATGATCTCCAACCTCATTGCCTAGAAACAACTGGAGCATAAAAATAGAGGATTAGTACTCTCTTAATGGCAACAACAACATCCCGCATCATCAACATAAGGTATTGTGTTAGGGACCTCGGCCTAGTCCCTAAACACTATGTTTCTCTCGCCTTAGTTCTCCTTGTGATGACCGAAGATGCTAGCCCTCTTGCTTGGTCTTGATAAAATCGTGGCAATGATGGATCCCTAGGTTAATGGAGGTTTGGGTGTTTAGTGATGGAATCGTGTATGATGGTGATGTAATGAGTGATCTAAGTGATGAACTCAAGGACTTGAGTAGTGAGATAGGGCTAGGAAGAGTGTTCTTGGAGTTGGCGCCACCTTGAGATGGAATTAGGGTTTGGATGCAAATGAGGCTAGGGTTTGGATGGAAGAGTGTTTCCCAAATTGTAGGAGGCAATTTAGGAGTGATGAGTTTCGGCTATGACAAGATGGGAGTGACTTGATTGATGAATGAGTAATTCTAGGATGTTCCTAGAATTAAGGAATTATTTATGGGTGGTTTGACCGGTTGGCAAAAGGAATAAGGGATTTGGTTTATGGAAGGAAATTAAGGTTTCTAAAGTTTAAGAATCCTTATATGGAAGGTGGGGAATTCGGCTAGGGTTAATGGATGATTGGAATAAGGCAATTTATGGAGATGCCGATTATGGCAAGTATGGAGAGCAATATGGTGGGCGTGTAGTGTGTCTGGGTGATTGGATTATGCAATAAAATATATGAACACTAAGGAAAATTGATGAACACGCATGCACAAGCAAGAACACAATGAAACTCAACTCAACATAATTTCACGAATTGCATAATGTTGAAAGGAAACATCTCATATATTGGATAAAATGAATCACACATATTCACATATTGCAAGGTAGTGATCCTTTACTTGGGATTCACAGATTGCACCCAAGTAGCCTGAGTGCATAAGCACTGAAAATAAGAACAAGAACAAAGTAGCCGTCCTCTAGGAAATTGTCAAAAAATGTAAAAGAAATGACTAAGGGTCCCATTTATACAGATTACAAAGTGTAAACTACCAAAAGGTCCCTTGAAAAATAATTAAAAATAAATGAAAGCAATAAAATATAATTACATGGGTCATGGTGGTCCGTGACATACAATGGCCCATGGATGGCCTAGTGTAAATCATGGCCTACAGTTGGTCTGGTCTAGCTCATGGCTGCTGGTGGGCATGACATGGTGCCTTGCATGGCATAATGATGGGCATGATATGGTGCCATGCATTGGCCTGCTGGTGGGCACGGTATGGTGCCTTGCGCTGTTGCTGATGGGCACGGCATGGTACCGTGCGCTGATACTGTATGGCCCAGGCAAGTGGCCTGGGCGTTGGCTTCGCATGGCTCAGGTAGGTGGCTTGGGGATTGATACTGCAAGGCACGGGCTGGTACTGTGTGCTGGATGGCATGCCTGATGGGCATGCCACTAGCCTCGCTTGCAAGGCATGAGCTAGAGCTGTGCCTTGGATGGCATGCCTGCTGAGGCATGCCACTAGCCTCGCTGCTAAGTGTTAAGGGTGTGTCATGGCTTGTCAAGGGCAATGTCGAGGTGTCGCCCGATGCCATTTTCCTTGGGGTTTTTACATGTTGATGGGTGTACCAAATTGCCACCAAGATGCATAAGACAAGATTTATGAAACTCAACACTGCCACTATCCAGTAGTACTTATCTAGACGACTTCTATTTAGTGTGTCTTGAAACCAACTTGGTCTCCCTCCCATTTTGGTGAACAAACTAACCTCATAAGGTAAAACGACACTACCCACAATTCCTACTCCACATACAGCATTGGTGAAAAGTCTCAAGTAGCGGATTGTGGAGGTTGGAACTTCGTGACCTCTATAGAAGCAAGCAATGCCGTAACCAGAGACTTTATCAAGGTCATCACAAAGGTACTCAGATGTTCCATCAACAGCAGCTAGGAGGAAAAACTGTGGAAGAAGCCAGAACATGCTCATTGGGATTATCTCACTAGGTTTCTCAACTAACCCAACACTCTTTGTCACGTTTAGCCTCCCTGTCTCCACTTTTGCAGCAATGACACAACATAGAATAGAAAATACCATTGCTAATATGACTCCAATGGGGCCTACACATCTGCCTGAACTCTTCTGAAACAACTTATTAGCTACTTTGGAAGATAGTTCAGTGAATACTAATTTTGAAACTTGATAAAAGGCCTGTAATATAAATAGACCTGGGACAGTAAGTTTTCCAATCTTGTGATCCATATTATTTGCTTGTTCTGCAAAATAAGTGTCTCCTATGGATCTCACGACGCCACTCATGATAAAGGTCATCCACAGAGGTATCATTCGGATTAAGAGCTTTACTTCCTCTACTTCTGTTACCCTGCAAAGTTTCCACCCGTTTTGTTCTTGTTGGTCTGGAGTAGTTTGAGTTGTGACTATAATGGCAGCCTTGTCAAGGAATCTGCATGCATTAAACAAATAATGATTCAGAGACCATTGAGAGAGAGAGAGAGAACCTAAGGCCCTGAGTATGGGGGACAAAGTGAGCACTGAGTTGATTTTCGTAGAGTTGATTAGCATCCCGAGGGCTGTGATAAGATCTCTTATAAAGAGAGGCTGCCAAGACTCTACAAACAGTAGTGAGAGGACTCCTTCCCTGCTGTATAGCATGTTTATTATATGAACATGAGCCACTCACAAACAAAAGAGTTGCCACCATCATCCCCGCTGTCGGTATTCCAAATCGGACACACCATGGTGCATATGAAAATGCAACGACGGCAACGTAGAGAAGAAGAACCACCATGATGTCACCTTTCAAGAACCTTTTGATCAGTTTCCGTGGCCTTTTCCTCTCTATATCATCTTGGTTACTTTGTGTGTGGATTTGAACTTGTCTCTCTAGGAAAGAAGCCAAGGATACCCTATGACCAGATACCCCAATGGCGTTGAGGGTTAATGCTATGTAGAACATCATGTGAAACTTCTGGGTATCACCATTAATGGTTAATGTTGATACTGTCATGATGGCCATCCCCTGCAGTGATACAATTATTAATTAGTACATTGAATTTTCTGATACAAATCATTGACTCCATTAAAACCTGTTTGGCACAAAAGAAATGTACATTGAATTTTCTGATGCAAATCATTGACTCCGTTAAAACCTGTTTGGCACAAAAGAAATGAACTGGCTAATCTTTGCAGACCAACATTGTCAAAGCAGAATCAAAACTCTGATAAACGTACATGATGACTTTTTTGGTACCAGCAGGCTAGGATCAAGAATTCTTCTTCCAGATCGAACAAATACTATAGCAATTAATTTTTTTTTTCTATAATATAGCATTATATTTGGAGAGAATGATATAACCGGTGAAACCCCAACGGACCGGAATTCAACTGAAATTGAAGAATGTTACTTACGACTAGGCAAAGGAAAGTAGAGAAAATACGGAAAAACTTTCAAGCTGGCAGAATATTTACTTTAGGGCCAAAAGAAATTTATATTTAACCAAGAGTTGGGGGGGGGGGGGGGGGGGGGGGGTGGAAGATTTGGAAACTCACAGAGCTGAAAGCAAGGCTGGATACCAGGAGACAATAATAATCACCCACAAAAGCATCTACAAGAAACGCCATCCCTATAGGCAGTATGGTGGTTGCACCGGCAAACAAATTTACGATCGCTGCTGCATGCGTAATGTCAAGCTTCCACATGTCTGTTAAGTATGTCATCAACACATACATGGTACTGAACTCCACTAGTTTGTCTGCCCATTCCAGAACTGCAAGACAGTATCACAGAGAGTGCCCTCAGAAGTTCTGAATCAGTACTAAAGAAACAAGCTGCAAAAGCCTATTTTTCTCAAGATTTTCACGGTGAGGCGGTTTAATGCGCCGCAGATATCCATGCAATCGACTCATGCATGCAGCCTGGTATTAAAAGAAATACCAAATTCCTTCAGAATTTGATTGCATGTCAACGATCGACTCCAAGTTATGTCACCTGGTCACTTGTTTTTCAATTATTTTAATGATTAAAATTAAAATTAAATGAGAATGCAAAATATCCGTCTTTGATAGCTGTACTGTTGAGATTAATGCACTAATCTATATATTCTTTTTTTATAATTTGAGATATGTATAATTTACAAAACTCGTAATAATTTGGGAGTGTAATTTTCTCTTAATAATTTGTATGCTTCATATTTTCTCAAACTACGTTTAGTGCATATGTGGGATTGCTGTGGAAAATATAACTTATAATAATTTTAAGACTTATAACTTATAACTTAAATAATAAATTTTACTATTAAAAAGTTATTTACTGTTTGTTAACAATATGTTTAAAGCACTTAATTTCAAACATGTTATATTTTTTAGAAATAAATTTAAAAAGTACTTTTTGAGATGGAAATGACAATAATTTGAATTTTTTATAGTTTATGATCATATCCTTAAAAGTTTGAAATTTGTAATTATCTAAAAGTTGAATGTGTCCTTTTGCCCATTGACAGTCTTTTTAAATTTTGAACTACATTTCGGATTATCCAAAAAAATACGTAAGAGGAAAAATATCAAAACATACTTCTTTATCTTATTTAAGATTAAAAAGTACTTTAATATTTAATACCCAAACAATCTAACTTTTTCATTAAAGTGTTTTTAAGATTATTTAAGCACTTTTTAATATTCCTAATACAACTCCAAACAAGCTCTTAGATAAGAGAAAGAGGTAGTTTTTTTCATTGGTTTAATTTCTGTGTAGAGTAGTGTTATATGTACTTACAGTTTTACTTATAATTTTACATATAAGACTCATTTCGTTATTTTTTTTAAATTCAAAATTTAATTTCAAATTTCATAATTTTTAGCACATCAATAGCTAACACGTAAAGAAATAATTTTTTTGTAAGTTTTTTTTAAGTATAATTAACGTTTTTCTTTTGTATAATTTTCAAGGTATCTGGATCAACAACGGTGCTTTAGAATTTATAGTGTGTGTGTATATATAAATATATATATATATATTTATATATATATATAATACGTGTTATATAATGTATTTGATGTAAATAAAACAGACATGCGTTTATGAGTGATATATAGAATACTCAACCATAAGTACTTACAATGTATAGAACTGATTCCTCCTTTTAGATTGATTAATCAAAAAGCTAAGTCCTTCACCTTTACCCTCTCTTTGGATAAAAAGGCTCTTTTGGTTTCCCATTTACCGACATTGCGTAGGTTACTATTTTGATACATCTCATTATCAAAGAAATCCATTTCTCTTGGAATCCCATATGCTTCATAGTTGACTCTAGATGCCTCTATTCTATTCTATCATAGGCCTTAGACATATCTAGTTTTAGAGCCATACTACCCACCAGCCCTTTCCATGTTGTCTGTTCTTCATGTTGTGTAAAACTTCATAAGCTACCATAATGTTGTCAGTTATCAATTGCCTAGGAATAAATACACTTTGAGCACTATATATTATTGCTAAGAGAACCATCTTTAATTTGTTTGCCAATACCTTTGAAATAATCTTATACAAGACATTACAAAGGTTTATGGATCTAAAGTCATGAAAAGGCAAGGGTTTTTTAACTTTAGGAATCAAAGCTAAGTATGTATAGTTTAGGGAAGGAGACATATTTTCATTGTTCATAAAATCAAGAAAAGCAGTGCACACTATCAAGGCAGATCACTCAAAAGAGAATCAACCAGATTCCTAGCCTACAATCATGCGAATATTCTCACCAAGAATAGTGCTACTGATTTCTACAATTAATGTAAATAGATAGTGCAGCAGGATTCTAGCAACACAGTTGTAAATCCTTCTATTTTTAGATTACTGTAATTCCTTACGTTTAGCATGTACTCTGTATAAATTAGATTCTAAACACATCAATACATTTGAGGAAAAATTTCCTTGAAATATCTTTCTACAATTCTCTACATGGTATCAGATGACCACAACTCAAACGAGACAACGATTCCTTCTTCTGACATGTCTTCTCCTCAAAATCCAAACACTCAACTTCCCTCCCCCACCGAAACCCCCCTGGTTGCTCTCAATATCACAGCCCAAATCAATGAGAAATTAACCCCTCCACCTTTCCACAATGGTGTGCCCAATTTGAAGCTTTTCTCATTGGATACGACCTACTGGATTATGTCACTGGTCTTTCGGTCTGTCCATCATCTGATGGCACTCCCTCTTCTGCCTTAAAAATCACCCATTGGGTTCGGCAGGACAAGTTAATTCTCAGTGCCATCCTTGCCTCAACCTCCACCACCATCACCCCTCTCATTGCTATTGCTAAAACATCCCACGAGGCATGGAAAAAATTGAACCATATGTATGCTAGCAGATCTCGAATGAGGGCTATGCAACTAAAGGAAGAAATTAACTTGATTCAAAAGGGAAATCGCTCGATTCCAGAGTATCTCCATGCTGTAAAGGCATTGGCTGATGAGATAGCTCTAATCGACCATTCCATATCCGATGATGATCTAACCCTTTACATTCTCAATGATTTGGGTTCAGATTTCAGGGAAATAGCTGCACCAATCCGTGCGAGGGAGAGATCCTTAACCTTCGAAGAGCTTCATGATCTTCTGGTTGGTCATGACAGCTATCTCCGGCGGCTAGAGTCGGCCACTCAACATCTTGTGGTGTCGGTGAACTACACGAACCGCAAGAACTCCTTTGGAAATAATTCCCAGAAAAATCACGGCAAGTCCTCTGGTTTCTCATGGAACTAGGGCCAAAATAAAGACTCAAGACCTCACAATAAAGCATCGAGCCAGCCCAATAACTCTCAGAAACGGTATTAGCCCCAATGCGAATTTTGTGACTAGATTGGTCACATGGCCAAGTCATGCCCTCATTTGAGTTCTCATGCCGTCACTGCCAATTGCACCTCTACTTCTAATGTCACGGAAAACAAATGGCTCATGGACTCCGGTGCATCTTACTCCGGTGCATCTCATAATATCACCGGAGATCTTAACAATTTATCAATTCACTCAGAATATGATGGCACTGATGAAGTCGTGCTTGGTGATGGTTCAGGTTTGGATGTCTCACATATAGGTTCCCTAACTCTAAAATCACCAAAAAAGACTTTCATTCTCAAAGATACGCTTTGTGTTGGAAGCCTTTCCAAAAATCTTATCTCAGTGCATCATTTTACATCTCAAAATAATGTGCTTATTGAATTTCACCCTTCTTATTTTCTTGTGAAGGACAAGATCTCGGGGGTGATCCTCTTAAGAGGTACATGTGAAAATGGTGTATACATCTTTCCGGAAACACTGGTGGCATCTTCATTCCCAATGGTTGCTAATGTGCATGAAAGAACCTCTATTGACGGGTGGCACAAATGTCTTGGTCATCCGTCCTCCAAAATTGTTAACAATATTGTTCATAATTTTTCCCTTCCAGTCACAACAAATAAAGAGTCTTTTTTTATGTCCTTCATGTTCTATTAATAAAGCTCATCAACAATCATTTGGTTCTAATAGTCACTCGAGCAATGCCCCCCTTGAACTCATTTATACCGATGTTTGGGGTCCTGCTCATTGTGTTGGTTTAGATGGCTCTCGATATTATCTGATTTTTATTGACCATCACACCAAATACATGTGGTTTTATTCTATGGAAACGAAATCTGGGGTTACAACAATTTTTCCACAATTCAAAACTCTTGTTGAAAATCGGTTCCAATGCAAAATTAAAACAATCTACTTGGATAATGGGGGAGAATATGTGAGTTTAAAATCTTTTTTCTCTCTTCATGGCATAAGTCATTTAACTACTGCTCCACACACACCACAACAAAATGGTGTCTCGGAACGACGTCACCGTCATCTTGTGGAAACCGGTCTCACATTGCTTCATGATGCCAATTTACCTCTCACTTATTGGCCACATGCTTTTCAAACGGCCACGTATCTTATAAACCGTCAACCCACACCATTGCTCCAAAATATCTCTTCGTACCAGGCTCTCTTTGGTCAACCACCAAATTATCTCAAATTGAGAAAATTTGGTTGTTTGTGTTATCCTCTCACCAAACCATACAACAAACACAAAATGGGCCCCAAATCCACACCCTGCATCTTTTTGGGCTACTCTCTCACTCAAAATGCTTACCGGTATCTTGATCCAAACACATGGCGTGTTTATATCTCACGCCATGTTCTCTTTGACGAGGCCCAAAGCCCATTGACCGACACTCCTTCCTCTTCAACCTCTCCCTCTCACTCGAGTCTGTCACAGGGTTCACACTCGATCCCAGCTGTTGTGCCGCCTGTGTTGCTTCCGTCGCCACCAGTGCCTTCGACCAATGCTCCCACCATGGTCACTGCCACTCCAGGTACATCTCAGGTCTCTACTTACTTTGATTTACAAACTCAATTGAATTTGGATTCTCATGTTGACAACCTGACACCTACAAACCCTAACTCCCCCAACTTGTTGCTGAATCTAAATCAATCCTCCACTCCCTGTGTCAATCCTGACCGAGGAGATAGTTCTACCACCAATCTCAACCTGAATCTCAAAATCCCTCCCGAAACCCTCACCCATCTACTTCTCGAACCCATCATATGACCACTCAGTCTATGAACCAAATCTTAAAACCAAAACAGTTACACGTTGTCACCAAACATCACTTACCCGAGACCATTAAGCCCACATGTGTGAGTCAAGCCATTTCTGAACCTCACTAGCGTGAGGCCATGTCCCACGAACTAACTGCCCTCAAGAGGCATGAGACATGGGACTTGGTACCTCCTCCAAGTCACTGCAACCTAATAGGCTGTAAATGGGTCTTTAGAGTGAAGCGTAAACTTGATGGGTCTGTGGATAGGTTTAAAGCCCGCCTTGTGGCTAAAGGGTATCACCAACGTCTAAGATTGGACTATAAGGAGACATTTAGTCCTGTGGTTAAGCCAGCCACGATTCGAACTGTATTATCAATTGCTGTGATGAATGGGTGGGGTCTGAGGCAAATGGACATCAATAATGCCTTCTTGCTGAAACAGTTTACATGTTGCAACCCCCAGGCTTTAAAGATTTAACCAAACCTGATCATGTTTGTCGCCTTCGCAAGGCCATTTATGGTCTAAAATAGGCACCTCGAGCGTGGTACTCGGACCTGAAAAATGCTCTAATTCAGTTTCATTTTAAGAATTCACAGGCAGATTCTTCATTGTTTATTTATAAACATGAGTCTATTATCTGTTATTTTCTGGTTTATGTGGAAGACTTAGTAATTACTGGAAATAATTCAAAACTTGTGAGTTCTATTGTTGAACAACTTGGCTAGAAATTTTCATTGAAGGATGTGGGGTTCTTACATTATTTCTTGGGAGAGGAAGTCTTACCCACTCAGGATGGCATCTTTCTTTCCCAACATAAATATGTTCATGATTTATTATCCAATACCAACATGCTTAGGGCCAAAGAAGTCTGCACTCCTCTCTCCACCAGCACACCTCTCAAACTCAATGATGGTACTGCTTCCTTTGATAGCACTGAATACAGAAGAGTCCTTCGTAGCCTACAATTTCTCTCACTTACTCGGCCAGACATCTCATTTTTCATAAATAAGTTGTCTCAATTCATGCACAAGCCCACTCAAACTCACTGGACAGAAACAAAGCGGCTCCTGGGCTACTTGAAGCAAACCATTTTTCATGGTGTTAAGCTGACCTGCAAGACACATCCAATTCTCACAACCTTTTCAGATGCTGATTGGGCCGGTAACTTTAACAATCGCACCTCCACTTCAGCCTATATCAGTGTCCTCAATTGCAATCCCATTTCATGGAGCTCAAAGAAACAACGTGCAGTGGCACGATCTTCGATGGAAGCCGAGTACAGGGCTCTTGCTAATGCTGCATCTGAAACTGTTTGAATACATTCTCTTCTTCAAGAACTTGGTTTCAAGCTCCAATCAACTCCATCACTGCTTTGTGACAATCTTGGAGCTACACATCTTAGTTTCAATCCTGTTCAACATTCAAGGATGAAACATATCCAAATTGACCTTCATTTTGTTCAAGACTTGGTTCAACGAGGTGACCTTCAAGTCAAACATGTCCACACTCAAGACCAGCTAGCAAATTGATTGACCAAACCTCTCTCAAGGCAGCGGACAGAAGTACTCAGAAGCAAAATTGATCTTGCTGATGGCAGCTCAATTTTGAGGGGGTGTATCAAGGAAAATCACTCAAAAGATAATCAACTAGATTCCTAGCCTACAATCATGCGAATATTCTCACCAAGAATAGTGCTACTGATTTCTACAATTAATGTAAATAGATAGTGCAGTAGAATTCTAGCAACACAGTTGTAAATCCTTCTATTCTTAGATTACTGTAATTCCTTACGTTTAGCATGTACTCTGTATAAATTAGATTCTAAATACATCAATACATTTGAGGAAAATTTCCATTGAAATATCTTTCTACAATTCTCTACACACACCTCATCCCCCACGATTTTCCAGTGATGCTAATAGAGTCCTACACCAAAGCCATAAGGTCGAGGGGGCTTTGTAGGAAACATTTGTTTAAGGGCTGCCACTATTTCTTCTATGGTGAAGTCCTATAAGAGTTCTTCATTCATTGCACTAGTAACTCTAACGTCTACTGCATTCAAACTGGCATTCAAATTTTCAGATGATGGATCAGTTGAAAAGAATATCTCCTCAAAGTGAGTTTTGAAAGCACACTCAAACTCTTCTATCTTGGTCATTAGATTATCTTGAGAGTCCCTAACTTGCTTGATGGCATTTTTCTTTTTTCATTGATTAGCACATGCATGGAAGTATTTTGTATTTCTATCTTTATGCTGATACAAATGGATATAAAAGGGGTGGCAGTTTCTAGAAGGGGACCCAAAATAAATCACCTACTTTCTGCAGATGAATGTGTATTTTTCATAGAGTGAGACAAGTTGAGTGTAATAAGTTGCAGGATATCCTATCTGTGTATGAGAAAGCTTCTGGACAAGTTCTCAATAGACATAAATGTTCTAAATTCTTTAGTTCAAATACTAATGTTGGAGCCAAAGATTTGATTATTAAGGAGGTAGGAGCTGCAGTATGTGGAAGCTACCAAAAATATTTGGGTTTACCTACTTGGGTGGGCAAATCAAAATACAATACTTTTCAATGCATTAAGGATAGAGTATGGAACAAGATTAATAGCTGGAAAAATAGCTTCCTGTCAAAGGTTGGGAGAGAGGTCCTTATTAAAGTAGTACTTCAGGCTATCCCTACCTATACAATGAGTGTCTTCAAAATTCCCACGAAATTGTGGAAGGACATCTCCTCAATGTTGGCCAAATTTTGGGTAATAACCAGAAGGAAAATGGTATTCAGTGGAAGAAATGGAATACATTGGGTACTTCCAAGGATAAGAGGGCCTGGGTTTCAGAGATATAGAACGCTTTAACTTGACAATGTTGGCTAAGCAAAGCTAGAGATTTATGCAAGAACCTTAATCCCTAGCAGCTAGAGTCTATGTATAGCTAGAGTATATATAAAGGAAAGTATTTCAAAAATAGGCAAGTACTAGAAGCTAATCTAGGAAATTCACCATCTTTGATATGCAAAAGTGTAGGTTTGCAATTAAACTACGAAGAGAATGACTTATTTGGAGAGTGAGAGATGGCAAAAAGATAAATGTTTGGGACAATAAATGGTTACCTAAGCCAACATCTTATCAAGTTCAATCTCTTATTTTAGCTTTGGGTTCTGAAGCAAAAGTGAGTGACATTATAATAAAAGAGATCGATTAGAAGTTGGAATACAGATTTGATAAAAACACACTTTGAAAGGGAAGAAGCTCACTTGATTTGTAGTATTCCTATGAGCAAGATGGCGGTCAAGGATAATATGATATGGGGGCTTTAGTAAAGATGGTAGATTCACAGTTTGTAGTGTATATCATGTAGCTTAAACTAGAAAATTAGGTTTGGAGGGTGAATCATCTAGAGCCCAAGACATGAAGGAGAGATGGAAAAAGATGTGGTCTTTAAATGTATTAGGGGTTGCGAAGCTTTTTCTTTGGAGGGTTGGAAGTAATAGTCTACCTACAAGATCAAATTTGTTCAAAAGCAAAGTCTTAGATACTCCTTTGTGTCCTATTTCCCAATTGAAGAAGAAACTACCATTCATGCACTATAGAGTTGCACAGCCTCATCTGATGTATGGGTAGGAACATGAAGCTCAACTCAGAAATGTTCTAGCACATGTGAAGATTTTATGCAGTTATGGGATAGAATGTGTATGGATTTAATTAAGTAACAATTGGAAGAGTCTTTCTCAATTATGCGAGAAATTTGGTACGGAAGAAATAAAGTCATTTTTTATAATAAGTTCGATAGCCCTTCAAAGGTTTTACAACAAGCCATGGAAGGACTAAAGGAGTTAAAGGGCGTAATCGGTCCAATTCGGTCCCAGACCGAGAATTTTGGTCCATCATTTTTGCCAGACCAAACTATTAACTATCAGTCTAATCAGTCCATGAGTTTTTTTTTCTTTTTTTGATAGAAAAATTAATTAAATTAATAAAATTAAAATTAAGTAATCTCTTTAACATTTTATATATGATTAATGAATATTAAATAATTTCATTGTATATATGGTCAATGGTGATCTCTTGGATGAAAATTATATAATTAACCTATACAACTACAATATAAAATACTATATTATATATATATATATAATATTTATATATATACATTCGTTTGGTTTCGATCTGGTCCAATCTAAAAAAACTACAACCTGAGACTGACCAATAAGACTATCGGTCCAATCAGGTCGGTTTTTCCGATCTAGACCAATAGTCTTATAGCCCTAAAAGGAGTACCACCAAGCTCAGCTGAAAAAGGGAATAAACTAGATAGAGGAGGGGGCAACAAAAGTAACTCATCCTTGGTAGAGACCAGAGGGGGAATTTGTTAAGGCAAATTTTGATACAGTCATTGATGACAAAAATCTGAAAACGGGTTTTGGAGTTAGCATCAAAGACAGTAAAGGAGTTATTATGGCCACTCTATGTGAGCAAATGGCCGGGATGGTTGTTCAACCCGTCATTGCAGAAAGCATAGCATTCTAGAAAGCATTAGAATTGTGCTCAGAGTTGGGATTTAACAAAGTGGTTTTTGAGGGTTATGCACAAGTGGTTATCAAAGCTGAAGAGGAACTCGAGCTTCGCATGGACAGAATGTTCGAGGACTTGAAAAGGGTTCTAAAGAGCAGACCAAACTGATTAACAAATTCTACTTACAGAGAAGGGAATGGGGTAGCTCATATGTTGGGAAAATTGTCTATCGTTGAATGGGAAGCATTGTTGGATCGAAGAGGGTCATGAGGTGATTCATAATTTCATAGTCTTGTCTCAAAGGAAAAACTTTGTACCGATTGATTTAGTCCGGTTTGGTTATAAAATCAGTATGTTGCTTTAACATATATTAAAGTATATTAAAGTCTAATTTCTCACTAACCACTCACAGATTTAATGAAAAGAAAAAGAAATATTCTCCTATGATAAATATTCTAGAGCTAGGGGACATTTTCGAAATTATTTGTTACCTGTACTGATGAAATATGGATCGTTGATGTATGAGATGTGAAGGAGTACTTATCTGAAGATCCAAATAATTTATTTGTCAATAAAAAGAAATGATATTTCTAATTATGAATTATATAAATACCACATAATTTTAAAAAAAAAAATATAAAACTAAGAGATTTATATAAAAAAATTAATTAATTTTTTAATAATAAATTTCACTATTTTTTTTAAAAATTATTCTATACTTTACCCCCTCTATTTAACGTAACAAAATTTGATGCCAACATCCATTGTCCAAGGTTGTGATTTTCTTCAATCCATTACGTGTAAGAGTTGGCTTGTCTTCACCCGTACTTGCGACGTCGGACACGTATGTCACATGTAACGAGAACGAACTTCTATGTAATGAGAACTTCTAGGTTCCGTAATAAATGGGATGGATATATATATATATGTAAGTAGATCGATGATTTAGAAATCATGTACCGTATAAATCTAGTTGATCTAGATGTACCTTTTATCCGGTAGTAAATGGGTTTGATCATGTTGATCACCAGAAATTGTCTACAGTAATAACCTGCGCTTTCTGCAATGCAAAGACAACATCAACACTTGGTTTGAACAATTAATACATTAAAATATGATCAAGTTCTGAAATATTCTTGATTTCTAAACAGACCCTTAAAATTGCAAGAATATATAGGAATCTCTACATAGAAAGAAGAAAAAAAAAAATAAGTGGATAGAATTAAGTAGTACTACGCGCGGGAGATTATATGTTGTAAGAAATTAACCATAAATTAGAAATTATGTACCGTAATTCTAGTAATTGATCTATATATATACCTTTTATCTGGTAATAAATGGACATGATCTGCGTGTTGATCACCAGAAACTGTCTAGAGAAATCGCAGGTTTCTGCTGTGCAAATACAACAACAATATAAATCGATCGGTTTGAACAATTAATTAGTACTACGTACATTAAAATATCAAGTTATAAGTTCTGATGTGTGTATATATATATATATATAGAAATTAATTAAGATCCAAAGCTAGCTGCTGCAAACCTGCAAACGATCGAGAAATTCAAAGTTGAAAGAAGATTAAAAGAATAAGTACGATCCAACAAGCTAGCTGCTAGCTCCTGCAAACCAGCAAACGATCGAGAAATTTAAAGTTGAAAGAAGATTATGAAAAGATCATCGAAGAGCTAGCTTCCTGAATATCATTCCAGGCCATGAGCTGGTTTCTTATATACAGGGGTTGGATAGAACATGAGAAGGAAAATTATGAAAGATCATCGAATGCAAACCTGCAACGATCGAGAAATTTAAAGTTGAAAGAAGATTAAAAGAATAAGTACGATCCAAAAGCTAGCTTAGCTTGCAAAAGAAGTGAGAAAAATTTAAGTTGAAAGAAGATTAGACCAAGATATTGCTTCCTGAATATCATTCCAGGCCATGAGCCGGATATATACATGAAATGAAAATTAAGAAAGATCATCGAAGAGCTAGCTTCCTGAATATTGCTGACATTTTCCTGCACTTTTCCGGCCCGCAGTCATCACCAGAACGCGTTAATTGAAGAAGAAANCCTGAATATCATTCCAGGCCATGAGCTGGTTTCTTATATACAGGGGTTGGATAGAACATGAGAAGGAAAATTATGAAAGATCATCGAAGAGCTAGCTTCCTGAATATTGCTGCACATTTTCTTGCACTTTTCCGGCCTCGTCAGTCATCACCAGAAACGCGTTAATTGAAGAAGAAATCGTAGAAATTGTATAAGATGTTGCTCGGAAAGACAAGCGATCAATTTGCTACGTACATTTTGTCAATTTGTATTTATATTTATGTTTCGATTGTATTTCGTTAATTAATTAAAATATCAAGTTATAAGTTCTGATATTTGCTAGGGGGTCAGAGTTTTTTAACGCCGCCGTGCATGCAGTTTCCTCTTAATTTTTTCCTTGACCAGAGCTTCATCGAGTTGCCGAGAAATCACAGAAGGAAATTAAGACAAGTAATGGTATCAATATGTATCTAATTCGGTAGCCAAGTTGAATCGGTCTTCGATGATCGATGGATTACGACGTACACCGCGTTGTCGCAGTTTCTTTTTTTTTACCCGGAACACCGCTCGCACTATCGAAGAAATTACAGATGATGTTTCTTGGAAAGATGAGTGCAGTTTGTCATCTAAAAGCATGTTGCAGTCGACTGCATGCGGATCCAAGGAATTTATAAGGAATTAAGTTCTTCACAGCATGTTTCGTGTTATTAGCGTATGTGTTGATTTATTTAGTATAATTGTGTTCGTTTAGCATGATCTTAATTAAGAAGGGCTTTCAAATTCAAACTCCAAATGGCAAGGTTTAACTTCCTAAACCAAAACTAGATAATATTTAAAAACATCAAGAACTACATATATACATATCCCAAATTATTAGATAATTTGTTTCCTTCATGTTATTTGATTCGATCTTATGGCCGTTTGCTGCCAATATTGTCGTAAAAACAACCGCAACTTGTAATATATATTCGACAATCTCTTAGTTAAGGATGTGTTTTGCATCTTGTCGGTCTCCATGCCTGACCTATCAAGGAAACATGGTGGCCTAGAGTGCAGAAAACATATCCGATGCCTAAATTAGTTTTTCCTTTAGAGAGTTATACATATATATTATAAACATGAGCCTGAATTGTACATGTATCAAGGCTTAAATCCCATTTTTCAATTGGGTGGTTGTTTTCTCTGTGCATCATGTGGTACTGTTCACCCCTACCTTGGGTGGCTTGTCGTCGCATTTAATGCGACAACTTCTATCAAGGATAAGATCTCCAACAGACAGACACGGATACTTTTAACCATGTGGTTGTGGGTTCAAATCCCATAGACCGCACAAATAGTTAAGGACATGTTTCACACCCTCCAGTCTCTACGTCCGACCTGTATCAAGGAAGTTTGGCGGCCTAGAGTGTCAAAAAACATATTCGATGCCTAAGTTTTTCCTTTAGAGAGAGTTTGTGATAAAAACATGAGTTTGACTTGTACATATATCAAGGTTTGTATGTCCCATTTTCCAGTGGGGTCGCTATTCTCTTTGTGCCTAGGGTGTCTGTCCCCATCCCTAGGCGGCATATCGTCACATTTAATGCTACAGCTCCTACGGGACAAGATCTCGTCCCATCGGGATCTATTTCCAACAGCCCAAATCAGGACATTTAATGTGGCGTGGGTAAAGGTGTGCTCATGTGTATACCATTCCATCCTTCCCGTGATGGTATGGGCCTTCTTCTCGCCATCCACTATGCCCTTAATATCTAGTCTTTTTGCCTTGGTGAAACGGACCTACCCAACCCAACAAGGTACAAATATGTCATTCCACTCTTAATTGTTATATTTCTTCTATTTTGAGCTTTATTTGTCTCAATCATGTTTTATTGTTATAAATGGATATAAATAATTTCTCAATTTGACTAAATAATCTAATTTCGACTAAATCAAGCTGAGGCTTTGGATTAAAATGGGTTGACGCTAGATTAATTATGACCATTTTGTGGATATTTTAAGAAATATTTCCCAAGTATTTTTAATGGATATTTAACCCCTTTTACATTTTTATAAAATAAGAGAGACCAAAATGCTGAAGTTGCAGCATTCGTTTATATGGATCTGGAACAAGAGTGGGCAGAGACTTGGCAGTGAAAGTGCACTTCAAGCTCTAAATGACTTCAGTGTGGGCTTAGAGCTTAGCTTCTAAAGGCTTTTATGGGCTGATCCAAATAAGGCCCAAATAGAGAATCCAATAAGCCCCAAAGCCTACTTACAAACAGGCCCAAAAGAAAAACTTTTGTTTTTGTTTTTTATTAATTTGGGCAGAACGGAAGGAACCAACAAGCGTTTGAGGGTGGCGCCAGGCAGTGTCCTTAAGCTGTGGGTACGTACATCATTTATTGCAGTTGGTAACTTGGGTTAGTAAGCAAATTACAATCTATCCATGACAACATGTTGCCAGCTCATTAAACGATTAGGGTCCCAT
This sequence comes from Carya cathayensis, assembly GCA_011037825.1. Lineage (NCBI taxonomy): Eukaryota > Viridiplantae > Streptophyta > Magnoliopsida > Fagales > Juglandaceae > Carya > Carya cathayensis. The sequence goes on along the minus strand of QGSO01000195.1, from coordinate 1,459,775 downwards.
GCTATGGCCCAGATTTGAAGGTTTTTAAGATCATCCTCCGACCCTATAAATAATCGGTCTATCGACATCAATGCACTTACATTAACTAGACATGACCATGTATTAATGCTTCCCTGATAGAACAACATAATTAAATTAGGCCATTAGGTAACATCAATGATCAACTTTTCAACCAGCTTGCCTATATATATAAAATAAGGATTCACAAAAGAATCACAAGAGGATTGCTACATCTATAAAAAAAAAATCATATAAAAATAATTTTATAAATTGATATAGATTCATCTGATCTTTTAGATCTACTTTATAATAAAAGTAAATTTATAATCTAACGAACCACATTAAATCACATCAGTTTGTGAAATTATTTTTGTATAATCCCTTTGTGATTAAAATATTTCTTATATAATAATAAAAAAGCCTACTATGACGTCCAAGACTTATCACTCTAGTTAACTACTCAGTAATTTTATTTTATTTTTAAATTTAATAATTAAGGAAGTGATTTTAAGTATATTAATATATTTTTTATTTTTTAAAAATATTAAAAAATGAAAAAAAAAATTCAAAATATGAAAGCGGTAACAATAAGCGATGCTACTCAGGCGGTAGGATAATACCGTTATATAATAATTATTACCTAGTTACAGAGCAATTTTTTTTTAAATTTTTTTATAAATATATGTATTTACGAATTCACTTATAATTAACACAAATAACACAGCACCACTGATAAGAAAGTCTTGAATAAATATTGGAATAAGAAAATAGTGATTTCATTTTAATTTTTTTTTATAACTGTAATGAATTCTACATTTACATTATCGTGTTATATATACTTTTACATGCACGTACATCATTTATTTGATGGAAAGAAAGAAGTCAAGGACATATATAAAAGATCTAAAGGCTGCATGCCTGATCTATCGGCTTCAACGAAGTACTCTTTTCCTTGAGTTTTGCTACATATAAGTACAGTTGCGCACTAATTCAGTACATGCATATGAATTATTATTATTATTATTATTTAATCTTAAGAGGCCTCAGTCCCAATATCGAGCTGGTTTCATTAAGGGAGTAGATCAGAAGTTTATATATGATCCCCAATAATTCCCCCATGAATCCAGATCGAGGACCAGATCATCAAGGGAAAAGAACTACACCGAGTGTCCACAATGGCCATTGTTAAGGAAAAAGAAGACTCACAAAAATCACTCAACTACACAAGTGAGGAATGGCTACAATAAGGCCACTGAATATTCACATGATAGCACGAAGGAAATGCAGCAGGACCACAATCGCGATACAAGCAGGACCACATGATCCATGGCAGATGATGCTTGGAGAATAAAATAGAGCATTGGGGAATATTTGTACAACAAGAAAGGGATAGATGCCATAAAATGACTGGATTAGGTTGTTATAAATTGCCTATATATACTGGTTGTAAATGCACTGTAAAGCAAGTGTGAATATATAAAGTAATAGAGGACTGAGGTTTCTTTATTCACTACTGTCAAACATCTTCTGGTCATGAATTTCCATAATATGGTAATCAAAGCCACATAAAGACTCACATCTACATTTTCTTTTTCTTCTCTCATTTCTCTCATCTTTGTCTGTGTCTACTTACATGGTTGATCCTGAAGTTTCAGAACCCACACCTCACAATGCCTCCAATATTTCTCCCCCCATCGCATAATCTAAGTCCGTCAATCCCAATATTCTCAATTCCACAAATCACTCTATCAATATCAAATTATCTATTGATAATTACCTTTCGTAGAAGGCTCAAACGGTGCCTTTCCTCAAAGGTTACCAACTATATCATCACATGGATGGCTCTTGTTAAATGCCTCCCCTTGTGGTTGATGGTGTTGAAAATCCAATTTATACCTAGTGGGGTTTGATTGACCAACTTATTCTCTCTGCGTTAAGCGCAGTGTCTGGACTGTTCTTCGTCTCGTGAAGTCTGGTCTCTTCTTCAAAGTCTATTTGCAGCACAGTTAAGTGCTCATATAATGCAAACTCAGTATCAACTTGCGACTCTAAAAAAAAGTCTAGATACCATTACAGCTTATTTTCACAAAGCCAAAGCCTTAGCAGCCTCCATAGGAGCTACTAGCCAACCTCTTGCTGACTCAGAGTTCTTAGGGGAAGCTTGGATGTTGAGATGAGAATTTTGAGTTTGAGTTTAAAGTTTAAAATATTAGTTTTAGTAATATTTTTGTATTGGGATTTGAAAAAGTTGTATTGGGATTTGAAAAAGTTGAATTATTTATTATATTTTGTATGGGGATTTGGGAAAGGTGTAATGATGAGATGAGAATTTTGAGTTTGAGATGAGATATTTTGGTTACCAAACCTGCCCTTAGTGTTTCTCCTAGCTGGGCTTGGCACTGATTATGACTCCATTGTGACAACCTCAACCACACGAGCTAAACCTCTATCTCCTCATCAGATATATAGCTTTCTTCTCGACCATGAGTCCCGTTTAGCTCACCAAACATCTACTCTGCTAAGTGCTAATCCTCTCACAGCTCATGTCACCACTACTAAATCCTCTACCTTGAATTCACCTGCTTATTCTCCTTCTCAAAGAGGCAAAGGGGGTCGCAATTTTAGGGGAGGACGTGGTCAGGGTCGTGGTTCCCCTTCCTCTTTTAATTTTGGTCGTAGTCTTGTATGTCAAGTCTGTCACATACCTGGGCACTCAGCTCCCAATTACTATCATTGTTTTGATCATTGTTACCAAGCATCTCCACCTTCACACTTGTCAGCAAATATAACCACAACTACCTCGCCTCCTGCCCATATTCACTCATGGTTTCGAGATACAGCAGCAACCTCTCATTTTACACCATACCTCACTAATTTGAATTTGGATTATATCTCATATTAGGGCTCCAATCAAGTAAGGATTCGAGATGGCTCTACTATGCCAATTCAACACATTGGATCTACCAACCTTCATACATTGTCTGGAAATTTCTTACTCTCTCAACTCTTACATGTTCCTTCTCTTACTAGAAATTTGCTATCTGTCTGTCAATTTTGTGAAGATAATAGTGTCTACTTTGAATTTCATTCCACTTTTTTCTTCGTGAAGGATTCTCATACCGAGACGGTTCTTCTTCAGGGCATCGTTAAAGACGGCTTGTATGTCCTAGCTGTTGACTCCATGTCTTCACCGGTTCCTCTTCAAGCAAACATTGGTGAGAGCACATCCACTGATCACTGGCACACTCGGCTTGGTCATCTTTCATCACGCATCACCAACTTCATACTTAAGAGTTTTCAGCTTCCTCTCAATTCCAACAAAACCATGCAACCATGTTTAGCATGTTTTCAGTCCAAGTCTCATTCTCTCCCTCTCCCCTTGTCCCCTTCTCAGTCTAAGCAACCCTTTGATTTAATGTTTCTAGATGTATGGGATTCGACCCCAATGTTATCTTCCAATGGCTGTAAGTTTTATTTTGCTATAATAGATGACAATACCAAATATATTTGGTTGTTTCCCATTCAGTCCAAATTAGATGTGTTGGCTATTTTTCATGCATTTATGCAATTTGTCAACAATTATTTTTCAACTAAAATTAAAGCTGTGCAATCATATTTTGGGGGTGAATTTAGACCTCTTCAAAAAGTTCTTCATACTCATGGGATTATACATCATCTCACTTATCCTTATTTACATGCTCAGAATGGGACAATTGAGCAACGCCATAAGCATATAGTTGAAACTGGACTTTCTCTTCTTGCTCACTCCTCGATGCCTTTTAAATATTGGTCAAAGGCTTTTAAAACCTCAGTTTTTTTAATTAATAGAATGCCCACTCCCATTTTTCAAAATAAATCACCATTTCAAGTCTTATTCCATAAAAATCGTGATTACAAATTCTTTCTTGTCTTTGGGTTAGCATATGGGCCCAATTTATGTCCGCTTAATAGACAAAATGGATCTCCGATCCAAGCTATGTGTCTTTATAGGCTATAGTCCTGATCATAAGGGCTATGTGTGTCTTAATCCTTTGTCAGGCCAAACTTATATTTCTAGGGATGTTTTATTCAATGAAAGTCAATTTCCCTTTGCAAATCACTCAACTTTGAGCCAAATAAAATCTTATGGCTGTCTAGACAAGCATCCCTGCCTCTGGTTCAATTTTCCTGCAATTCAACCAACTCGGCCCACTTCACTTAGCCCATCATCCTTTATATCCTCACACACGGTCACCTCTTCTACAGATTCAATTCCCACTAACACCAGCCCACCTCATTTCAATCCAACACCACCTCAACCTCACTTACTCGAATGCAACCCAACTCACAATCAAACGCCTTTGTCTTCTAGGGTTCTAGAGTATTCTCAAAATTTCATAGCGGCGCCTCACAATGCTCCTGCGTCCTCCTTAGCATCATCTGAACCTTCTAACACAGATGAGTCATCTTCCAGACTTGTCCATCCCATGATCAGTCGGCATAAGGTAAATATTCAAAAACCCCTCATTCGTGTGGATGGTACTATTTCCTGGCCTACTTAGAAACACTTTGCTTCACTCACCACATCCGCACCCATCATGGTTCCTGACGAATCCACATCTTACACATAAGTCATGAAATTTCCTGAGTGGTGTGAGGCTATGCAAACCGAGTTTCATCTCTGTTACATAACTGAACATAAGACTTGGTTCCTCTATCTGCCATCTTCAATGTCTTGGGTCCCAATTGGATACTCAAAACAAAGAGGAACGCTGATGGAACACTTGAAAGGCGCAAGGCTTATCTTTTAGCCAAGGAGTTTCACCAATAACTCGGGTTGATTATGCCAAGACCTTCTCTCCAATGGTTAAACCCACTACTATCCGTATTACTCTTTTGTTGGCTATTTCCTCTAATTGGTCTCTACAGCAATTGGACATACAAAATGTTTTTCTACATAGTGATCTCGAAGAAGCTGTTTATATGCAACAACCTACTAGGTTTGTACATCCTGAGTATCCTTCATGTGTGTGTAAGCTTGGAAAGGCTATTTACTGACTTAAATAGGCTCACAGAGCCTGGTTTTCAAAATTCAGCAATAAGCTACTCTCTTTAGGTTTTCAAGCATTGAAATTTGATACATCACTGATTGTTTATAAAAATGCTTCTAATGTCATCTTTGTTCTGATTTATGTGGCTGACATCATTGTTATGGGTTCAGATTCCACTTTAATTTTAGAATTCATTTCGGCACTTGGTACTGCTTTTCCTGTCAAACACCTAGGTCAATTGCATTATTTTCTAGGTATTGAAATATGTCGAAATATTGATGGTTTGTTTTTGTGTCAATCTAAATATATTTTGGATTTGCTACAAAGAACAATCATGCAAAATGAAAAATCTATGTCAACTCCAATGTCTATCACTATATAAGCCCCGCTTGGTTACACAGATGAGATAAGATGTTTTGAATAGTAATGAATAAAATATTGTTATAATATAATTTTTTAATATTAATTTTGTATTGGGATTTGAAAATTTTAAATGATTTATTATATTTTGTATGAGATTTGAAAAGATTGTAATGATGAGTTGAGATGAGATTTTTTGTTTTGGTTAACCAAACGGGACCTAAAACTCTTAGCTTTTGACAGATCTTCCTTTGAAGATCATCTCACTTACACAAGTGTAGAAGCTAATCTTCAATATTTGTCATTTTACTCGTCCTAACATATCTTTTGTTGTCAACAAAGTCTGTTAATACATGCACAATCCCAAAAATAAATACTGGCAAGCAGTTAAGAGAATCCTTAGGTATCTTAAACTCACTTCTCGCTTTGGTTTATTTTTCTCCAAATCTTCTTCATGTCAAATTTCTGCCTTCTCTGATGCTAATTGGATTGGATGCCTAGATGATAGAAAATTCATTGGAGGATTTTGTGTAGATTTTTTGTTCTCATTTGGTTTCTTGGGGCTCCAAAAAGCAACACACTATTGCTCATTCTTCAACCGAGACTGAATAGAAAACCATTACTAATACCACTTGTGAAGTATTATGGATTCGATCTCCTTTACGAAAATTGGAAATTTTTTTGCAAGCTCCACCAAAATAGTGGTGTGACAATTTGGGTGCAACTTATTTAACAGTAAATCCAATTCTACATGCAAGAAAAAAACATGTAAAATTAGATTATAACTTTGTAAGAGAAAGAGTTACAGCCAAGACTCTTACTGTGTCATTTCTATCTAGCAATGATCAGCTCATAGATATCTTGACCAAACCTTTGTCTACTGCTCGTTTTACTTTTCTCCGTTCAAGCCTCACTCTCAACCCAGTGTCGCTTGAAGCGCGGGGGACTGTTAAGGATAAAGAAGACTCACTAAATCATTCGACTACACAAGAGAGGAATGGCAACAATAAGGCCATTGAATATTTGCATGACAGTGTGAAGGAATTGTAGCAAGACCACAATTGGGACACCAGCAGGACCACATTCATGACAGATGATGCTAGCAGAATAAAACAGAGCACTGGGGAATATTTGTATAACAAGAAAGGGATAGATGTCATAAAATGAATGGATTAGGTTGTTATAAATTGCCTAAATATACTGATTGTAAATGCACTGTAAAGCAAGCGTGAATATATAGAGTAATAGAGAACTGGGGTTTCTTTCTGCACTTCTGTCAAACATCTTCTGGGCATGAATTTCCATAACTTAATAGCCATGCATCTAAAGACGATACAGTCATGAAATGAATGAATTATATACCAACCTAAAAATTAGTCAATGACCCACAAAACCGAATACATACTTTAGCTTGCTCATGGAATTCTGTATGTCAATTATATATAATTGTCAACTGCACATGATGATGTACCAGCCTCGAAAATCGAGTAACTTATTAAAATTCAATCTTAATCATGCATTTTAATGAATGAAATTAATAATAATTGGTGTAAAAAACTTATTATTATTATTATTATTATTAAATAATACTACCTTCATTGATCACTTTGTATTAGTAATTACACCATCTCCCACTCTCTACAATTCTTCGTATACACTCAAGTATATCTTCTATTCAAACCAATACAGGTAGTAAAGATAAAATTTCCTTTGCTAATGTAAGTGCTACCTCGTTGTAAGCATAATAAGTAAACTGTACTTTCCAATCTGTCCTAGGCTTTAGTAATTGTTTTATGCCTTCTATTAGACTTCCATAGAATGATAGATCTTCATTAATAATATTAACAACTTTGACTAGCACTTGAGCATCTCCCTCAAACAAAACCTTGTCAAATCTTAGTTCTCTGCACACATCCAATGCATTCGACAAACCATAAGCTTCAACAACAGCAGAAAAAGGGGTTGTCTGTTATTTTCTTCAAAAAAAGATTTTTCCTAATCGCTAGGAACTCATTGACAACTTTCCAAAGAAATAGTTTGACTTTCTCTGAAACATTCAATTTCTATATGCTTTCCCAACTTATATTCCTCTCTTGATAACTTCAATTTTCTCCTCTATCGGCTTGCTTCTTTTCCAACTCAAAATGGTATGCGCTTCTCACGTAAAACAATCCTTTTTTACATGGTCCCCAAATCATTTTATCATCCATCTCCATTGTGGTGCCCCCGACTACCACTTACGAAAAGACAGGAATTGTGAACACCAGGATGATAACAATATGGGTCACGCACCTCAAACAACAAGTGCTAAGTGTGTATACAAGCAAAAAGTGAACAACAAAAAGTCACAGCGGATAATTAAAGAATAGACATCTAAGTACCAGAAGCTTAAATACAGATTCACTTAAATAAAAGCATTTTTAAAGATTATACAGTTATCAAGTAAGAATATAATAAAATCAAAATACATTATCAAAAGTGGGAAACAAATCCCAAGACATGAAAAGTGACCCCAAGTCACTCCTCTAGCAAAGTCGAAACCTCAAGCTCGATGACCTTATCTGCATCAAAATCTACGATTCCATAAAACAGAACCATATGGAAGAATATCATGTGATATTATGAGTTTCAGTAAGTAACCAACCAAACAACTCAAGAGATAAAAACACATTTACACACTAACATGAATGCGTGCACATACTGAAACATGCATGAGATCAAAGTCATCAATATCTCCAAAAATGACTATTTTTCAACCGCATACCAAATATCCCGTTTGGCCCAAAACAAGTCTATCAAAATAAACAACCGCCATTTTTCCAGAAACCGGCCCAAGCAAATAACCACAATTTTTTTCAGAAAATGGTTCACATATCCATTTATCAAAAATTGCAATTTTTCTAAAAAATTGCACACATTCATTTATCAAATTATCCCGTATGTGCCATGATTTCTCCTAAGGACCATCCGCACATCCTGGCTCCTTTCGTCACACCACGAGTAATGACCGTACTATTGACTTCGCAACAAGCGATGCCCAACTCCGTGTCCAGCACATTCATGACTAAACATCCTCTAGCCCCCACCAGCAAGAGAGGCCACAGAGTCGGCACGAGAGCATTATCATCTCGTCTGATTTCGTTGTCGCCCGGTGACAACCCAAGGAACGTCACTCAGTTTTATCCACTCCCTGGTAGCCAGAGGAGTTCCACTAAGATAATGCACCTTCTCGGCTTGGGGTCGTGATACGCACGCACCTAAAAATCATTTCTCAATATGAAAACCCAATTTTATTCTTAACACATGAAAATCCATGAAACACAATCATGGATCAATTTCATGACACAAATACCAAACTCCATAATTCTGCCCAACATCCAATATAACCCAAAAATTCACACTCCTTGGACACAAGGTCTAGCACAACCAAACAGACTGCAAAAAATATATTAGCATAAAAATATATTTAAATCTCATAAAGTTCTTTAAAAATTAATTACAATGATGAAAAGGTAAAATTCTGGAAGATCGAAGTGTACAAGCACCTGACTAACACCCAAAGTGAACCCGAATAAAATCACAAACCAACACAGTTTAAGATTGAAAATGGGGCTTGAAAACAAGGAAATTCAAGTGAAATTCCTAGGAAAAATAGACTGATTTACAAGAGGTAAAATGAAGATGATGGTGGCTGAAAATTGGTGTTCACAGTAAGAAAATATACAACCAAAGAAAACAGGGCAAGGCTCACGGTTTTGGAATCAAAACAGGGCACGATTGTGGCCAAAAAAATAACTAAAATGCAAGGGTTTCTCAACCAAAATTTGGGATACCAAAGGACAACGGAAGAGAGAAAAAATCAAGCATGAGAGTTCACATATTGATTTTCAAAAATGGTGAGAAAATAAATGAAATAAAATGCAAGGGAGAAGAAGAGAATGTTTGGTTTGCAAAAAAATAGAAACCAACAAAGAGAATTAAAATGTAGTTATTACCAGCTGAAGAAGGGACCAAAAAGCTACGGCACAACTAGATTACAGAAGAAAAGAAGAACCAAAAATGGAAGGGAAGGGAAAAGAAAACTAGCAACGCAGTAGGAGAAAGAAGAAGAATAGCAATGGCACACTAAATGCAGAAGAGCAAAGAAGAACCGAAATGAAGAAGGAAGAGGAGATGCGGCAACTGATTGCAAAAGAAAAGGAAAGAAACCGAAAAGAAGAATGAGAAGAAGAAAAGTAGTCGAGCAGCATAGGAGAAGAAGGACAAGAATTAAGCCCTAAGGGCATTTGGCTAAAATGGTACTGTATGGAGAGGAAGAAAGGACTGAAATGCAATGGGTTGGGCCTCACACACAGAACGGGCTGGGCCCAAAACAGAAAATAAAGCACACTAAACAAGCCCAATCCAACAAGTAGAGGTCCAATAAAATAAATATGGTACAATAAAATAGATACATGACAATTAAAAACACTAAAACTAAATATTAATAAAATAAAATGTTTAAACCCATCAATAAAATAATTTAAAGTAAAGAGAAATTTGAATTATATACAAGAATTAATATCAAGAAAGCAAATCAAAATAAATTTCACAACTTAGTAATTACAAAATAATACAACGGTAATCATGATAAATTTAAAATAAGAGAACCAATATTACTAATAAGTAAAATAATTATTTAATTAAAACGCACAAAAATACGGGATATCACATCGATGCTGTTTAATGGCATACTACAAATCTAGTCAGCTTCATCTTTAACAAAAAATACTTCGAATCAATTGTTCATTCCATTCCCCTCTATATTGCATCAGCTCACATACTCTTGCTAATTCATTATCTAAAATAGAAACTGGAGATTGTACTATGAAAGATGAAGGTGTTGCAAGCCATCTTTGACCTCATGTTTTAATTTGGTCCCCATTCCCAACCTTCCATCTTAGTCCCTTCCTCAGAAGACTCATCGCATTCCACATACTTCTCCACATATATGAGACAAACCCAATATTGCTTCCAGTAATAACTTATCTTTGAAATACTTCTTTTTCAGAATCTTTGTAACCATACTTGTCTTGTTTTGTAGCAACCTCCACCCCTGCTTAGCTAAAAGAGCCATGTTGAAGCTCTCTATATCCCTATAGCCCAGACCCCCTTCTCTTTATGTTTCTCCATCCTCTCCCAACAACACCAATGTACACCACTCCCTTTTTGGTGATTACCCCACCAAAACTTGGCAAGCATGACATTAAGCTCCTTGCACAGCTGCTTTAGAATCTAAAACACACTCATTGTGTAAGTAGGCACTGCTTGAAGGACTACTTTGATTAAAACTTTTTTCCCTGCAGATGATAGAAAATAGTTTTTCTAGTTGTTGATCTTCTTCCACACTCTCTCCTTTATGCTCCTAAAAGTATTGTACTTTGAATTCTCTACAACTACAGGTAGTCCCAGATATTTCTCATAGTTCCTTTCATCACTGCTCCACCTCCCTCCATTACCCTCCTCTTGTCTTCCTCTTTTGAATTGGAACTAAAAAAGATAGCTGCTTTATCCTTGTTCAAAAGTTGACCTAATGCTTTTTCATATTGCCAAAGGAAGCCTTGGATTTTTTTCCATTCCTCTATCTTAGCTCTGCCAAAGAGTATGCAGTCATCAACAAAGTCATCAGCAAAGAGTAGTGATTTACCCGAGTCCCAACTCTTGAAACTGTTACTCTCCTTGTCTCTCCCCTTAGAGCTGAGTTGTTTAACAAAGAGTTATGTCCCTTAGCACATAGGATAAACAAGTAGGGAGACAATAGATCTCCTTGCCTCAAAACTTATTATTTCTAGCAACGTGTATGTACCAACTTAGCATGACTTGGCATATATATATTTAACACATTTCAAAAGCGTATTAAGATAATCATGTGACAAAATCTTAATCGTACATTTAACATCTTCAGAATATTTACAGAGCAGCAATCTTAATACTAAAAAATATATATATATTACCAAATTAATTATGGCGACTTATGTTTAATATATATAGGTGTGGAAGAGGATATGGAAGATGAAGATATCAAATAGAGTGAAATTGTTTGCATGAAGAGCCTGCAAAGAGGGGATTCCAACTCTGAAGAACTTACAACATCGACAAGTAATCCTGGAGGACTCTTGCAAGTGGTGTAATGAGAAGGAGGAAAATGTGAGTCATGCTTTTTTCTACTGCCCTTCAATCTGAGATTGTTGCCGACAATAGCTTAATTACTTGATGGTATCTAAAGAGAAAAATGACTTTTTGCAGCTTGTAATGAAGGTTATGTTTAGGGGAAATAAAGGGGATGTAGATAAGTTTTTCTTGACGGCTTGGGGTATGTGGTACAGAAGGAATTGAAAGATGTATGAAAATAAAATTTTAAAACTTGAGCAAGTAGTAGAGTATGCTCTATCCTTATCTTAGGAATACAAGGAAGCTCAAGAACACCAACAACAAAAAAAGTTGTCCAGTTGCAGTTGGCTGCCCCCTCCTTAAGGGGTTTTGCAATTGAATGTTGATGGGCCTATTTTCAATTATCAATGTAGAGCAGGTATGGGGATTATCTTAATAAATGATAAATGTGGGGTCATCTTATCTACTAGCAAGAAGGAAAGTGAGGTGAATGATCCAATGGAGATTGAATTGCTGGCTATCTTCAAAGGTTTACAAGTTTACATTCCTTTAGACATACATGAGCTCTTCATTGAGTGTGATTCTCTTCTTATGATTAATGAGTTACTTTTTTTTCTTTTTTCTAAGCAAGCAAACTTCATTAAAATAAAAGATGATACAAGTTAGAGAGGGTGAGGTTCTCCAACAAAACACCCCAAAACAATAACCACAATGCAAATGAGATGGAAAAAAAAAAAAAAAAGGGTTTTGAAACCAATTTCTTGGTCTTTACCCAGAGCTTACAAAGAGGGTACCGTCTTAAAAGACGTTTTGAAGGTAAGCCATCGAAGAAAGCGGTGCAAGCGGAAGCATTGTAGTTGAAAGTCTTGAGATATTTGTTGGTGAGGTCTTTAGTCTCTTCCACAAGATAATCGGTTATGGAAAGCAATAACCCGGATAGACTAGCATTGGAAGAGCAAATATGTAGTGACGAAATAGCCAACCCGCGCCCCTGGAGTGGCGCATGATGACCACACGCTAGTGGGCAGTCTGCTGGTACGACGCGTGTAGCTGGTAGAGCCGTCAGTGTGTGGCGGCGCGTGAAGGCCACATAAGGAAACAATCTGCATGTGAGGATTACCCGCCGACATTTTGGGCTCAGTTTCGCATCGTCCCAATAAGCATGGTGGGGCATGTGTAGACTGCTCAAGGCCGGAGAGCTGCAAATCTGAGAAAATTCGAACCGGTGGAAAAACACTACCATATAAGCATATTCACATATAGTTAGTGCAAATGAAACGGAATATGAAAGTGATATGGAGAGGAAGGTGGTGCCGAGACTCACACCTTCCTATCTGGTGAAACTGAACAAAAGGATCGGTTTTTCCTAGAGAGATGTTAGAGTTTCTCTCTCTAAAGAAACTAAAAGCAAGACATCAATTGATTAATGAGTTACTTACTGAAAGAGAATTATGTCTTTATTGGGATACCTGGTATATGAGATTAAGAACGTGATGAAGTTGATCTCGGAGTGCACTATCCAACATATTGGACACGTGGTTAATGAAGGAGCTCACATAATGGCAAAAGATGCCTGGTATTTTGCTGACTTGATAACTTGGTTGGATTCCTATTTTGATTGTATTTCACAAATTATTTGGTCTGATTCCTTGATGTTAAGTGTGGTTGTTCATGAATAAAAGGATGTCTTGATATATAGATAAATATATATATACATATATATATAAATATATTTATATTTATAGGAGTAGATAATCAGGGCTAGCTAAATTATATGCAGCGATTCATGGTCAGCTAGCTATGACCTAAATTAAGTAAAACAATCGCATGCACGAGCAATATTATCATCAGCAATTTTGTTTGCGATAATCCCACGATTAATTGACAATTAATATAGACACATTAATGTAGGATAGATATGAACTGATCATATGGCCTGCAGATAGTACTACCGGACACTAACGTCATAATTAATGTATATATAGTTGATAATTTTTAAAAAATATGATCAATATAATGTAAAATGATGACAATATCTATCTCGTCTTTTATAATATATGATCATTTTCAAGACAGCATTGGCCTCTCGAGACAAAAAAACGCCATCAATGCTACAATTATACTATGTACCTAATTTTTCTCACACGTAATAAATTTCCGGTCCTGCTGGCCACCAGCAGCGCCTTGAATTACGTGTTTCAGTTTCTTATCAGGCACATAAGGTAAGAGTACAGTAATCGACTTTGACATGATGCATTGATCCAATAACAGAAACTAAATATTGATTTTCATCTATACATGAGGATCCAATTAATTAATTAATTAATTAAAAAAACATGTACATGAAATACTGATCTTATTTATTTTAATTGCAATCACCATCACCAATCTATTTGTATTGCTTATCATCAATTTTTCATAACATATCTGAAAAATAAATTACTGAAAATTAATCAAGGATACTGATTAATTTGCTAGCTTCTTAAGATTTCTAACTTTGGCGTTTTCCTTGATCTTTGGATGGAACCCGGCCGTCTGTTCCTGCGAGCATGGCATACTTATCCTTCCTAGTCAAGTTTGTGCACTCGAAGCCCAATGTCCCGGCCAGCACCCTCTGAATGTAGTTGGCAACTTCGATGGCTGATTTCCCACCCTTGCAAGTGAGCTCCATGGGAAGCTGATTCAAGAAGGTGATCTCATATGTGGGCATTGGATTCATGAAGACGAAGTAAGGATCCAACAGCTTGTGCCCACGTACGGTCGTTCCATAAAACACCTTTTGTTTTGTGTTGATCGCAACGGGCACAATCTTATCGGTAAGCTCAGCAAACATAGCACTAAATCTCAAGAGGAATGGCTCTCTGCAAGTGGTTCCCTCAGGGCAAATCACTAGGTCTCCATCTTCAAGCAACCGCTTAATATTAGCGGCATCTCTCTCTCTTTCCCTAGATAATGCAACGGCTTTAATGGGTGAAATAAGTTCTGAGAATTTGCTTATACTGTAAGTGACACAACTGATTTTTCTCCCTAGGGCAACCGAAATGACAACAGGGTCTAAAACTGTACGATGGTTGCAAACAAAGAGCACTCCTCCATGGCCTTTCTTGGGTGGTGGTGGAGGAGTGCCCTTAACGGTAAGTTTAATGCCAAGGATCTTGTAATTGTAGAAGACAATTCGCTCTGGCAAAGGGATGTTTAGGTAGACCCTGAGGATGGAGAGAACAATGCCAATTGGCATCCATAAGAAGGTCAAAAGGGCAACCAGAGGGGTTGGTCTCTGAGATAACCGGCCATCGTGAAATATAATTGGGCTTAATAGCTTGTTTCTTGGCAGTGGCTCGCTTTTAGTTCTTGGGACCATGTATCCTTCCTGCAGTTCACAAATTAGAGACCAAGCTGATCAAAATTCAAGAGCTTGCCACTTACGTAGGCACATAAATGCATTCATCAGATCATAATTGTCAAGAAAATCTTCCTCAATCGATCGTCGTACGTACTGATCATGAATTTGGTTTGATTTAATTATATATACCCAGTTGAAATACCGAGTAATTATTTCCAGTACCCTTTAGTACTGCTTGCTAATTATCCACGGCCCACCTGCATACTCAAGAAATATATACTAGCTAGATTAGTTTATTGAAATAAAATTGTTAAAACTATTGCATTCATTAAGTTTATAATGATATTATTTATTGGGCTACATGAGAAGAAATCACTATATGATTACTAAATTATATATATATATATATATATGAAAGTAAGCCGTTGTCATGATTTTCTCTCCAAGAGTTCACAGGCTAGACTTCAGAATACTAATAGGATGATCATCGTATTGCAAAAGGATTTGATCAGAGTTATAGAAACAGTCCGACATGTTTTTAAAGGGAACAAAGGACCGGAGCACCAATCTAGCTGGCTGTTTACGGGTGGCGCACGAATTATTGACGGAAAAGGATAAATGCATTCTGACATGAGTGTGACAGACATCAATTGAGAGAGAGAGAGAGAGAGAGAGAGAGAGAGAGAGAGAGAGAGAGAGCTTAGTAATTGGGTTGGACGTGAGTATATGTATTTATTCATGGCGGGTGTCAATGATCTCCTAATTACCACGATATATGAATGTTCCTTGTCTGCTCCATAATTCACAAATTTAATGAGGACGGAGATGTCTCAAAATAGAAGCCATATTTGAAGAATGGGGATCGGACATGAAAAATTAAAACGCTAGTGGACCACTTGACAGCAATATTGTTGCCATAAACGCTCTCACCAAACCTGTAAAAAAGCTAGATGATATAATGTGAGTTTTAATTATAGCTGTACGGGTACTACTAATTTTGAGCTGAGGAACGTACAGCTCATGGAGTAAAATATTGAATAACCACATCCATAAAAGAGAAAAGAACTGCAACTAAAAGCTAGAGGTGTATCATGTAGGAAAGAAGATAATCAGAAAAAGTGTGTACAGAAAAAATAATGAGTGCGTAATGAGACGAACAAACCCTGCAAAGTGACATGAAATCATGGTCTGTTTCTCGATCACCTAGACCCAAATCTGGCATGTTTGTTCCGAATTCTTTTACAATGGCTGCTCTTTTGTGATCCCCAACAAGAACACCTGGTTTCTTCGAAAACCCAGTTGCCCTACCGGACCTTGTTACTTCCAACTCGGTTCCAATGACCTTATCCGCACCTAAAAAGTACTTGGCAAATGGTTCCACCATGATTCTGGGATTCGCAGTGATAATGTACCGCTTCCCGAAGGAGTTGAAGACTCTCCAAGTCTCCGGGTGCACGTCCTCGGCGTAGAACTTGGGCAGGACAGAACTAGAAACAAGCTCAATGTCCCTGACTTTCAACCCCGCGAAGGAAATGAAGATAAAGGTTTGGATTGCCATGGACTCCGAAATGAACAAGTAGGTGAAATACACGAACGGAACCGATGCTAAAAGCAGTAGCGCCCTGAGAAGGCTACCGGCTTCAAGAGCAACAAGCAAGAAGTAAGGGAAAGCACTTCGTGACAGGAGCAGTGTGCCGTCTAGGTCCGAAGCCACCGTCTGGTTCGAACGTCCCTCGTTGCTACATTTCGAGATCAGTCCAAAACGATCACGGTGAGCCTCCATTGCTATACGAGAGAGAGAGAGATAGAGAGATAGATAGAGAGAGAGGTAGGTTATGTTAATTGTCTGTGTAGGTGAGTGAAGGAAGCCATGTTATAATAAAGATCAAGAGAAGGGGGGGTTTTAAAGGAAGATATCACCATTTTATTTTAGCAATGAATATATATTGATTTATATATGATAATGTGGTTGAGAGAAGCAGATAAAGCCGGCCCTAAAGACTTTTCAAAAAAAAAAAAAGGAGGATTGAGCGAAGATTCTTCTAAACGTAGAAGCAATAGGCAGTTGTGAGGAACGCAACTAGGTGGTTGGGGGTCGATGCCAACGCCAACACTACATTCAATTGGCCTACTTTTTAGGCGCAGGCCGGGTGGCGCTAACTAAAGATCACCCGGCTCCAGTCTTCGATCGATCTAGATCGAAGATCTGGTTAATATTGTAAATTCATATGTATAGTTTTTTTTTTCCTTATTTTTAATTTTATATGCATCAATTACAGATCATTACATCCCAAAGCTAGCTAATCATTAAGATTTGCGTAATGTCATTAATAAAATTACTTGCAAAGGAGTTGGTAATTCTAGATGCCATCGAATCAAAGTCTAATTCTTTTCAAAAAAATCATCTGTACTATTAAAATAAGGTACAATTCTTCTTCATCTCAAATTCTTATTTTTAAAAGACCTCAAGTGAGTAATGGATAGATGCTCTCGATTCACTCTATAATATTTATTGAGTTTTCAATATTGTCTAAAAAATACACATAAATATTGTAAGTCGACCCATTTCATATATTTATCTTTCGGATCACTTAAAACCTTTAAATTTAACGAAATCGATCTTTCTTGATCGACATCATCCTCTCATCCCATAGTTCTTCTATTCTTAACTCTAATAAAGAGCATTATATATTTAATTATAGGCTTGAATTGTTTGATCACTCGGAGTTTAAATGCCATGAATGACAATTTTCTAGATCCAAATTAATTTTGAGATAACAAAAGGTTCCAATTATAACGTCTTCAGACTCGTACTTAATTTACTTTATTTTTTTAAAACATGGTAAGGTTATAATTTTTTTAAAACTTATTATGTGTCTTAAAATTAATCATTTTTAATGTTTATTTTATATTTTAGAGTTTTTGTATTTTTTAATATAATATTAAACAAAACATAAGTTTATATATAGTTTTTTTTTTAATTTACATGTCTTAAAAATATTTTTTAACGTTTATTCATTTTTTTCCCTTTTCTATTTTCTAATAATTTAAACCTTTTTAATCTTTTTTCAATTTTAATTTTTTTTCCAATTTCTAAAATTTTTTTCTGTTTATTTATTATGTATAATTTTTAAATTTCTACTACTTTATTTTTTTCAAATTTTTAAGACAGCTTTTCTATCTTGTTTACTTTTATAATTTTAATTTTTAATTTTTTTTTTTAACTTGGCATGCTGAATATGACTGTATTTGACACGTGCCGGCTTTTAATTATTAGTTATTATATAACCGTCACGTGCCAACTTTTTTCTATCGAAAGACTGATCATGAATTACTATAATTAATACCACAAGGACTAAATCAAAACATGTTATAAAACATAAACCAACCTGAAAAAAGTTTAAACCAGTACGAGAACCTCGCTCAAAAGTGATTTATCCTACCATGCATTAAAATTAGGAAGTTTAATATTTTCTTTAAAATTAAACTTTGTTTGATCAATACACGGTACTTACAATAAAAATAATTTTACAATATAACCTATCATATTAAATCACGTCAATTTATAAATTAATTTTTATAAAACAAAATTTATAACTAAAGTATTTCTCGTAATATGTCTACGTACGAAGCATGTGACAGTTAATTCCTTAATTATTGATCTATAATTAAAATTTCATTTACTTTGGAGCGGTGTTACAGTCACCGCTTGTGGCTCCCGCTAAGAGCCACCGCTTGGCAAAAAGTTTTTTTTTTTTTCAAATCATTTTTTAATAGTTTTTAAATATTTTAAAAAAATATAAAAAATTTATAATAATATTAAAAAAAATTTTCTTAATTATTAAGAAAAAAAATAAAAAAAATTTTTTTTTACCAGCGATGTCCTCCGGCGGAAGCCACCAGCGGTGGCCCTAGGATTTTCCTTTACTTTGTGGTACAGGAGTTCGGTTGCTTTAATTTTTCAGCTGGCAGTACTGTAAATATCATTACCACCTAGCTTTATATATAGTTATAAATAGGAAATTCTTGTCCTTTGAATGTGTAGATAAATGTGGTATGTAAACGGTACATTACTATAAGAAAAATGAACTTTTATGATTAATTTATTGTAACGTAAAGATTAGTAACAATTAAATTTGTTGTAATAGTCTTTTCGTTACAATAAATTGATCGTAAAAATCCATTTTTCTTATAATTCATAGAATTATATATGATATGTGCCATACAGCTTCCTTGTGATTATGCCATAGAATGTAGGGAAAAGAATAGTGAATTAAACCACCATTGATTCCCATCCAACCAAATTGAAAACAAAGCGACAAGAAAGATTTGTGGAGGAGTGGTACTCATGACTTTCTTATCTCTACAGCTAAAAACTAAAAAGTTTTGCTACATACAATCAAAATCGATTACTAATCTGCGTACTAATACTGATTTCTTCATATTCAAAATTTAAATTAACATTATTTTTAATAAAATTTACTTTTTGACCAATCATATTAGATTGATGCACATATTAGTACGCAGTTGTGCTTACAACTATATTTTCCCAAAGCTAATTAAAGGGAAAGATCAAACATTCTCTAATTAGATTATATATTAAAGATATAAACAATATTGGAAGTTGTTAAATTCGTATATATTTTTCAATTGTAAGGCTCCGTTCCTAAGTCAATCTATATATATATATAGCTTTCTTTTAAAAAAAATTAATTTAAATATTTTAAAAAATATATACACATTCACTAATAATTACTTTCTTAACCATTAAAAAAAATATAAAAATATATAGAGTGTCGGTCAAATTAGGGCATCGCCACTTTCTCCCGTATTAATTAAGTTACATTTACTCTGGCTTGGCAATGACAATGTCAATCTTAGCTTCACAAAAAGTTAACTCAAAATTTCAATTTAGTATCAAATTGACTAATACATTGACTTGTAAAATAAATGTATCAGCTAATTTTAATTTTATACTGAGTAATATTATATACAGTTCTACAATATGTAAGTCACGCATATTATATTTAAAAAAAAAATAAGGTCCAGCACTATTAAAAAAAATTATTTTTCATATAGGTTCTAAATTTATTCACTTTTTTTAAAAAAAGAATGTGCGAGACTTGCACATCTTAAACCTACAAATATTATTTTTTGTTTATATTATTATTTTACAAACCAAATAATTCTCAACATTGAAACGTATCAATAGGCCACCAAGTTTGGATAACAAAAGTTTATCATTTTATCTCATCACATCTTATGTCAATATTCAAATATCATAAACACAAATACTTTTTTATTTTTAAATTTTTAACTTTTTTATCTAATCATTACTTAATAATTATAAATTTTCCAAACTTTTCAATAAAGCACAAAAAATAATTCAACTTTTTCAAATTTCAAAAATAAAAATTATATTTTAATACTATTTTAATTTTATAATATTATTATTTAATTTTTTTCTTTCTTTTTCCAAAACTTTATAAAATATCTCAACTCAAATAATTTTACTATTAAATATAAACTATTTTTTATTATTATTTATAAATTATCATATTTCATCCCATCACTTTTCCATCGACTTGAAAGGATTCAAAACCCGCCAAGAGCTTTTAATTCAGTCTCTCCCGTATATTTATATCGATTCCCTTTATTAATGTTCTTAATAAAGGACTAAAGAAAAACAAAAAGGCTCCACGAGCCATACGGCTTGAGCCTGAGTGGAGCTTGGGCGGCTACGCGTTGAGCTTGAGACTATATTCGGTTGACTTTATTGAATGAAACTGCAAGCTAACTACTTTCGCGATTTTATTTCATTTCTTACTTTATATTATAAACTAATGAAAATCATGTTGAACGAACCTATTAATCATCATTTTTTTTTATCATTATCTTATTACTTTATAATATGTCATTAGATGATTGGTTCATAAATAAAATATAATAAATAATCTCTAATAATTTAATATCACTTTATGAGATGATGATAATTAGGATGATTAGTTGCATTTCTCTTTATTAGATTTTGAGAAATAAGAGAAAATGTTAAATAAAAATACTATAAAGTTAAAACATTTCTTGAATGTAATTTTTTAATATAATTTTTATTTTCAAGTTTGAGAAATTAGCATTATTTTTTATATTTTATTTCAGAATTTAGAAATTTTGTAATTATTAGGTAATGATTAGCTAGATGAAAAAGTTAAAAATTTGAAATTGAAAAGTTTTTTTGTGTTTAAGTGATATTTGAGAAGAAAATATATGAAAATATCTTAGAATATTTTAGAACAGTTGTATTTCCAAACAGACTCTAAGACTTAAATAATCCATTTATGGCTAAAGTTTCCAACAGGTAGAGTTAGTAGATATTAAAATGATAAATGTTAAGTTTACATAGAAATTTTATGTAATCAAATTTACAAAATTGCATAGTTTAATATGATTCACCAGATTGTAAAACTCTTTATATTATAAAATAAATCTTACATTTTACATTAAACTATGACAGTGTATAAACTTGTTTTATATAAAATTTTTGTATAAATCTAGTACTTTTATGTTAAAATGATCAACCAATTCAATTGAATCTAGTATATAAACAATGAATTTTGTTTGATGGTTTTAATTAAATCTGTCCCTCCCTATTGGTCGTACATTGCTTTTTAACCTACATATTTGCTTGCTGTTTGCCACCATTTTCTCTACATACGTAGAAGTGCAATCGTAATGCAAAGCATCACCAAAGTCCAAAGCCACCCATTCTAAGCAAGTTGTCGTGTCCACGACATCAGATTGGCCCTCTCGAACTCCAACGGAGGGCAACCGTGAGATGGAGAGAGAGACAGAGACTTATTAACATGCAGCAGATCGGCAACATCGAGGGCACGAGGGTGGCAGCATGGGTGGTGACGGAAAAGAAATACAAAGAAGTGAGAGAGAAATATAGAGGCCAATAGATAGATAGAGAGAGAGATGTTGAGGGAGATGGAGAGAGAGGAGCTTACTAGCGTGAGGCGGTGTGGCTATTGCAATGTGTAGATCCATGTCAGACGAACAAGAATAGGACAATGGTAGCACAATGTCACTAGTTTCAACCACTGTCTCCTGCACTGAGAGCTTCCTCTAAGTCTAATTTGTAGTCATAGCCCATGGTCATGCCTAAGCCCCACCTCCCTCAACCAGTTTCACCACCAATGACCAAACTGAGCACCATCTAGCCAAAACGCCCCTACTTCCTAAACCCAAAATAGAGTAAATCGATGCCAACCAACCTAGTAAAAAGCTAGTACAAGTCCCTCCATGAGAATGACTAGTACCCTTCATTCCACCCACGGCCCAAAAACAACCAACCTTTGTTTTGCATCAAACCACTCCTACACTTGTTAGTTTTAAACAAAGAAGTAAATGGAGGAAAAACAGGGAAAATATTGAGAAACCTCAATCCTTAATCACGGACTGATTCTGTTGTTCTGCCATTCATCTTTCATTGAACATGTTTATATATGCTTACATTGAGACTTACAAACTTCATTAAAATAGAAATACAACTTCTAACACAAGCTAATAATAGGAAAGCTTAAAATAGTAAAACATAAATACAAAGAATTTCTAGGAAATAACATCATAGTAACTGATCTTCAATACTCCTTGATGTGATTTCCAGTTACACCAAGCTATGATCTGAGAAACTGAAACTTGTCTCTTGGGAGTGCCTTTGTAAATATATCAGCAAGTTGCTCTTCTAATCTACATAACTTCAAAGCAATTTCACCATTTGATTCAACTTCATGCAAGAAATGATATTTGATTGCAATATGTTTAGTTCTACAATGCTGGATTAGATTTTTGGCAATTGCAATGGTTGATTTATTATCACAAAAAATTTCAGTAGATTCCAACCGTTTCTCATCCATGTCTTCAAGTATTCTTCTCAACCAAATAGCTTGGTTTGCACAACTTGCAGCTACCACATACTCGGTTTCAGCAGTTGATTGTGCCACATTGCCTTGCTTTTTTGAACTCTAAGAAAACATAGAAGATCTTAGGCTAAAACAATAACCTGAAGTGCTCCTCAAATCATCACAAGAACTTGCCCAATCACTATTTATAAATGCCACCAGCTTTGTATTTGAAGTTTTCTTATACCAAATACCAAAGCTGAGAGTTCCCTGCAAGTATCTCAAAATTCTATTGGTTGTTCCAAGATGTATTTGGTTAGGACATTGCATGAATCTTGAAAGTAAACTAGTGGCATACAAGATATCGGGTCTGGTATTACACAAATATAGCAGACTTCCTATTTGGCTTCTATAAATCGAAGCATCCACCTTATTTCCACCATCTTCTTTTTTCAATTTCTCATTAGGAATTAATGGAGTTGCCACAGATTTACAACCTGACATATTGAATCTTCTTAAGAGATCTTCAGTATACTTCCTCTAGGAACAGAAGATTCCTTCAGCTTCTTGACTTACTTCCATACCTAGGAAATAATGCATATTTCCTAAATCACTCATCTCAAAACTTGCCATCATTTCTCTTTTAAATTTTTCAATCATTCCAACATTACTTCCTGTAAAAACCAAATCATCCACATAAAGAGATACAATGATCAAGTCATTACAGTTTTGAGATATTACATACAAAGTAGGCTCACTTTTTCTCCTCGTGAAGCCTTGCTCAATAAAATATTGATCAATTCTCCCATACCAAGCCCTTGGTGCCAGTTTTAATCCATGCAAAGCCTTTTTCAATTTATAAGCTTTGCCTTCTTCCTTTTCAAACCCCTCAGGTTCATCCACATAGACCTCTTCTTCCAACACTCCATTTAGGAATACTAATTTCACATCTAGTTGTAATACTTTCCAACCTTTTTAAGCAGCAAGTGAAACCAAAGCTCTAATGGTATCCATCCTTTCAACAAGAGCAAATGTTTCATTATAATCTATTCCCGATTGCTGCACATATCCTTTAACAACCAACCTTACTTTATGCTTTAAAATAGGACCATTAGGATCCATTTTACTCTAATAACATATTTGTTGGCAGGTAAAGAGGCCAATTCTCAAGTTCCATTCTTCTCTATCATTTTGATTTGTTCATTCATAGCTCTCTGCCATACTTCCTCCCTTGATGCTACTGCAAAACTGTTAGGCTCAAGTGTAGCATAATCACAATGCTCATAAACTTCACTAAGAAGTCTTGCTCTTCTTATGGGAGATTCAGGAGATGACTCTTCATCACTGTGATCAGAGGACAATCGATCAGCAATGGAACTTCTGGTTTCAGTTTGCTGAAAATCTCTTGCTACAACTTCTATTTCTTCTTCTATTAGTGACTCAACATGTACTTCTACACTTTGTTTAATCACTTTCTCAGCTTCCCAATCCCAAGATGCATTTTCATTGTACCTCACATCTCGGCTCACAACCAGTTTTCTTATTTTCAAGTTGAAAATTCGAAAACCTTTTAAAATGTTGTTGTATCCCACAAATATCCCTCTTTCTGCTTTCTCTTCCAACTTAGTTCTCTTTTGAGATGGAACATGAATTTAACAAATACAACCAAACACCCTTAAAAAACTTGTCCAAAGGGTTTAAATCCACTCCAAGCTTCAAAAGGTGTATGACTTTCAACTGCTTTTGTAAGTACACGATTGAGCTAGAACACAACAATATTCACTGCTTCACCCCAAAATTCTTGGGGCAGTTTTTTCTCAAGTAACATGCATCTTGCCATTTCCATGACTGTCCTATTCTTTCTCTCAGACACTCCATTCTATTGTGGAGAATAGGCCACAGATAGCTGATGTTCTATCCCTTCAGCTTGACAAAATTTTTCAAATTCTTTGGAATTATATTCATTGCCTCTATCACTCCTTAAAGATTTGATTTTATGACCTAATTGCTTCTCAACAAGCAGTTTAATCTTCTTGAAAACTCCAAAAACTTTAGATTTTTCATGAAGGAAATAAACACAAATCATTCAAGTAAAATCCTCTATGAAAAGAATGAAATACCTACTTTGATTATGAGTTGAAGTCCTCATTGGTCCACATACATCAGTATGAACCAGCTGTAATTTTTCTATAGCTCTCTAATTGCTTTTTGAAGGGAATGGCAGTTTGTCTTACTTTCCAACCATGCACCCTTCACATACTTCAGTTTCTTTTTTCAGGAGAGGTAAGTCTCTCATCAACCCCTTCTGATGCAATAATCTCAAAGAATTGAGATTGTAATGCTCAAATCTTTGGTGCCATAACATTGTCTCATCCACTGTTGCCACCATGGCCTTAGGAAAGCTCCATTGTCTCATCCACTATTGCGACCATAGTCTCAAACGAATATATGGAGCTTTCAAACCGCTTATAACTCTATTCAAACGTTACATTTACGTTCAAATGAGATTTCACACATAACTATTGTTTGAACTATCATCTCAACATTCGAATAGAAAATACCATACCATAGAGTAATCTCAAACTCAGTTTGAGCTAAGAACGTCTGTTCGAACTAGCTGCAACCCTCTCCCGCAACAATTGTATAAAGATTCCCACCACAAATATTGTTCGAACACTTATCTCAACATTCAAATGTAAAATAAATTACTGTTCGAATTGATTACCTTATGTTTGAACGCGTTTCTCTTTAGGAACGCATAGTTTCGTCCCAAAAACTGCAGTTTGAAAATGAAATACTTATCCGTTTGAACGGATAAAAAATTGCTTCTATATTTTGGGATAAAATTTAATTCATTCTTTAAAAGTTTGGTTCCTACAAATCAAATTTCTTGTAGTGTGTATTTATATATATATAGTGTGTATTTATATCTTCTATATATAAAAAGTGCTTATATAACGGTCATTAACAGAAATTCTTATTTTCCATTAAAACTATTGTTTTACTTTAACACCATTTGTAAAATTGGAGAGATCGATGTCGTGCGATAATTTTTTTTCATTCTGTCCACGCGTCCGTACACTGCCTTTAATCTCATGGCAACAGGCAGCGACACCATGGGTATGGCACTCACTTGGTTTCTCTGGCTTCTTGCAACGCACCCATCAATAGAAACGAAGATTCTGGACGAGATGAAAGAGATTATTTTGATGAAAGATGACAAAAAGTGGGGGTGTTTTGGTATAAAAGATCTAGATAGACAGGTTTATCTCCATGTAGCCTTATGCAAGGCACTACAATTGTTTCCAGTGGTGGCTTTCGATCCGAGAACCGCAATTGGACCAGATGTTCTTCCGAGCGGCCACCATGTCGGTCCGAGTACAAAGATTATAATCTGTCTACACGCAATGGGAAGAATGGAGGAAATAAGGGGTGAAGATTGCTTGCAATTCAGGCCGGAGAGATGGATCTCAGAGCAAGGAGAGCACAAGAGTAAGAAGAAGATAGAAGAAAGGGCAAAAAAAAAACTAGGCTTTGGTTGGTTCAATTTTTGTGCGGCAACTCTTATTTGCGGAAAGAAAGAAACGAAACCCAGAAGAGGAAGAACAAGGAGGGTAGCAGCGAGGAGAAGAAGAAAAAGACCAAAACGGCTCCGTTTGATGAAAAGAGGACTGGGCTGAAAGCAAACCCACGGGCTGGGCTTCACAAATCCAAACGGACTGGACCCAAAACAAAGAAAACACACTAAAAAAAGCCCCTATCTGAAAAATACAAATCCAATAAAATAAAAAGACACAAAAAAATAGAAAAAAGACAAAATAATATAATGAAAATCACGTTAAATTTAAAACAAGAGAACCAATATTAATAATAAATAAAATAATTATTTAACTAAAATACATAAAAATACGAGATATCACAACCATGTTAGAAATTGTATTATTTAGAATACTAAAAACTGATATTGATATAGTGATAAGGATGAAAACCATGTGTGTATTCAAAAGTCAAGGAGTCTAAAAATCACGGTATGTATCTTACAATTTTAATTAAAAATTGATATCTGATTTAATTTAGAATTTAACACTATTCAAATTGAAATTAATATATTCAATGCATTTAAAGTGCTAGGGTATATATTGAACTGGACGATATATAATACTAAAAACCTAGCTACTACTATGTTTGGTGAAGTAGCAGAACAAACACCTGGATGTTCAGCAGTTGAGTTAATGGAACATGTTAGAGAGGTATCTTTTAAAATTTTATTCAAAATTTGAGTTTGGTTATAATGAGTTAATTAAAAAAAAGGTTTTTTTTATTAATTATGTAAAGCTATTCAAAATTTATTTTGTAGGAACATCGACCATATGTTAAAAGCGTTGTGGAGAAATTATTAAAAAAAATTTGGAAGATTCAAGTTTATATAGATCCAAAGAAACTGAAAGAGAAAAAATATAGGCATTTTAATGTCCTCTCTATTGAAACAATACAAGATGAGGAAAATGCTAGATCATCATCCTAAAATCAAAATTATCTTAAACAGCTTTCATAAAACTATGGGTGATGTTTATTTATATATAAGACCATGCTATAAATTCTATTAATGCTCTTCTTTTATAATATATCACAACGTGTAATTATTTATTAATTACATAAACATTACATCGTTAGTTATTTAATTACCCAAAAACATTACATTTTTATTAATAAATAATTAGTTCTTAACAAAAAAAAAAATCAAACATAAACTAAGTAAACGTGCATTACACATTGCTTTCACCTAATATATATATATATATATATAATATATATAATGCAGCGGCTGGTTTTGTTTGTGTTTTAGGTTAGAAAACCGTTCTCTACTTGTCCAGGACCACATTAAATACGCCGATGTCAACCCTTCCATGCATGTACCACGTTAGGTGTTTTGAAAATACCATACTATAAGTACAAGTGGTCACAAAACGTTAGATATAATTCAAATCAAAAGGCAAGTCAAGTACGCCACGCTGCTTTAGATTCCAACTATTCCATGTTGCATGCTTGATATATATATCTGTATATATAAAGTTATCTCATAATGATCATTGTATATATGTGTACACACACACACACATATATATATATATGATGTTACTCATGTAATGCATTTAACTATCATGCCTTGTGCACCTTTGGGTGCCTCACCTATTTTTACGGCTTGAATCACCCATTATTAAAGACACCTTGGACTATTCAACAAAATAATTCTTGATGCATGTAGAAGGTAGGATGTTTAGATAATAAGATGAGATGATAATTATTTTAATAGTATTAATTAAATAATTTAAGTTAAGATATTTTATTAAGTTTTGTGAAAGCTAGGATTGAAAAAAGTTGATTAAAAATATTAAAAAATTATATAAAATTATAGTATTGTTTGAATATAATTTTTTAATATTATTTTTAGTTTAAAATTAGAAAAAGTTGTATTGCTTTTTATTTTATTTTTAATTTAGGAAAGTTGTGATGAAATAATGATTAGATGAAAAAGTCAAGAATTTGAGATTTAAAAATTTTTGTGTTTTAGTGATGTTTAAAAAAAAAAATTATGAAAACTTTTGAGATGAGATGAGATCATATTAATTCCCAAACAAGCCCATAGATGGCATATATAAATGGCTCTAAGCAATTACTTCCATAAGTGTCAATGGATAATTCAAAAAGAAGAATTATATCTACAAGTTGATATTTTGATTTGTACAAGAATTTAATTTTAAATTTATCTTAAAAATAAAAATTTGTTATGGAGGTAATGGATTAATGGAAGACATATACAAGTATTGATTCGTTTATTATTATCTTGCATCAATTTCCAAAATGTGTAAGTTTTTTGTACCAGATTATGTATATTTATAAGTTAATGGTAAAACTTCTTTGCTTGTTTAGATAAGATAATTTGAGTAGAGATGATCGACCGTGGAAGATACGTACGGTGTCTAGCTAGATAATTCTTTGCTTGAGTAAATTAAAGGGGAATCCATGATCTAGATTAAGATCATATATGTGCACTAGAACTATCTCACATTCTTAGATCCTAAGGGAGAATTCATAATTTAAAGGTATCTTCCAAATTAGCATGAAGCTGATCATCATACTAAAAAGGAACATCAATTTATTCACGAGAGAGATGCGTGGAAGCCACTAGCTAGCCCACGTCCTAGCCAAAATGGGAAGGTATTTAGATATTATGGTCAATCCAAATACAGGGTACGTGCTTGGTGACCTAGAACTTGAAGTAATTGGGTGGTACTTAATAAGGGTGGCAATTTGTGACAGGACTCGTGAACTCAACATAAATATAATTCGAAATTAGCATAATTGAGTTTGATGTTAAAAGATTTGGGTCAAAACGGGTTGACATATTAAGATACGATTTATTAACGAGTCAACCAACTTAACATGAAATCAACTCGTTTTGACCTATTTAGATTTTATTTTAAAATTTTATTATTGTTAAATTGTAATATTGGTATATTTCTCAGTATGCTTATATTTTATTTTATTTTTAGTGTTGGGATTGTAATTTTAGACCTATACTCATATTTGTTAATGTTTAGTTTGTAATATTGGTTTTATTATATGTTAAAATTTTAAAAATATTGAATTATATTTTTTAAAATATTGTTGCTACTAATAAATATAGACTTTAACTTTTATGTGAAATTATTTTAATCAGGTCAAATGAGTTATCCATGTTAGTTTAACCAATTTACATTAAACAAGTTTAAATCGATCGTGTTGTGTTAATTTATTTCTATCTAATTATCAAACATGTCAAAACGAGGTGACACAACACAACCCATTATCTAAATGGGTTGGGTTAATGCTTGAAAGTTTGCACGTTTAGCTTAATGAGTCGGATTTGGATTGACTTATATAGTCAAATGTTCATGACTTAACACGATACGAACACAATCTGAAAGCACAATTTTCCACCCTAACGCTTGATACATAGCCACATGCTAGTGGCTAAAAAGCTTGGTGAATAATGTTCGGTCTATGAAGCCTGGTTCGTGACTTGAGCTGAGATAAGCCCAAAAGTTCGCTTGCCTTTCGCTCAAAATAGCACTCGAGCAAATTTCAAACAAAGAGTTTGTTCAAACTTCGCTTGATACTCACTCAAGAAAATAACCCAATAATTGAATCTACTAGGGTTTCCGCTGCATAACCTATATATATATGTATATTGTGAATAGTAAGGTCTACAGTTTCAATTGTATTTCACCCTATAGTGTATTTTGACATTCCTTAAGATAATAAAATCGTCTGCATCTCTGTGGATGTAAGAACGTTGCCGAACCAAGTAAATCTTTTTCTATTTTCACAAAAACTAGCATCAAGAGCCAAGGTTTTGGTCTAAGGGAGAAAGATGACAGGAAAAGAAATGAATGTATATGGAATAGAGAAATTTGACTACAAAGACTTCAGATACTGGAGGATGCATATCAAAGATTATCTCTTTGGGAAGAGACTCCATCTTCCTCCACTAGGGAAGAAGCCGGATAACATAGAAGATGTTGATTGGAACCTGTTAGATCGACAGGTCCTGGAGCTTATTCGGCTAACACTTTCAAGATCAGTTACATACAATGTTATCAAAGAAAAGACCACAAGGATTTTATGGCAACTTTTTCCAGCATGTATGAAAATTCATTGACGAATAACAAGATGTATCTGATGAAGAAATTATTCAACCTGAAGATGACAAAAGGTACGTCAGTTGCCCAACATTTGAATCAAGTTTGATCCTGTTGGCTCGTTGCCGAATAATTGAGAGACCATGAGAATGATTATGAATAATTTTGCTGTGAAGATGAAGTTAAAATACGACAATATCAAATATTTGATTCTAACTGAGGAGGTACGCATAAAAGATTCTGGTGAGACCTTGAATTCGAGTTCTGTATTGAACATTGATACTCGAGGCAAAGGACATGATAGGAACTCAAACAAGGGCATATCAAAATTGAGAAACAAAGCTGGCAAGAGCAAGTAAAGGTCTAGGCAGTATAGCACTTTCTGGAAATGTGGAAAGATTGGCCATTTTAAAAGTAATTATAAAAAAATTCTAAAAAAAGCATGTAGATGGAGGGATGTTTAGATAATGAGATAAGATGATAATTCTATTAATAGTATTAATTAGATAATTTAAGTTAAGATATTTTATTAGTTTTTGAGAAATGATGGAAAAAAAGTTGATTAAAAATATTATAATTATGTTTGAATATAATTTTTTAAAATTTGAAAAAATTGTATTGTTTTTTATATATTTTTTTTTAAGTTTAGGAAAGTTGTATGAAATAATAATTAGAAAAAAAAAAAGAAGTGGAGAATTTGAGATTTAAAAGATTTTGTATTTAAGTGATATTTGGAAAAGAAATTATAAAAACTTTTAAGATGAGATGAGATCTCATATTAATTCCCAAATAAGCCCATAGATGGCGTAAATGGCTCTAAGCAATTACTTCCATGAGTGTCAATGGATATTTCAAAAGGAAGAATTATATCTACAAGTTAATATGAAATGTACAGATTTAACCAGATTTTATTTGTAAAATAATTTAATTTTAAATTTATCTTAAAAATAAAAATTTGTTAGGGAGGTAATGGATTAATGGAAGATACAAGTATTGATTCTTTTGTTATTATCTTGCATCAATTTCCAAATTTTTTTGCATGAATATTTAGTTAATGGTAAAACTTCTTTGCTTGTTTAGATAAGATAATTTGAGTGAAGATGATCGACCGTGGAAGACACGTACGGTGTCTAGATAATTCTTTGCTTAAGTAAATTAAAGGGGAATCCATCAAGATTAAGATATATGTGCACTACAACTATCTCACATTCTTAGATCCTAAGGGAGAATTCATAATTCAAAGATATCTTCCAAATTAGCATGAAGCTGATCATACTAAAAAGGGACATTAACAATTTATTCGCGACAGAGATGCGTGGAAGCCACTAGCCCACGTGCTAGCCAAAATGGGAAGGTATTTAGATATTATGATCAATCCAAATACAAGGTACGTGCATGGTGACCTAGAACTTGAAGTAATTGGGTGCCACTTGATAAGGATGGCAATATGTGACACGACTCGTGAACTCAACACAAATACAATACTAAATTAGCATGTTTGGATTTGATGTTAAAGGATTTGAGTCAAAATGTGTTGACCTATTAAGATATGATTTATTAACGGATCAACCAACTTAACATGAAATCAACTCGTTTTGACATTTTTAGATTTTATTTCAAAATTAAAATTTTATTATTATTAAGTTGTAATATTGGTATTTCTCAGTATGCTTATGTTTTTATTGTTTTATTGTTAGAATTATAATTTTAGACCTATGTTCATATTTGTTATTATTTGGTTTGTAATATTGATTTTATTATATGTTAAAATTTTAAAACCTTTGATGTATATTTTTTAAAATATTATTGCTACTAATAAATATGAATTTTAACTTTTATGTGAAATTATGTTAATCAAGTTAAATGAGTTATGTGTGTTAGTTTAAATTATTTGCATTAAACGAGTTTAAATGGTTCTCGTTGTGTTAATTTATTTCTAACTAATTATTAAACATGTGACATGATATAACTCATTATCTAAATAAGTTGGGTTAGAGTTTGAAAGTTTGCAAGTTTAGCTTAACAAGTCGAGTTCATGTTGAGCTATATAGTCGAATATTCATGACTTGTCAAGACACAATCATGACCAGAAAACACGATTTTCCACCCTAGCACTTGATATGTTGCCATGTGCTAGTGGCTAAAAAGCTTGGTGAACAATGTTGGGTCTATAGAGGTTCATGACTTGAGCGAAGATAAGCTGAAAGTATGCTCAACTTTCACTCGACAAAGCACTCGAGTGAATTGCAGCCAAAGAGTTCGTTCGAACTTCACTCGATACTCACTCAAGCAAATAACCCAATAATTGAATCTACTAGGGTTTCTGCCACATAACCTATATATATGTATATTGTGAACATTACAATCGTCAGTTTTAATTGTATTTTGCTTTATAGTGTATTTTGATATTCCCCAAGATAATAAAATACTCTACATCTCCGTAGACATAGGCATGTTGCAGAACCAAGTAAATTTTGTATCATGTGTGATTGATTTGTGTTTTATGTTACTTTTCTTTTGTCGTTTTTCACAAAAACTGGTATCAAGGGCCAAAGTTTGAGTCTAAGGGAGAAAGATGACAGGAAAAGAAGTGAAGGTATTTGGAACTAAAAAATTTGACTGCATAGACTTCCGATACTAGCGGATACAAATCGAGGATTATCTCTATGGGAAGATACTCAATCTTTCTCTACTAGGGAAGAAGCCGTACTACATGGAAGATGCTCATTGGAACCTGTTGGATCAATAGGTCTTGAGGCTTATTCAGCTAACCCTACCAAGATTAGTTACACACAATGTTATCAAAGAAAATAACACAATGGATCTTATGGAAACTTTTTCGGCATGTATGAAAAGTCGTCGACAAATAACAAAATGTATCTTATGAAGAAATTGTTCAACTTGAAGATATTTGAATGAATCTCGTAATTGTAAGAAAGTGGGTTTTACCTATAGGCCTAGCAAAAGAAAATTTTGGGTTTTTTTGCAGTTCACGATTCAGTTGATGATTGGGTCTTGTATTAGGGAGCTTCATTCCACACCACCTTACATCAAGAAATCATGCAGAACGATCTTACTGGTGATCTCGGTAAGGTGTATATAACAGCCCGCTAAAATTTAGCCTTATCTCCTCACCCTTCTCTTTCTTTTTCGCACATATTAGACAGCATGGCAATCAATTTTGGATTCTTTCCCAACAGCAATCACTATCTCTCTCGTCTCTACCCTCACCCGAAATCACGTGCATAATTAATCTTTTTCCGTAAATCAAGTTATTTTGTTTTTCACCGACAACTGTAAAATCATGAACAGAATTATCCTAAGCGTTGTACCTCGATGGCGTTTTCCGGATCTTATCCACCGGATTTCAAAGTATTAGATAAACTTGTTTTTAAAGTAGCACAATTATAATAATTTAATGAGCTCTGAAAATATTATAATTGTGGATAATTACTTAGATTAAATATTTTAGTTGTTTTAAGATATTAAGAGGTTTAATTTTACGTTGAAAACTCTTATTTAAATTAAATGGTTTTATCCTCTTTGAGTGATTAAAGATACTTTATCATTTTAATAATGATGAAGAAATATTATTTTATAAACCTTAGTTTATAAAATAATAATCTATCTTAATTCCTCTCAGTGTTTATTTAAGTGTTTTATGCACTTTGATTAATTAATGATACTTTATCATTTTATATAATGATGAAGAAAATATTATTTTTATAAACTTTAGTTTATAAAATAATATTCTATCTTAATTCCTCTCAGTGTTGTAATTAAGTGTTTTATTAATTTAAATGATTTTATCCTCTTCGATTAATTAACGGTACTTTATCATTTTAAATAATGATGAGAAAATATTATTTTATAAACTTTAGTTTATAAAATAATATTCTACCTTAATTTCTCGTAGTGTTTTATTTAAAGTGTTTTATTGAAAATAAAACACTTACGCGTTTTCAAATCAGTGTTTTAACTCATCGTTGGATTATTTGAGGATCCCGAAGCGTAGGATTGAAGTTAATTACCCAGTCCCCTACCCTTTTTCCTTCACTTTTTTCTTTTTTCTTTTTTTTTCTTCTTTCTTTTTCTCTCTCCTCTCTTTCCTCTCCATGGCCAACGTACACGATGACCTTCCTCCATGACCAATCGATTTGAGCTTCCTACCGACGCCACCTCCGGCCGTCGTGCCTCACCTCCCATACCGGCGTGATCTACTCCCTCCGGTGAACACTTTCCAACCGGTGGTGAGATAAACCGGCCACCCACTCTCTCTCCTTTCTCCTTTAAACATATGGGTCTTTAAGGCTTTTTCACCATTTTGGACCACCATCCACGGCTAAATCAGCCACCACCAATGGATTCTCCTCATCAAGAGCTTCCTCCCCATGTCTTTCTTTTCCCCTAACTCTCACTATTTCTCATATGGGTCTCTCAAATCACACATTCGGTTGCACCGCCGTGCACCACCGTACACAGCCACCCGTGGTGTTTCACCACCACCATCTTGTTCCTCTCATCCTCATGAACCTCTCCAAGAAATTTCATGGCCAACGGAGCTTTGTAGAGCTCTCACTCTCTCTCACTCTCCAAGGCCGAAAATGGCTTCAAACGGCCGATCCGCCGCCGTCAGCCACCGTCCGACCACCACCTCGCCACCACAGCTCCACCACATGTTCATCTACCTTTCCCTAGCTTGCCATGAAGTTCTATGGCATTTCGCTACCTCGCGTCTCCTCCCACCGTTCGGTTTTACTGTTCACGGCGTGATGCCGCCGTGCTCCGCCACCTTTGACCACCACGCGACC
>QGSO01000195.1:1393894-1422224 GCA_011037825.1 Carya cathayensis | reverse complement strand
GCTATATGTCAAGTTATACTATGTTTATGTATGACTATAATTATGCATTTATGCTTTTACTGCCATGCATGCATTTTTAACCTGTGTGTGAGTTTTATGTTAACTTACTGAGATTTGTAATCAAATCTCACTGTGGTAGTCCCAACTACCATTCCCCCCGAATGGTAGATCTTGTTACAGGACCCAAAGGAGAATTGGAATCTGACCAACTGAATACGGTCGACTAGGCCACGGTGCGATGTTGATGATGGTATAGTATTTAACTTAGGTTAATACTTGTACTTTTGGAGTTGTATCTCAAGTATTCTTTTGATCACAACCATTTTAGACTAGTGTGGTGATCACGGCTTTTTAGTATGCCTTTATGTATGAAATATGTTTCAAGTATTTGGGATATTTTTGGTTTGGTGCATAGTTTTGCTAAAGAGAAAAATTATCCGCTGCGAATATTGCATAATGCTAGATGCATGTTAGGAACATTGCATCTTATCTGTCATGAACGGGGACAGGTAACCTTGTGTTGCATGTCTCGACGCTTCAAATGTCCGTTTAATCCCAAGCGGAATTTGGGGGCGTCACATAGCGTATTCTGTGTAATGCAGCGACGCGCCGCGCGACGTGCGCTGTAGTGATGTGTGTCATAGAAGGAAGGGAGTACGC
Organism: Carya cathayensis; assembly: GCA_011037825.1. NCBI lineage: Eukaryota > Viridiplantae > Streptophyta > Magnoliopsida > Fagales > Juglandaceae > Carya > Carya cathayensis. The sequence goes on along the minus strand of QGSO01000195.1, from coordinate 1,421,564 downwards.
ATGTAGTGTACTCCGTGTTGTATGACGATGCATCGTGTGATGTGCATCGTGTTGATGAGTGTTGTAGCGAAGGAAGTACGCGTAACGCATACGTCGTGTCGCGTAGCGATGCACTGTGAGGCGTGTATCTTAGCGATGTGTGTTGTAGTGTGAATGGAAGAGAGTTCACGTGAGTGTACTCTGTACTAGGTCATGATACACCGGATGGCGTGTCACGAAGAGTTGGATGGCGTAGCAGAGAAGTGTAGAGCGTATGGTGTAGTGTTGGGAAACTGTATGACAGTGTCCCGAAGCAGTGGTGATATGGATTATAATCCGAGGTGACGGGTGTCATCTTGTAGTTGACTATGGCTAAGAGTATATGGATTGAGAAAGGAGTTGTTTGTTTGGTTGTTATTGATAATTTTTAATGAACTTGATTTAGTGCAAAGGCTTTCTGAAGTCAATTTATCTCTTCCGAGTATAGTGAAACCTCAAGTTGCCCGTGGTGTTGCAAGTGCTCACAATATGGCAATTTGAGTCAGAATTGAAAATCTTAAGGACTTGAGTGTTCCTCTTCCAGCTGTTGTGCAGTTCCACGTGTTTCGCGCTCTATTTCTCATAGAACGCGACGATCAAGGTAAGTTAGCCTCTAACTTACTATCAGTTTATTGTGTATGTGTGATGGGTAAGGGAACTACAATTTATGTATGTATGTTATCATATATGTCATGTCATGCAATGTCATTACCTGTTTATCTGTTACGCATGATTTATTCTCTCATGAATATTTATCTGTTACACAATCTTTTCTGTCATGCAAGGCTGTATGTTATAAGTATGCCATATGATATATATATGCCATGGAATGTTTATGATTAAATATTATTTTATGTTACTTATAATACGTGGGGCCACAACAACTGTGGAGTACGTATTATATTTTATGTTACTTATAATGCGTGGGGCCACAACAACTGTGGAGTACGTATTATATTTTATGTTACTTATAATACGTGGGGTCACAATAACTGTAGAGTACGTATTATATTTTATGTTACTTATAATGCGTGGGGCCACAACAACTGTGGAGTACGTATTAACGCACATTATTAATCAAGACAATTGAATAATATTCGAAGTTTATGTTAAGTCCAGTTTCAGATCAAATACATGATAAGTCAAGTTGCAGATCAAGTTCATGTTATCTTATGCTCACATACATGTTATGTTCATGTTCATGTTATGTTCCAAGTTCACATTCATATTATGTTATGTTCACGTTCACATTATGTCTCAAGTTCACGTTTATGTCATGTTATGTTCAAGTTTATGTTATTTTCAAGTTCTTATTTATGTTATGCATGTTTACGTTCATGCTATATTTCAAGTCCATGTTATGTTTCACGTTCATGTTATGTTGTAAGCTTAAGTTCATGCCATGTTAAGTCAAGTTCAGTTCACGTTTAAGTTCTGGTTATGTCATGCTATATGTCAAGTTATGCTATGCTTATGTACGACTATACTTATGCATTTATGCTTTTACTGCCATGCATGCATCTTTAACCTGTGTGTGAGTTTTATGTTAACTTACTGAGATTTGTAATCAAATCTCACTGTGGTAGTCCCAACTACCATTCCCCCCGAATGGTAGATCTTGTTACAGGACCCGAAGGAGAATTGGAATCTGACCAACTGAATACGATCGACTAGGCCACAGTGCGATGTTGATGATGGCATAGTACGTATCTTAGGTTACTACTTGTACTTTTGGAGTTGTATCTCAAGTATTCTTTTGATCACAACTATTTTGGACTAGTGTGGCGATCACGGCTTTTTAGTATGCCTTTATGTATAAAATATGTTTCAAGTGTTTGGGATATTTTTAGTTTGGTACATAGTATTGCTAAAGAAAAAAAATTATCCATTGAGAATATTGCATAATGCTAGATGCATGTTAGGAACATTGCATCTTATATGTCATGAACGGGGGCAGGTAACCTTATGTTGCATGTCTCGACGCTTCAAATGTCCGTTCAATCCCAAGCGGAATTTGGGGGCGTCACAGTGTATTTGGTTGATGGGTATAAGGCTAAACTTGTTGTGAAAGGGTTTTAGTAGAAGAACGACATTGACTAATTTAAGGTTTTCTCTCCAGTTATAAAAACCACAACAATCAAACTAGTACTAGAAATTGATACTTGAGAATATTTGTGGAAGCAAGAACCCTGTTGATATGTTGACTAAGGGTGTTACACTTGAGAAACTGAAGCTGTGAGTAAAGCTTTAAGACAAGAGACATAACCTGCGAAGGTGGAGAGTTTCAATTTTAGAAGAAGTGTTGATACATTGGCAATATGAGTGTCAAAGTGGGAGAATTATTGGGTTTGTAGAGCCTGGTTCATGACTTGAGGGGAGGCTAGACGAAAGTTCGCTTGACACTAGCTTGATAGTGGGCTTGAGTGAAAATTAGATAGATAGTTCACTCGACACTTACTCAACAGTTGGCACAAGCGAAACTTAAACAAAGAGTTCTATCGAGGCTCATTTGATACTCGTTTGTGCTAATACCCAGATAATTAAATCTGCTAGGGCTTTGCCACTATGAACAGTATGACTATCAGTTTCGATTGTATTTCACCCCATAATGTATTTTGACATTTAGAGAATAAAATTCTCCATAAATCTATGGATGTAAGCACATTGCCAAACTACATAAATTTTTGTGTCATATATAATTGATTTATGTTTTACTCAATTTTTCTCTTGTAATTTCTCACAATAGGGATTGACGGGCTTCCAATAATACCAGTGGGGGCTTGTAGTGACTTAATTAATGGTGGATTAAGAGCTTATCTATATTTAGTGTTGTAAGGCTTGAAGCTACTCAATTTTTCTCTTGTCATTTCTCACAATAGGGATTGACGGGCTTCCAATAATACCGGTGGGGGCTTTTAGTGACTTAATTAATGGTGGATTAAGGGCTTATCTATATTTAGTGTTGTAAGGTTTGAAGCAACAAAAAATAGGAAGAGGAAAAAGAAAAAAGCAAGAGGGAGGGAAAGAAAGGATAGGGCGAGTACTAGATTTGTTAAGAGGTGAGGGGGAACACCTTTGGTGGAATTGTGGGGAATTTGAGAGAAGAAAGAATAAGGAGAGACGAGCTGTCAAAATGATCCAACTAACTCTTTTTTTTTCCCTCTAAGCAAGCATTTCATAAATAAACTAAGTAATTACAAGCTACTAAATTTAATGGGGTAGGAGCCCCCAACAGTCATCCCAAAACAAACAAAAGCAACACAAAATAAAATAAAAAAAAAGATGGATCTAGAGCTAAAAAAATTTAGCTCCCACCCATTTCCAACAAAGGAAAAGCTGTTTGAAGCGGTTTTAGCATAATCTGATAAACAGACTATAACACTACGACTACAAGTTGCAGTGGATTGTTGTGTGCTACATTTTTTCAGTCTTGACTGGTTGGACGAGATTTTCATGACCACTTTATCTTGATCATTGGTCAAGAAAAATGAGAATATAGGAAAGTTGCAACCGAAAAATAGGTCGATTCGTTGGTGAAAGACTGTCACAAGCTATGAAGGCGCATGGTAACTCATGCGCCACTCTTAGAAAGAAGATAAAGGTTGGATTTAGATATCCGAAGCCACTTGTCCCAATGGTGCAGCATGTGGCCGCGTCAAACTCCCTGTGGCCTGACGAGTGAGACTCATGCGCTGCTCTTTTTGTTGATTTTCTTCTACCGTCCAACATATCAACGACTGGATAATTTGATAGTGGGACGCGTGGTAGTCATAGGAGGCCAGTATGCAGCATATCAATACATTTGGTACTATCAACGGAAAACTAAAGAAAATGAAGAGAGGAAAAAAAAAACTTTAGACAATTCCAATGTAGACCAAACAATGGGAGAAAGGGAGGAGCTGAAGCTCCATCCCCTTTGGGCAGAGAGGTTGTGATGCCTCTGGGATGGTCGGGAGATTTCCACCTTATCCTATTTGTATCAGTCTAGAGATGTCCACCTTATCCTATTTGTATCGATCCCACTAACTTAGTTGTCCCCTCCTTATTTATTAATTGTCTTGTTCTCAATATTGTGTGCAACAAAGTTGGAAAATAATAATAATAATAACAGAGTTGCTATTGTGGGCTCATACCCGGCCAGTTTGGCTAGTTGGTCTCAATACTGATCTTAGTTAATGGCCCAAGGGCCCTATGGAATCTTGGCCCAGGCAGGACAAAAGTGCTTCGAAAACTATAGGCGTCGAAGGCACGCACGCTTCCGGAGTCGCAACGCAATGGCAAGCTCGAACAAGTTGAGATGTACGCATCATATTGACAATCTTAAACCCTAGGAACATCCTTGTCTGGCAAACCGTGTTGGAGTAGCAGCGCAGATTCACAACGCACGTATAGCTGTAGCGTCCAGAACCATGGTGGTTCCGACCAATCATATCCCCGAAGGTGTGCTCGCAGACATTCTCTCGAGGCTCCCTGTCAAGTCCCTTGTTCGATTCAGGTTCGTTTGCAAACCTTGGTATGCCTTACTGAAAAACCCCGATTTCATGACTATCCACCTTAATCTCAAAGTCAAAGCCAACCATGGCTGCCATCTCTTGCTTGTTAGCAGTCAAGAACAAAACCACACAATCTCCTTGATATCGAACAAAACACTAGATGTAGCAGCCAAGATAGATGCTCCTCAAGGAGTAAAGTTTGGAATTATTGTGGGATCCTGCAATGGCTTAGTCTGTTTATCTCAGGGTTCGGTTATTCTCTTGTGGAATCCTGCAACCAGAGAACATAAGATTCTCCCAACACCTTGCATAGACCCCACGTTTCCAAATCTGTCAATCATGAAAATCTCGGTAGGTTTTGGTTTCCATCTCGATGACTACAAGGTGGTGAGGATTGTGTACTTTAGAGGCCTGCAGGATGGAAATCCAGTTCATGCCAGAGTTGAACTGTTCTCGACGAGTACAGGTTCTTGGAGAATGATCAATGCCATCGTGCCCTGTGACATAGAGCAGCGCAGGTGCGGGGTGATCCTGAAAGGAGTGCCATATTGGCTAGGGTTTGGACCCTTTTGGCCAAACACAATCTTCGGACCTGGGGAGCCGCGTCGTGATGAGTTTGTCTTATCTTTCGACATGGGTAAGGAGGTATTTGGCCTGGTGGGCGTGCCAGACCCAGGCGCCAAAGGTTCTTGCCATAAATACAGCAAGAAACTAGGTGTATATAAGGGAAGTGTAGCTTTAATCTATTATCCCTGCCACCAACATGTTGACAACTTTATCGAATTTTGGGTCATGAAAGATAATGATCTTGGTATTGACGAGTGTTGGACTAAAGTACTGAGGATTGGACCGTTTTCTAGCAATATTGGGATCCCACTGGGGTGTTGGAATAATGGAGTGGTCATATGGCAGAACGATAAGGACGAGTTGTTTCTGTACAACCCCATTACCAAAGACATCAAGACACTTTCAACTCATGGGGCTACAAACTTTTCTGCCAGCGTTTCCACTTACATGGAGAGCCTACTTCCAGTGATTAACACCGGAATTAAACATCTGTATTAGATACCGCAACTTGATGAGTTGATTCAAGTATATAAAGAAAATGACGGTAACTTGTTTAGCCATTGCACGACTTATGGTAACATTTGAATTGTGGCCAGGTAGATCGTATCTTTTTCAAGTGCAATCGTTAACTATTTTTGGTAGAACGGGTTTTTTAATAGTATTATTTTTTATAGTAGATTTTATCATTTTTATAAGGCATGTTAAATAATTTCATAGTTCAAACCCCTTCGGTCAAGGCTCTAGGACACATGGGTCAAGGCTCTAGGACATCGATCACTGTATTGATTACACAATAAGAAAGTCATGTGTTCCCTGTCGTGGCCGAATCGAAATGATTAGCATAGGGCCAGCAATAGAATTTGGATGCATGGACTGAATTTTATGAAATAATGCCTTGGAGCAAAAAATGGATGGCATGAGAAATCTCGAGTTATTGATGGAAATTATACCCTTAGTTCTAATATGAATATAAATAATATATTTAAAAGTATTGTCGATGCAATTTTTCTGAACATAGAAGCCAGATGGTCACATAACCCATGATTCATGGTGATGGAGTAATCATCCAAAGCTTGAACAGTAAAATAAATAAGAACAATAAAAATAAAAATAAAAATAAAGAGAGAACAAACAAAATTAGGTGGTTAACGTTAAAAATTAGGCTCACGTGTCTTGGAATGGTAAATGGTAAAATCTACCATGTAATAATCTTTTTAAAAATACAGTTTTTCATGTCTACTGCTCTAAACTCTCTCGTACCATTTTCATGGAGGAGGAGATGAAGACGGATGTCACGGAAGTCACGAAGGAACAAGCCGGGGAACATGATCCATTATCATTACAAGTATACTTTTTTTGGTTTGTCGTCTTCCCCTCTTTTTGTCTAGCTGTCTTTTGCTTTATGTCCATTTCCTTTCTTAGCTAGCTATCATGGCTTGAGCCTTGAGTCTAGTCAATTTTTATTTAATATGGCGGGATTCAATTTGCCATAAGCTCTTATTTGAACATTAGGACGAGTTTGGTTTCGCGCAGGGTTTCAATTCATTTATTTTATTTTATTTTAATATCTAAATATTATTTAAATATAAATTTTTTTAATTTCAAATTTTCAACTTTTAAATTTTTTTCATCTAATCATTACATCTAATAATTACAAATTAACTTTTAAATAAAACACAAAACATAATTCAAACTTTTCAAATTTCAAAATAAAAATTATATTATAACAGAATTTAAACTTTATACTATTTTTATTTAATTTTTTGTCTCTTTTTCCAAAACCATATAAAATATGTTAATTCAAAACATTTTATTACTATTCGATCATAAATTATTTCATTACTATTTATAGATTTCTCATCTCATCTCATCTCAACTATGTAACGTCCAAACAAAGTTAGTCCACAACATATTTTATCCCCAACCAATATGCTCAAATGCTATAATTGATTGTTTTTACATCTAAACTAATATTTTTATAAAATAATATAAAAATCCAATAGTAAATTAATAGTCAAAATTAGATTGATTTTCTAAATCTAGCTTGGTTAAAATCATTATATTCAACCATAAATTATAAAGAAATTATATTTATAGTCACAGAATGTATGAATACGTGCACTCATTTTAAAAATATAAATAAATATAATATTTATATAAAAAATTAATTTTTTTTAATAATAGACTCAACTCTTTTCTTAAAAAAGTGCACGACGCTTATAAAACCGGTCATGACTATATATAACATTATTCTAAATTATATTTCTTAACTTCCTATCCTTCCGGTCACAATCTTTTGCGGCACCAACTCGATGACCTAACTTCGATGCTGTGATGGATCCAGAATCTTACGACAAAAGTGAATAAATTGTTATCCACTTAATTAGGGCCTAAACAAATCAATCAAAAGTTTTTGAAAAAATTTAGTTGCAAGTACAACTGCGTACTAATATATATATTAATCTAATGTGATTAGTTAAAAAGTAGATTTTATTAAAAATAATGTTAATTTAAATTTTAAATATGAAAAAATCAATATTAATACGCAGATTAATACGCAACTTTACTTATATATAACAAAGCTCAAGTTTTTTATTCTTTCCAATAGATCCAAAATAACTACATACACTTGTACTTATAGCCACGCACTTCTACCCATGTGTACGTAAATCTATTCATATACAATCTTTGCGCTCCTACCTCAATAATCCAAATAAAATAGGGTAATATTAAACACAAGTTTCAAATAGGCAATCTTCATGCATACCCTTTATAAAAAAGTGAATTTATTAAAACAATAATAATTTTTTTATACCTTTTTAGAAATGGAGTCTACTTTTTTATAAAGACTAGACTGATCTATTTAGAATTTGTATAAATTATTTTTCAATAAAATAACAAGGATCATGCTAGCAGGCCTCCCATTGGTAAACGATGGACGTACTACTAGTAACAAATTTCTTGTTCTTTTTCTTTTGATTTTTTTAACATTTTTAATCGTTAAGAAAAAAAAATTAAATAATAAAAAATTTTATTAGTTATTATTTTCTTAATTATTAAGTAAAAAAAATTAAACAAAAAAATTAAAATACGTGAGTGGTATAAGATTGAACGGTAAAAAGCTCCACTAGCATTTTCCAAATAATAATCCTAATTTAAAGCAATAAAATTATCAAACAGTATTAATAACTCTTCCTGCTTTAACTAAATAATAACTCTTACTAAAATAAAATACAAACTTCAACCCACTTCTTGTACTATTCCACTACTATTCTCCAGACTATTCTCCAGGGAGTTGACTTTATAGTTCCGTTTCCATCATGATGCTGCTTCTGCAGCTAGGAATCCTAGCTGCTACTGCTGGCGAGATCATATGAATGATTGTGTCTAGGTATATATGCCGTATGGCGCCAGATGAGTCCTTCGATATGCTGTCTAGTACCATACAGAAGTCTATCATCATATGTAGTTGATCATGATTAGTTGATTGTGTTTTGGGTGGTCCAAGCTAGCTCTTGGGATAGGTGGGATTTTGGGTAGAGTTTCCAGGCCTGGGAATGTTCAGGGTGTGCTTTTTTGAAGAGGATGAAGAATTATTGGGGTTGGGGTGGGGATTTGTCGTGGTGTGTATTGTTGCATGACAGCCAGCTCTGGTCAAAGGGTATTCATTCCAAAGGGGAGAAATTCCTGAGTTTGATCTGGGGTTATGTGAAGGCGAGACTAGTGAAGGTGTAGAATGTCACGAATCCATTCGAGCATGGTTAGATTGGGGTTGGATAATATATAAGAGCATTGGTATTGACTTAATGTATCTTTAAAATTTAATAAAATTAAAAATATTATTATGAAAAAAATAATAGTATATTATTATTTTGATGAATCAAATGGCTAATTCAATGTGGGATTATAGATAGGAAGGTTTGGATTTATGGAAAACTTATACTTTTTCATCAAATTTTAAAGATGGTTTTGATGAAATCAATGCCTATGCTCTAACAAACGCGCAATGGGTTTCTCTCCAGATGGTTCAAGCAAAAGGCTACAAAAGGAACATGCGATCATCTTGGGTTTTTGATTCTTTGCAGAGCTGGGCAGTGGTATCAAGTGGTATCTCATGTTGGCTGGAGTACTTCATTGAAACTTTTTGGTCTCACCAAATCAGCATTTGCATTGAGGCTTGGCAGGATGCCAATTTTGTCTCGTGGTCCTAATTAGTTCACGATGTCACTGAATCTGTGTCTCTTGTTTCATGTTGACGATGTTGCTGCAAGATTGTTGATTTCACGTGAGATAATGTCAATATCTACGTTTTAATTTCTTGCCAATTATGAAGTCTTTTTTTATTATTTAAAAAAAAAAAAAAAAAGACTACCTCATTTCATTTCAATTATGAAGTCTGTTTACCATTACCAAAGCCTTATATCCCTCCCCATAACAACTTTATCTTTTATGGTGGTGGCGGTGGCGGCAAAGGTGGTTAGAAATGAAAGGGATTTTCGTGGTGGCTTTTTCGTTCTAATTTTATGGTGAAGAACCAAACCATGCACGGACTGAGATGAGAACCGTTCTAATTTGAATGGCTTGAATGTGTGCAACCCAGTTTTTCAGACACTCAAAGGTAGTAATTGAATGTGTGTGGTCCATGGTCTCTGGTATAAATATGTTGCCAGGTTTCGAAGCTCTAAAGAAGACACGACAATTTTTTGTACAACTTTTTACAAGTACAATCATATTAATAAGGGATATACGATCATCAGAAGTTTTGCACGTACACCTTGGTTTTTGGGATTCATTGAACCTGTTTTTGTAACACTCATTGTTGATGTAATCATGGTTTTCTTCCATTGAGGATTTTCTTAGTAAAATTTGCTGGATTAAAAAAATAATATCAAGGGGAAAGAAATTGAGAACTTCATAACATTAATATCAAATGGTTGGAGTGCGAGAACTGAACATCTGTCATTCATGAACACATATATATAATAAGCAACCCCGTGGAGAAGAGAAGTCGGGTGAGAAGTCTAGATAATAGCTTTGTTTCTTGCCCGTTTACATATATCAAGACGAAAATACAAGAAGAAAAACCCAGATCATACTTAAGTTACCAATCAACCATGTTGCAGGTCCTTGCTTCATCACTTAGACTTGAATGGAACGGCCCTGATCACTATCTGATGATACAAAGCAGCAAGTGCTGCCCCGATGAATGGTCCTACCCAGAATACCCACTGCACCAGAAAATATTGACAACAAACAGTTAGTGAAATTCAGTAACAAATGGGCTCTCCCGTTTACTAATGGCATTGATCATCTCTGCTCCTCTGGCATGAGTTACTCATCATGTGTTTGTGAAATTCAATTGCCGACAAGAACATTATTACATCTAACAAGCGTATTTCCGGTCCAAGTTCACCAGTTCCTAATTTTATTCGTGCTCATCTTTCAAAAGTACTAAAAAAGATGATAAAGTTACTTACATGGTCATCCCAAGCTTGCTCTTTGTTGAAAATAAGGGCTGCCCCAAGACTCCGGGCCGGGTTGATACCTGTCCCTGTGATGGGGATGGTGGCCAAGTGAACCAGAAATACAGCAAACCCAATAGGCAGTGGCGCCAAGATCTGAAAATAGAAGTCCATTTATCTAGTCATGAAACTTTCTAAGAGTAATTTTATGAAAAAGAAATCCACATCCTTGAAATAATATTTTTTGCTTACAGGGACGTGGGAATCTCGGGCATTTCGCTTGGCATCGGTGGCGGAGAAGACAGTGTAGACAAGGACGAAGGTGCCAACAATCTCGGCTCCAAGGCCATCTCCTTTGGTGTATCCCTTGCTGATAGTATTGGCACCACCACCAAGCCTCTGGTACTCAGTTTTCTGGAAGCCCTTTACCACACCAGCACCGCAGATGGCTCCCAAACACTGCATTATTATGTAAAACACCGCCCTGGTCAGCGAGAGCTTCCTTGCCAAGAACAGCCCAAAAGTCACTGCAGGGTTAATATGACCACCTGCACAAAACCCCATACAAACAATTAGTCCTCTAACAACATCACAATTGTAAATCATACCCAAAAACAAAGAAGAATTCCTTTGAACTTATTGTATAGAACCAGTCTTCATTTTTTTTTTATGCATTGTTACCTGAAATCCCAGCAGTGCAATAAACAAGAGCAAAGATCATCCCACCAAAAGCCCAAGCAATGCCTTGAATCCCCACCGAAGCACACTTGTTCGGCGATCTGGCCACACCCATCACTGTCAAAACAGTGATGTAAAGGAACAAGAATGTGGCCACAAACTCGGCTATGCCAGCCCTGTAAAAGGACCATGATGACAGCTCTCCAGGCTCAAACAGCGGTGCCGGAGGTGGCTCCTGGTAGTCCTTGACGTCTTGACTCTGAGCAGTTGTTCCAATAGGTTGCCTCTCCCTGTACCTATTTGCCCCCAACCTCACATCTTCATCTTTCCCCTCCATTTCCTTTCTTTCTAGATTCAGAGACCTAGGCTGTGTACTCTCTTCAACGTCTTTTTGGTGTTCTGTAGGCTCGTGAAAAGCTTGGGTATGACTGAATATCAAGGAAAAGGCTCACAAGTTACAGGTGAAGTAGTAGCGATAGCAGTGGGGTATTTGTAGCATGAGTTTGGGACAAAGGTTGGGAGGTACTCTGATTCCTTGAAAAGCTTTTGGAGTTTTCTGACTAATTAAGAGAGAGAGGGAGAGAGAGAATAGAACTGTACATTGTCGTGACTTCCCACCAACCTTTCTCCGTTCATTCATCACCACCTTGTGGAAAAAGAGATAGGGCTGCTTCGCTTGTAATCATATGGATAGACATGAATGAGTGTCCTCCGTTCATCTTCCTCATGTGTGACTCTCACTTTGCTTATTTACCTTGCAACAATACTTGACTTCGAATTAAAGTTTTCGAAATGATCATGGCACAAAGGACGATTGGATGAACCACTATGAAAAGTTGGTGAGGGATAGTGGCAGTAATTAAAGGGGTGCACGCGAAAGCTAGCTTTTTTTTTCTTAATTCATATGTTCATAACGTCTACTTTCCAAAAATTATCTATCCTAACACCTCAGTTTTTCTGTAAGAGCTTGTTAAAGATAAATCCTTTGCATGAACATTGGATTATGCTTTTAAAGCATATATAATGAACTATAATGACACCTTAATTGAATAGGATTTAACTTCATATACACCATGCACACACATGAGTAAGTTGTTTGTTAGCTGCCTTTAATTCAGTGTAGTTTCATTCTATATATGATAGATAATTGAGTGAGCATTTTAATCAAAAATATTATTCTTAATATAGAAATACTTTAATCACAAAAAATTTTAATAAACGTAAACTTACAAATTAACGTAATTTAATGTGATATATATTATATTATGAAGTTACTTTTATCTTAAAATAAATATAATATATTATATGAAATTATGAAATTTGTGAGTTTATATTATAAAATATGTTTGTGATTATAACATTTATTTTCTTAAAATAAATAAATAATAGATGATTGCAAACACTTAAACCTTAAAATTAGGTTTCAGTTGGCTAATTATTCGATAATTATATTTATTCTAGTATTGATTCCTGGCCTATCATCTTATTTATAATGAGGCAGTGACAACACTGGGATCGATAAAAGCTAGCTGGAGTATTAACAGTACTTGCTCAAGAAGTAGCACTGCATACCCTATCTGGCTTCTACAAAACATGCCAAGATAGCATAAAAAGTAATTACAGTCACTTTTAATCTGTGCGCACTCGAATCACTCGTGTATTAATTGATTAAAATAATTATTTTAAATTAAAAAATTAATACAATTAATTGTATTAATAGAGTATATAAAAAAATGTAAAAATAACTTGATATCAAATTTTTTTAAAGTATCTAATAATGTGCTTTATAATGAACTTGCAGTCGGTAATTCAAAACGTGGGATAAGTTGAGAATATGAATATTGCCATTGGGGACATGCAGATCCAATTTTATATATAATGAACCGACCATTGCTTGAAAGCCATAGAAGCCATGGAATATAAGGTGGCCGATTGACAGCCACAAACTATAAAAGTTTGAAAGACCGACTTTTGCCGTCCCATTTCTGAATCTCATGCGCGGTCGAGTCGTGTGTTTTTTTGAACTGCATGCCTAACGTGCATCTCGTTGTCCCTGTCTCGAATGAACAGTCCTGCTTAGTTATTCAAATTAAAACCTCCAATTCTCTTTTGTCCAAGTTCTTTAAAGTTCATACCGAGATTGAATCTTCATAATGTTTGAGACAATTTTCCTAGTAAACCAGGGTGATCAGTACCGAATCATCTTTCAGTTGTCTAGCTGTATAGAGTGAGCATGCCGGCCACCGGGTCATATCAATAGAGAAAGCCACTGCTGTCTTAAGTTTTTTACTGAATATTTCGCGTCATGTTTACCTAAGTAATGCTTAATGCACTTATAGATAGTGGTGTTTTTTTAAAAAAAATATATATATATATATATATTTATTATTAAAAAATTAATTTTTATATAAATTATTATATTTATTCAAATTTTTCAAAACTGTTCACACTGATTGACAATGACTTCAAAGTAATTTGCGCAGAAAAACTCTCCGTCTAGCTTAGTTGGCGTAGCATTTGATGCAGTGTTGTATAAGAAGCAAAAAGGCATCAGCTTTTGGAGTGGGGTAGGTCCCAAATTATACCCTTGGCGACTTGCTGCCTAAATACCTTTATACCTCCTAAAATGTTGTCATCGTTGCTGGCGGTATTGCTTTATACGCTGTGTCTTATCCTTCTAGCTTCTTAGGATCACCTGTATATGTTTGGGTTGGGCTTTTCAAAATATGGGTTCGCAAGTGGTTTATTTGGTCTTACTGTGTCGGCATGGCCCACACAATCTACTTAACTACAATAAACAAATACTAGCGGCTAATAATAATAATAATAATAATAATATATATTTTAATTCATATTAGACTATCCGTTGCAAAATTAAAATAATAATATAATATTAAATATTTTAATAATAATTTTTTTATATTTTATAAATACTCCACATATTAATTAATAATTTAATTTTTATTTAAAATTAATGTTTTTCAACTATTTTATTTCTCAACTTAATTATACAACAAACACATTTAAAAATATTTTTAGAGTAAAATATTATTTTAAAGATGAATAGTAATTGACCAAATTTAAAAAAAGAAATAAAATTATGTAACTCGAAAGTAAAGCCACGTGGTTTTGATTACTCCAATACATATTACTTTTAGTTAAGTTAGCCAAAATTTAACTATATACTGACATTTGTCATTTGAGTAGGCTCTGGCACCACTTAGGTTCTGTTTGGCCCTTTGAAATTTTTATCTTAAAATTAAAATTTTCATCTCATCATTATAATTTTTTTAAATCTACATACAAAATATAATAAATAATTTAACTTTTTCTTAACTTTTTTAAATCTCAAAACAATAATAATATTTTAATATTTTATCTTAAAATTTAAAATTCTCATCTAAAAATTTTTAGTGGCTAAGAATAATAAATATTGTTAGAGTATGCATTGACTTAGTCAACATGAGTTATGAGTTATATAAATAAGAAAAATAATGAATCCATTATTTGAAAATATAATAATTTTTTATATAAATTTTCATATTTATTCAATTTCGTACTACACACTATATAATTATTAATTCTGTATTTAATGACATCACAGTCATTTGCGCAGAAAGGCTCCTCCTTCTAACTTTGGCGTAGCATTTAATGCAGTGTTGTATAATATTCTTCTGGTGAATTAAAGAATAGGAAAAATTTAGTTATAAATATAACTGTGTATTAACATGTACATTAATTTAATATGATTAATTAAAAAGTAAATTTTATTGAAACAGTACTAATTTAAATTTTAAATATAAAGAAATCAATATTGATACATAGATTAGTATACAATTTTACTTGTAGGGAACAAAACTTTAAAAATTAAGCTGCTAGTTTTCTGCCACACCAAAAAAAGAAAAATTAAATTTAGAATAAATAAATTTTAAATGGAAGTCTTACGTCATATATCTTCACTTAGGTGAGATTTAAATAGTTAGAAGAGATAAGATAATTTTATATGAAAGTTAAAAGTTGAATATAATATTATTAAAATATTTTAATAAAATATAATATTATTAAAATATTATTTTTTAATGTTATTATATTTTGATATTTGAAAAGAATTGTTTATTATATTTTGTGTGAGAATTTTAAAAAATTGTAATGATTAGATGAGATGAAGTAAAATACTTTCACTATCCAAACAGAGCCTTAATCAACAATTTAGGCCTGTTCATCCAGGTTCCAACCCGGGAACCCGAGTATACCCAAACCGGAACCCGGATTTACCCGAGTCAGACACGGGCCGAAACCCGGATTTCGGGTTCCGGATTGAACCCCCTTCTTTTTTTTAAGCCTAAATGTATATCCTATATTTTGTAGCTCTGATTTTTTTTTTTTTAATAAAAAGGAAGAAATTTGATTGTGCAATTTAGAGGGTTGAAAAATATCATCTACTCCTGTATCAAAGTTTCACTTAATTTGCCTCGCAATAAAAATGCATGTAAAACCAAAAAATATTTCCAATATTTATCCATGCAAGTATGCATGCATCAGAATACAATCCACTATATATTATATTATTTGTTATTTATACATTACATTACCAAATACTAAATTACAATGTATGAATTACAAAATCAATAAATCTGAAAGCAAACAGAATGATATCAACCCATATCACAAATTAAGATAAAGGAATGTCCATCTCATTGTTCTCCGCCTCTTGGACTCCACCATTACATATATATGGAAGTAAAAAGGAAATTAAAAGAATATTAGTATCATAAAAGGGAGGCAAAGAGCATTCATAACAAGTTTTTTTTATAGGTAACAAGCATCCATAACAAGTTAACAACTCCTAAGCCCTCTGCAGAGTGGTCAGAAGCAATTCTAAAAAAGTTTTTAGAAATGAAATCAAAACAATGTAATTAAACAACTGTATGTTCAAGACATTAGAGAGAGACATGTGAAACCTAACTTCTCAACAACAAAAGAATTCTTAAATATCAAACTTTATATAATTAATCAGTGAAATAGATATTTGTTGAAATGGGACCAACAATTAAACTGCACTTTTTTCAAAAAGATTACTTAACACTTACGCACTTCACGACTGTATTTAACATTATTCTTTGAAGTTAGATTGCTCACATTCCACAAAATTTTTTTTTTTTTTTTGTTGGTTTTTTTTTTTTTTGGAGGGCGGGGTGGAGAGGTTGTTCGTTTATATGGAAGAAACATGCAGGTTTGAAGTTAAACTCATTAGAGCATTAATGGTGATCTAGTCAAAGTTTGGTTAAAATTTGATTAAAAAATTCACTTTTATAAATTTAGACAGTCACTTTTCAATAACATTAAATAACAAACTCTCTAAATTTATCACTATTCTATTAAAATATTGAATATCTATAACAACACTAAATAACCGGGTGATATCAATAGAAAAAGCCACTAATGTCAAGTTTTTTACTTGTGTTCTAAGGAGAGTTTAGAGACCGAATATTTCACGTCATGTTTACATAAGTAATATTAAATGTAATTATTGATGGTGTAAACACTAAGCTTTTTCAAAAACACATATATATTTATTATTAAAAAATTAATTTTTATATAAATTATAATATTTATTCAATTTTTTCAAAACTGTCCACACTAATTGACAATGACTTCAGAGTAATTTGCGCAGAAAAACTCTCCTTCTAGCTTAGTTGGCGTAGCATTTAATGCAGTGTCCTATAACTTTATAAGAAGCAAAAAGGCATCAGCTTTTGGAGCGGGGTAGGTCCCAAATTATACCCTTGGCGACTTGCTGCCTAAATACCTTTATACCTCCTAAAATGTTATCATCGTTGCGGGCGGTATTGCTTTATACGCTGTGTCTTATCCTTCTCGCTTCTTAGGATCACCTGTGTACGTTTGGGTTGGGCTTTTCAAAATATGGGTTGGCATGTGGTTTATTTGGTCTAACTGTGTCGGCATGGCCCACACAATCTACTTAATTACAATAAACAAATACTAGCTGCTGATAATAATAATAATAATAATATATATTTTAATTCATATTAGACTATCAATCTCAAAATCAAAATAATAATATAATATTAAATATTTTAATAATAATTTTTTTTATATTTTATAAAAACACTCCATATATTAATTAATAATTTAATTTTTACTTAAAATCAATGTTTCCTAACTATTTTATTTCTCAACCTAATTATACAACAAACGCATTTAAAAATATTTTTAGAGTAAAATATTATTTTGGAGATGAATAGTGGTTGACCAAATTTAAATAAAGAAATAAAATTATGTAGCTCAAAAGTGAAGTTATAGAGTTTTGACTACTCCAATGCAGATCACTTTTACTCAAGTTAGTCAAAATTTGACTAGAGACTGGCATTTAGCTAGGCCAATGCCAGTGCTCTAAGGCACCACTAATTGTTAAGAGTATGCATTGACTTAGTCAACTGATCATTGACTAAGTCAGTGCATACTCTAACATTAATAAAGAACAGAGAGAATGTTTGATCTGATTGGCTTTCTTGCCTTTCACTTTGTATTCAATCATAATATATAGAGAGTTACATATAACAAACTGGAGAAGTTTAAGGAGTACAACAAGATTATACAACTATTGTCAATAGGTTGGTTTAACAAAATGAGAAAAATGTGCATATGGTCCAACTGTTGCAACATAATCGGTGCCCGCTGCATATCTGTTGAACTAACTTGATTTGTGCAACTGAAAACTTGATTCTTTGATCATTGACTAAGTCAGTGCATACTCTAACACTAATCAGCTTAACAAATACATTTCCCAAGAGCATTAGTAGTGGCCAAGTCAAAATCAAATTTTGGCCAAACTATAGTTAAGTTATTTATAAGCCTCTTACATTATAGACTTAACAATTCTACTTTATTTTTAACCATCCCATTTTCACTAGCCAAATATAAGTAGTCCAAACTACTCACCAAATAATATTTTGGCCATAAAATAATCTTCCTGTTTCTATCTTCCTCGCACGCCACACATGGAGAAACAAAACATCGACCACTATTGCTGCAGCCTCCTAAAGCTTTTTCGATTATTTTTTCAGGGACCCCTGTTCTTTTTTCCTGTAAACTTCTACTACTTAATGTTCATTGCGACAACAAATTTCTCCAATTGTATGATTTATTTTTAACATTTCAATAAACTAATGAACATTTTCTAATTTTTTTTAATCATAAAATTCGACCATGTTAGTTTTGTAGTTTTTTTTTCCTCTACTATTCCACTTTTCAAGTTGGCTCTATATTGAGATTTTTTTTTATTAAAACTTTAGAGTTTGGAGGATCATATATGGTGGAAATGGACTAGATACTCAATATTTTAACAGAATAGTGATAAACTTGGAGA
Organism: Carya cathayensis; assembly: GCA_011037825.1. Lineage (NCBI taxonomy): Eukaryota > Viridiplantae > Streptophyta > Magnoliopsida > Fagales > Juglandaceae > Carya > Carya cathayensis. The sequence goes on along the minus strand of QGSO01000195.1, from coordinate 1,402,956 downwards.
GTTTGTTATTTAGTATTGTTGAAAAGTGATTAGTTAAATTTAAGAAAGTAAATTTTTTAATCAAATTTTGATCAAACTATGACTAGGCCACTACTAATGCTCTAACAAGTTTAACTTAAAACCTGCATGGGTGTTTCTTCCATAGGTGTTTCTTCCATATAAACGAACAACCCCCACCCCCAAAAAAAACAAAAAAAAATTGTGGAATGTAAGCAATCTAACTTCAAAGAGTAATGCTAAATACAGTTGTGAAATGCACAAGCGCTGCGTAATTTTTTTGAAAAAGAGTGTAGTCCATTATTAAAAAATTATTTCTTTTTCATAGAGGTCTCATATTTACTAACTTTCTTTAAAGGGATTGCACAACACTTATGCATTCTATGACTGCAAATATCATTTTTCAACTTTTAAATACAAATACCCGCATCAAACAGAATCTAATTTCAACATCTTATTTCTTCATCTTTGCAACCAAACATACAATTGGGCCTTACTTCTAGAACAAAACTTGCTCGACAGTGAAGGTCTTCGTCACAGTGCCGCCACTTTCTTCAATATATATTTTTTAGTAATGCTACATACAGTCGTGAATTGCGCAAGCGCCATGTAATTATTTTGAAAAAGAGTGTGGCTTACTATTAGAAATTATTTTTTTAATATGATTTTTGTATTTACTCATTTTTAAAGGAATTGTGTAGCGTTTGCACACTCCACGACTATAAATATCATTTCCAATTTATTTTTATGTTTTGCTATGGAAGCACGATCCAGATAACTTTCTGGTCTCCAAATAAAAAAACTCGATGGAATATGTGATTTTTAGTTCTCGAATTTAAAGTCACCGCCACTTCTTGTTTGAGAGTGGAGGTCGCCGCCATTGCCGCCTTCTCCAGTGCACCGAAAGGATGAATTTGACCCAATAAGGTAGGGCAAAAAATGAACTTGACCCAATAAGTAGAATTTTTCGGCAAAAAATGAAGTTTGGTTGAAAAATGAAGATAGGGAAAACAAATTAAATTAGGACATAATGAAAAAACAATATAGAAAAAGCAAAAAACATGGTGATGAGTGTAAATGGGAGTTCATTGGGTGTGGCACTGCTTATTCGGACCAATCCTACATAAACACTGGTTCAATCAATTCAATCAATTTTTTATTTTTTTAGAAATGACATTTGCACTCATTTTGAAAAAAGTGAGCAAATATAAAATCCATTGAAAAAAAATTAAATTTTTAGTAATAGACTCTACTTTTTTTAAAAAAAAGTGCGTGCATGTCGCTTGCACAATTCATAATTATATCTAGCATTACTCTTTATTTTTCAGTCTCCTTCCGATATTGGACCGAAGATGAACTATTTCCTAACATAGTATCAAAAGTAGTTACCAAAATTTTTTGTTAAGACGTAGATTACTATATATGTAATAAGGATGAACCATGTAGTCACTACAACAAAAAAGGGTCTTTGGGACGATTTTTCTTTGGGACGAATGGGAAAACGTCCCAAAAAGTGAGATTTTGAAACGAAATTCAAATTTCATTATGAAAAAATGATAGAATGGCCAGACCGTTCGAACGCTCTACTTAGGGACGAATTTTTTTGTCCCAAATAAGTTAACCACTCGACCGTTAATGATTCACCATTTGAACGTGTAAATTTTACCGTTTGAATGTAATTTTGGCGAGTTAAGTAAATTTTTTTGGAGGGAAATTGATACACCGTTTGAACGGTACATTTGAAACGTTCGAATGATACATATGCACCGTTCAAACGTTATTTGAAAGGGTCGAACGGTGACAAGAGTTTTAATTTTTTAAATTTTTTGTCAAATTATATTTAGATTAACTAGTAATTATAAGAAATTGGTTAATTAAATAATAGGAATAATCTAAATTAATAATTAGTTCAGAAAATATAAAATAATACTATGTCATACTTAAATCCTAAATTTACAAAACACAAAATATTGTCTATACAAAAAATAATAAATAAATAAAAGATAGAAGGAAGTAATTAAGACCCCAAGTCTTCGCACACTTCCTCGACTGCAGTTATACGTTCCTCTATTTGTGTCAATCGAGTACAGACGGTGACCTGAGTCGCAGACATGGCAGCAAACTCTGTACGAAACTCAGACACAGCAGAATGGATCTCCATACGCACTGCATCGATCACTGCTGATGTCTGTTCGCTAATCACTGCTGATGTCTATTCGCTAATTGCTGCACGCACAATCTCAGCCATCTCCTCACGAGTAACATTGTTTACTGATGCCTCAGCCCGTGTAGATGTCTTAGCAACTGATAGTCCATGATCTCCCAGCTGTGCATCTCTCTGAGGATCAACCGGTTCTGGAACATGTCCACGAAGACGCAGTCTCGAGTGTCCCATGCTGCATGAGAGGGTGGTGCTATTTATCGGTCCCATCGGCTCCCATTTACGCTCGGCAACATCAGGCACAACACCAGCAAATAGCAGATATTAGGTGATCAGAATTCCGAATGGCAGTATATCCATCAAAATGTACCGAGACTCTGATTGAATCCTATCAAATATATACCCCACCAAGTCGATAGGAATGCCACAAGCGACCCGTATCATAAATTTCATCCAATCAATGCCAACCTCTATCTTGTGCTGCCGAGGCTCAATGTTATTGGCAATTACCAAATTTAAGATCTTAAAGAAAGAAGATAAATCTGCCTGTTTCATGCTCTTCGTCCTGTCATACGGTGGAGCATTTCGACCGACAACTAAATCCCTTACCTCGTGATCAGCAAGGGTATCAACCTCATCAGTATAAACTGATGCCTCCTCCTTAGTTGTCTTCACCTCAGCTGAAGGATCAGACTCTCTAGGCACGACATTCGGATATGCATCTGGAATACCGAGACGCTCAGCAAGTCCATCCCGTGAAAATACAACGGGTACTCCTCAGAAAGTGATCCTGTAGGCCCCAAAATCATCTGCGCTGGCACTGCCGAGTTCTCTATAGAACTCAGCAACAATGTCAATGTAAGAGACTCGGTCCCATGCTTCCTCCCGCTCATCCAGGATAGCTCCCCAACCACGATCACTGAAGACTGATAGCAATGAATGACCCTCCCAGAGAAGACCCTGGAAATCAGAAATCTTCACCAGTCGGTCCAGTGAAACTGTCATTTCTCGAACTGGACCACTACTACTCTCACCAAGATTGTGTCGCTTACGTCCCGTCCTAGAAGTAGACATTATAATCAACCTGAAATTTATAATTAAAAATTAGATATATAACATTAACAATAAAAATACAATAAATAACTATTTACAGTACTTTCAAACGAATAGCAATTTAATAACACTGGATATTGTGAACATAATTTTTAATAAATAATATCTCACAATATCAATATTAATTAGATAAATATTAATAGAAATATAATATTAAAAAAAGACTTGTGGTAATGAAACTATAATATAGATGTATTAAATGTATAAAGGTATATTATATTAAATTTAAGTTTACCGTTCGAATGTCTAAACTATGGATCGAACGGTAAGCTAAATGTTCGAACGGTTAAAGTAATGATCGAACGGTAAGTTAGGCCAACCGTTTGAACATCTAAAACAACATTCGACGGGTTATCGAATACCATTCGAACGCTGTTCATAGCATTCGAACAGTATACGAATCGATCGGGATTCCAGACCGAGTCGACTCAGCCATTGAAATCCATGGAATCCATGGAATCCATCGATTCCATGGATTTCACACCAAAATAAATGCAATAGAAACCTAAATAAACCTTCCTACCATGGATTAAAGCAAATCTACCTTTTATTTTGATGTATAAATCGGTTTATCCTAATTCAAACAAATAATCTATCAAAAACCTAAATCTAAACGGTAAAATTTTTAAAAAAATAATAATACCGGTAGTTAGAGGAAGAGGCTTAGAGTGGGTATTGTTGACGGCGACAAAGACGACATTGAACGGCGGAGATGGACGGTTAACAGCTTGGAACGGAGGAAATGCACACGTTTGGCTTCCGTGATAATGACGTCCGCGACAACTTATATATGCAGTACCTTTTGAACGGTATTGACGGTAAGTTAATACCGTTCGAACGTATTAACTGAAATAAATTACCGAATGGTAATTAATTAAATATAAATTTATTATATTCTTTTTAAATATAAATTAATTGAATATAAAGGTAAGATGTTCTTTTTAAATAATCAATTTAATTGAATATAACTTTATTATAATATTAAATATAATAAATGCAATATATTTAATGTTATTATATTCTATTAAACACTATATATTATATTTATCATTTTTAATATAGTATATATTATATTATATTTAATTAAAATATATTATACTATTGAATATTATATGGTATATAGTATAAGTTATATGATATAGTATAATATAATATAGACTACTATATATACGATACTATATTCATAGTGTTATATAACATATATATATATATATATATATATATATATGTGTGATATTAACTAATACATATATTTAATAGTAAATGTATTAGATGACTTGTTTAGTTTATTTTTCATATGATACTGCAGTTATAGGCTAATTAGATGACACTCTCTATTCTAACACTATAAATGACACTATATATGATAGTATATATATGTTATATATATAATAATATAACATAACATGCTCAATTTTAGCTTTAGTATAATTAGAATACACTCTAATTGCTAGTACTATAGATGACACTATATATGATAGTATGTATTACATTATTATATTATATTATAATAATAATCTAATTTTTTAACACTATATATGCATGTAATACATATGACCCTATGCTATGATACCATATACATGTTATATATAGGCTAATATATATACTTGACTATAATACTAGATGTAGTATGATATTTTATACTATATATGTTACTAAACTATATAATATATGTTTGATTATATATTATAATCAAATATTACTATTTTACTAAACTATAGTATATTTAAAGTTTAGTATATTTAAAGGTATAGTGTAAAAAAAATACAATGAGCAACATTTTAATAAACCGTTCGAAGACTTACAAATAACCGTTCAAACGTATATGTAAACGGAAGCAAATGTTTGAACGTTTAATTTAAGGTTCGAACGTTAAAATTAACAGGAGAAAATTTTCCCGCTACTATATTTGACGTTCGAAAGTTTAGTGAATAACCGTTCGAACGTAAATGTTCTACATTTACACGACAGAACCTCACAATCTCGCGCTCGACCCACCTCTTCCAGTTCGCTCCCACAGCCATTTTCTTCCAATCAACGCTATTCTTCCTTAATCCAGCCCCCAAATATTAGTAACTTTTATCAATCTCTTATATTTTCAGATTAACAGGTTATTTTTACCGTTTGGTGAAGAGTATTTCATTTTGGGCATAATGTTCGGGTGGATTTACAATTTTATCTCTCAAAATCAGGTATTCTTCAAATCTTATTCTCATTTTAGTTTGCATATAAGTGTTTTCGTTTGCTGTAATGAGTTTGTGATATTGTGTGTTTTCGTTTGATGTAATGAGTTGGTAAATGTTGTGGTTTTCGGAGGTTGAAGACTACTGTAATCTGGAACGAAAACGTTCGAACGGTATTCGTGTACTGTTCGAATGTTTACCATTTAGTTGGAACGCTTATTAACACCGTTTGAACGTTATGTTGGTCAGTGTTAAAATAATTAATCTTTGAATTACGAAAATGAATTTTAAATAAAATTCAAATAATCTACATTGAATAATACTTAAATACTTAAAAATTAAAAGTAATCAAATGAATTTTAATTAAAATACAAATAATCTAGATTTAATAATACTTAAATACTTAATAGTTAAATTATTCAAATGAATTTTAATTAAAATAAAAATAATTAAGATTTAATAATACTTAAATATTTAATAGTTGAATTATTCAATTGAAGGTTAATAAAAATACAAATAGTAAAGATTTAATAATACATAAATACTTAATCTTTGAATTAATAAAATGAATTTTAAATAAAATACAAATAGATTTAATAATACTTAAATACTTAAAAGTTAAAAGTAATCAAATGAATTTTAATTAAAATACAAAAAATCTAGATTTAATAATACTTAATAGTTATATTAATCAAATGAATTTTAATTAAAATACAAATAGTTAAGATTTAATAATACTTAAATATTTAATAGTTGAATTATTCAATTGAAGGTTAATAAAAATACAAATAATCTAGACTTAATATTACTTAAATACTTAATAGTTAAACAATAGAATTTTAATCCGAATACAAATAGTTAATATTTAATAATACTTAAATACTTAATAGTTAAATTATTCAATTGAAGGTTAATTAAAATACAAAGAGTTAAGATTTAATAAAATGAATATTAATTATAATACAAATATTCTATATTTAATAATACAAATACTTAATTAACACATCTTGCATTGTTTATTTGATACATGCTAAATATTGGCGTATCTTGCATTGCTTGTTCATCAAAATAAACCATAGACCCGTTCGAGAGTTATCAATCCGGGTGAATTGAAAAATTGATAACTCTTGAATTGTCCAGAGTGGACAGTTTGGAATTGTAAGATCATTCTCGCAAACTATCGAACTATATCTGTTATACGTCTAGCATTAAGATTTTGGTAGATTTATCCATTGTTTTCTGGATATGCAGTTTCGGTGATGTTGTATCGACGATTAACACGTCGGTGCACACAACCTGATGAGCATATTTGGAGAACTATGGGTAGATGCTGCCGAAATTTTGTTGGACGTGACAGATTATAGAGAATAGGTTTGCGACTATGATCTTACAATTCTGAATGGGATAGGACCAATTACCCGGTAAAAGGTGGCATACTCATTGATTTTTACATGATTGTGGTTAATACATGTTTGTTTTTTGATACACACGTGATTGTTTGTAATGAAGATAGTCAGCATGGATAAGAGTTGGATGCGAGTTAGCGATCGATTGGGTTAGAATTACAACGTATATGCTGAAGGTGTTAAGAAATTTTTAGAGTTCGCATTGGGTACATGTGATAGTGATGGGCGTATTAGATGCCCATGTAAAGAATGCAGGAATTTGCGTTCTCATAAGATAGACTTGGTGAGAGAGCATCTGTTTGCCAAAGGTATTGACAAGCGTTATACTGATTGGGTCTTACACGACGAACCATATCCAATTTCATTCGAGGCTCCACCTGAAGAAAGAGAGAACAATGAAGATGTAGAACCAGATGTTGGAGATGAATATGATGAGGATATGGAGTGCTAGGTGAAATCGGTGCGGGAATGTTTATGAATGAAGGTGATACGGACACATCAACTTCAAATGATGGAGGTCATAACAATTTTGCACGATTGTGGAATGATTCACAACGTAAGTTATATCCAGGATGCAGAAGACACAGTAAGTTGTCATTTACTGTAAGACTGCTTCAAATAAAATCAATGTGTCGATTATCAATTAAGGCTGTCAATATGTTACTGGAGCTATTTATGGAGGCACTGCCATCAGATAATACTTTACCTCATAACTTCTATGAAGCAAAAAAATTGAAACGAGGACTTGGATTTGATTACAATGTAATACATGCACGTAAGAATGACTGCATATTATATTGGCAAGAGAATGAGCAGTTGAACGAGTGTCCCATTTGCCACGAATCAAGATGGACATCTGACAAATAAAATGTGTCGCAAAAGGTTGTACACCACTTTCCATTGACACCTAGATTACATCGATTATATATGTCACGTGCAACGGCTGTAGACATGACATGGCACTCATCAAGTAGAGTTCGGAACGATGATATTTTGTCGCATCCTGCTGATTCCCAGGTGTGGAAGGAATTTGATCAGGAACACCCATGTTTTGCTGAAAAACCTCGTAATGTGCGACTTGGGTTGGCAACAGATGGATTTAATCCGTTTGGGAACATGAGTACTAGTCATAGTACTTGGACAGTTGTACTTATGCCGTATAATCTACCACCGTGGAAGTGTATGAAATATCTATATTTCATTATGAGTTTGCTCATTCCAGGTCCGAGATTACCAGGAAATGATATAGATAAACACTTACAGCCATTGATTGCAAAATTGAAAGATTTGTGGGAGAATGGGGTTGTTACATTTGTTTCATCAACATACAAGTCGTTCAAGATGCATGCTGCCATGTTATGGACAATAAATGATTTTCAACTTATGGGAACTTGTCAGGTTGGAGTACTAAGTAGAAAATGGCATGTCCAACTTGTAACAAAGATACTAAATCTGAATGGCTCACTTACAGGAGGAAATTATGTTTCATGGGTCATCGTCGATTTTTACCTCCTGACCATAGATGGCGGGGAAATTCACAAATGTTTGATTGTACTCTTGAATGGGTCCAACCTCCACCATATTTGTAACAGCCTGCTAAAATTATCAGTTTTGGATTCTTTCCCGACAGCAATCACATCTCTCTCGTCTTTACCCTCATCTGGAATCACGCGTATAGATTATCTTTTCCGTAAATCACGTAATTTGTTCTTCACCGACAGCTGTAAAATCATGAACAGTTTTATCCTAAGCGTTGTACCTCGATGGCGTTTTCCCGGATCTTATCCATCGAATTTCAAAGTATTAGATAAGCTTGTTTTTAAAGTAGCACAATTATAATAATTTAATGAGCTCTGAAAATATTATAATTGTGGATAATTTTCAAGTTCTTATTTATGTTATGCAGGTTTACGTTCATGCTATATTTCAAGTCCATGTTATGTTTCACGTTCATGTTATGTTGTTTGTTCATGTTATGTTTTAAGCTTAAGTTCATGCCATGTTAAGTCAAGTTCAGTTCACGCTTAAGTTCTGGTTAAGTCATGCTATATGTCAAGTTATACTATGTTTATGTATGACTATAATTATGCATTTATGCTTTTACTGCCATGCATGCATTTTTAACCTGTGTGTGAGTTTTATGTTAACTTACTGAGATTTGTAATCAAATCTCACTGTGGTAGTCCCAACTACCATTCCCCC